>CM019823.1:97801585-98284163 GCA_009763385.1 Coix lacryma-jobi var. lacryma-jobi
GCAGTAGTAGCTATCCAAATTTTACAAAGACAATTTTCTACAATCTAGCAGCAGTAGCTAGTTACTATAGCATGCAACACCATGTTAGAAATAGCTTAATATGGTGTACGATACAACAACAGCTTAATATGGTCATCACAAGAGCACAACATGTTAAAACACAATAATATGTAAATTTTTCCTTACATTACAGCTGCAACATGACAAGTTGTGTTCCCACATAAATAAATACATCTCAAATTCCCAAGATTATGTAAAATGGGAAAACATTTCAGCAGTATGAAAATTATTGATGAGCTTCATATAGAAAGGTTTACCACCCTAGCATGCTTAAGCAACAGTTGCATACATTTATTTATATGGTGCTTAACACAACCCACTTACAAAATTTTCAACATGAACCATGTAGGCATGAGATCCGGTTGTATGATGGTACTTAACATTCCCTCTGTTGTCTTTGTTGTTTTGACACATCTCCTACATCAAAGAGAAAAACATGTAAGTTTAGTGATAGATTAGCATGTACAAGGCATCATTCTGGCAACATACCATCTTTTTGGGACTCTTCCAAGATTCTAAAAGTTGAAGCCACTGTTCATTAGTCATGCATTTGACTGGAGAAGTTTTTGTAACCAAATGCAGTGGAAAAGGATCAAAATATTCTTGTTTCACCCTATATCTTTGTTGGCGAACTGCAGATTTCATCATCTCAAGACAAGCCTTTTCAACTGTTGGATCCTCTGTGTTTATGTCAAACTTGGCCTAATTGAATGAAAAAACATGTATAGAAAAGAATATCAATTCAGTAATTTATGGCATAGAACAACAAACAATGGTTCTTATATTGAGAGTAAATGTGAAAAAGAACCGGAGAATGTAATTACCTTTAGTTTTCCTAAGAATAGATCAACGTACGCAGATGTAGCTTCTTTCTCTTTTGGTTCTCTCTCTTTTGGTACTTTGTCTTTTGAACTTGATGTAGGTTCTTTCTTGTATAGCTTCCAATGCGGGAGTATAGGCACATGGTTCCTAACTATGATGTTGCATTCACTTGCAAACTTTGCAGCAACAAGAGGAACCACCGGCCTTATATTCCCTTCAGTTATGACAACTTGCAGCTTGCCACGGCGCGATCGATTTAACCTTTGGAGACCAAGTCCCATATTATTTCCCCGGTCCCTTCTCTCCCCTCCTTGTACATTAAAAATAAAAATAAAATTATTGAAGTGAAGCAAACATTGATCCAATATGATCATGAATTTAAAGCTTTGCATACAAATATTGATCAACTGAGACAATATGAAATATGGAAAACAAATGAACAGTCACCTTCGTTGGTAATCTGGTTGTGGTCACCATGTTGGGTAATGCCATCAACTACATCAGCCACAAGAGTGTTGCCAACATGCTGGTTCAAGCCATCTAAAAAAAGGACAGCATGTAAGAAAGCATTCATCATACAAACAGAACTTATAGAACGATAGTACGAATCCGTCACCTCCATTGTCCATATGGCTGTGCTGATTATGCCAGTTAATTGCATCTGACCCAGTGGTCATGTGAGTGTTGTCAAGTATAGCAGAGTTATCACCTAAAATTAATGGTAGTAAAGTGAGTTCACCATGTTACCAGGTAGGTGCATATCACTTCTCCGGCAGAGAAGGTACGATTTTAATTCACGTAAAGCATACTAGTTTCTGGTATGTTCAGTATATCATCAATGTTTTGTAACACACCACAGCATGATCCAACAACCATTTACCGGAAAGGTTAAAAGCTTAGCAAGCAAACAAGAAGGAAGCATGGAATAAAAGAATTTTTTATACAAGTTGACCCCACTTTTTAGTGTCAAACAATAGATTTCAAAATTTTGTTGCATAGACCATGTTATACCTAAAACTCTGCTTAACATATAGATAAACTTGAAATAGCATGGTGAACATTTTTCATAGCTGACCCAATAATGGAATGAAACTAAGTAATGTGGCAGTAAACTAGCCTTCAACAGCAGGCTGTGTGTGGTCATCTAAGTTGCCAGCAATTTCTCCAGCATGACTCTCATTAGCTCGAGATGGAGGTGGCACACAAATGTCACTTGCATCTCCCTGGGCAATGTTTTTCTTTGACCTTGTATCTCTAGTAGATGTTTGATGTGCAAAAACTCTCTTGCGAGACTGAAACTTGAATCCACCAGGGGGAACACTTGTAGTTTGGTTATTAGTTTTCTTGTGAGTCTTCTCCTTAGAGCACTGCTACAAATGAAAGTGCATGTAATCAACATAGTATTAGAGAGTTATATTAAATTAAGAACAAAAATAACAAGTTAAGACATGACAATATGGAGGAATTAGCACCTTAGCATTGTCATCATCTATGTAACATCCTTCACCATTATCATCCTGTAAAGGATCATACTCAGACTCACAGTCTTCACTTTGATACTTGTTATAATTAATGTCTTCACTTTGATTCTTGTCAGAATGAGCAGCATCTTCTTGTGAAAAAATTCGGTTGTACTCATGATCAGGAAGTCCAAGTTACTTGTTATAATTATAGGGATTTCTTTCTTCATTTGAACCAGCACATCCTTGTTAAGAGTTCTACTGCACAATTCCCTAAAAAACCTCCCCAACTCAGCTATTGCTTCATAAATATCCCTGTCCAGAAATCCTCTCATGGCAGCTGGCAAAATTCTTTGCAAGAGAATGTGACAATCATGTGTTTTTAGCCCTTGTACCGATGTTCCCTCAGCATTTAAACATCTTGAGATGTTGGAAGCAAATCCATCTGGAAACTTGATCTCTTGTAAAAAAGCACAAAAAGCCTTCTTCTGTTCAGTGGACAAGGTATATCTTGCATGAGGCATCTCTCCGTCCTCTCTAAATTGCAGCTCCTTTTTAATACCCAAATCTTCCAAATCAAGCCTCGCTTCAGCTGTGTCTTTTGTTTTGCCCTTTATATTGAGAATTGTCCCAATTAGGTTCTCACATATGTTTTTTTCAATGTGCATCACATCAAGATTATGTCTCACCTTTAACTTTTTCCAATATGGTAGCTTCCAAAAACTAACCATCCGGCTCCAAATTTCCACATGCCCCCCTACAGAGTTGGAACGCTTCCTTTTACCAGTTTCTTGTGGCTTCCCAGGTCTGACGTCTTTAACTCTATCCAATTCAGCCAGCAACTCTTCTGTACAGAATTTACCTGGTGGATCATTGCTTTCGTGAAGTCCAGTAAACTCATTGTTTCTCCTCAAAGGATGTTCCTTTGGAAGGAAACTGAAGTGCCCAAAATAACCAATTTTGCTCCTTAGCGCATATGAAAGAGGATGCTTGTCACAATGGAGACAAGCAAAATAGCCCTTTGTTGTACGTCCGGAGAGAGTGCTCAAAGCTGGGTAATCATGGATGCACCACAAAACTGCTGCACGAAGTTTAAATGATTTACCAGTAATAGCATCATAAGTATCGACACCTGTCCAAAGCTCATGTAAATCCTCTACAAGAGGCTGTAAAAATACATCGAAGTCCTTCCCGGGTGATTTCGGACCTGGAATAAGGAAAGCCATCATAAAGTTTCATTCCTCCATGCACTCCCACGGTGCTAGGTTGTATGGCACAACAAGCACATGCCACATGCTATATTTTGTGTTCTTTTCTAAAAAAAGGATTGAACCCATCAGTAGCTAGGCCAAGTCTAAGGTTTCTTGCATCCTTTGCAAAATCTGGATATTCACGGTCAAAATCTTGTCATGCTTCACCATCAGCTGGGTGGCTCATATTCTTCTCAATGGGCTGTCGCTTTAATTTGTGCCATTGTGCCGCTTCTGATGCTTCTTTGGTCGAAAACATCCTCTTCAGCCTAGGTGCCAATGGAAAATACCGTAAAACTTTTTGTGGAATCTTCTTTCTTTCTGCATCCTTCCATCTCGAGAGCACAAACTGGGCAGTTGTCATGCTTGCCATATTCCTTTCTAAACAGCACACAATTATTGTAGCACACATGTATTGATTCATACCCAAGACCCATTTCCTTTAGAATACCCTTTGCTTCATCATATGATTTTGGGAGTGTATTATATTCTGGGAAAGCTTCAGCTAATAGCTTCATGTGTGCAGAAAAAGCAGAATTGCTGATCCTATATAATGACTTCATATGAAGAAGCCTTACCACAAATGAGAACCTTGAAAATTTGGTACAGCTAGGATAAAGTTGACGCTTTGCCTCTCTCATGACAATCTTCAAAAATGAATCTTTATCATGAGGTTCTTCTTCTTTAGCACCAACTTGATTTTCTTCATCCGGTCTTGCTTGTGCCGCTGCAGTCTGTAGATCTCCTCAAATTCCTTCCAAACGATCACCATGGTTGTCATCCTCTGTCACACCATCATCATTGTCTAACCCTTGTGTGGAACCATCATCATTGGCATTCATATCAATAGGATGCTCAATAACATTGACATCTAAGCTCTCTCCATGGTGAATCCACCGAGTATAAGTAGTTTCCATACCATTAATCAGTATGTGCTTCTTCACAACACCCTGTCTTCGGTACTTTTGATTAAGGCATCTGCTACAGGGGCACAAAATTTTAACATTCTCATTGAATTTCCCCTAAATGAAACTCATAAATTCTTTGACACCATCAATGTATTCAGGGGAAAATAGTCTGCTATGCACCCAACTTCTATCCATCTAATCAAACATTGTGGATAAACCACAATCAGCAAGGTACACCAGTTACATCCAACAAAATGAAAAAAAACAGAATATATATATAATTTTGATGCTATGCATATTGAGAATCTAATTTTCAGACTTAAATTACAAAGCTTGTGAAACTAGCTAGAAGACAAAGTTTTGTTCAGTTTCAATAATTGGAGGGCCCTCGATAGCTGGTTTCATTGTTCAAGATTAAAGTGGCATAGTAGTGGTCAAAGTATGTCTTCTCTATTATTCATAAATGTCTTTTGTTATCTGCAAAGTGGCATAGTACTGGTTGAAGTGGATACGTCGTCCTACATGGTTTATATATACCACTTCTGCTCCTATAGTTCATCTTAGTTCCCACGAGATGGACTTCAAGGTCTCCTTCAGTTCTTGCTACATCAATGGTTGTTTCATCATATGCTAAACATCAAGAAGAAACCAATTTATAAATCTGTGTTTACAATCAATTCATATTTTTCATTGTTTCAGTGACCTGTACTTTAGGAAATTCTGTCAAGCATCATCTTTTCTTTCCCAAATTTAAATGACAGTTCATATATCAAGTATTTTTTCCATTACAATATTTATCGAATTAATTATAGAAAACTGAGAAAATAGGATCAGAAGAACATAGAGGAGCTAAATCAGTAAATCCCTCACCTTTGGGCTTTGGCCGTCCTAGTGGCTGGTGCTGCACTGATGCTCAGCTCAGCTACAGAGCTGCTGCTTGCTTGCACGCAGGGCGCTCTGCTGCTGCTTGCTTGCACTCAGCTACAGAGTTGCACTGCTGCTTGCTTGCACTCAGCTACAGAGCTGCACTGCTGCTTGCTTGCACACAGAGCTACAGAGCTGCTCAACTATAGAGGAGCTGCTGCTTGCACGTCCCTGGCAGGTTGGCGGCCCGTCCTGGCCTCCCTCGGCTGGCCTAGCAGGCTGCAGCTGCCGCGGCGCCGCTCTGCAGATCCGCCCCGCCGTCGCCCGGCCGCCGCGGCGCCGCTCTGCAGATCCGCCCCGCCGTCGCCCGGCCGCCGCGGCGCCGCTCTGCAGATCCGCCCCGCCGTCGCCCGGCCACCGCGGCGCCACTCGACGGATCCGCCCCGCAGTCGCCCCTGTGACCGCCCAGCAGGATGCCTCACCCCGGTCGCCGTACGCCCGCCGCCGCCACCGCCGCTGCACTATTGTCGATTGGGGATTGCCGAATTGAGGAATAGTGAGGGGAAGCTCGAGCTGACGAGTGTGGTGCGTCTGGGAACGAAGGCCATCAACGTGGCTTACTGGGCTGTTGGGCCTTGTGCACTTGCCCCTTGAAGATAGAACAAAAAGATGCAAGATACCCAGCAGAACATATCTGAACAAGTAGTGTAGTGGAAATATCTATGAAGTATTACAGTTTGAGCCAGGTTCGATACCCATTTGGCATAGTTTTTTTTACATTTGTTAACCATTAAAACCTTTGGCACAGTTTTTTTACATTTGTTGGCCATTATAAAATGTGCCACGCTGACCAAATAAACATATAGAATCCTACTTCACTCGATTGCTGTGGTGTTTTATTTATTTATTTTACCATTTAAATTAAATGCTATAGGCAACGCCATCCCACATGCCACATAATTTTTTGTTCTATATCCTATATATACAAAGTACTTTTATATCCTATAGATACATAATATTTTTATGTTCACCATATGCAGCAAATAAATGCAATAAATTAACAAAAAAAATTAGTTGGAATAATTTAACAAATTGCCTTTTAGGTTTGATTTTTTTGACACATTTTTTTCTTTGCACTAATTATATGATAGCAAGTTATTTTAGGCTAACTAGAGTATGACCAATTTCAAATCATACATTGTGACGGTCTTGATAAAACCGTCACGAGTTAGCGGGCCAGAAATATCCATTGAACCCATCTGTGACGGAAAAAATATTATCGTCATGGATTGTGTCTGTCAGCGACGATTTGTAAATCCGTCACCGAGAATCCGTCACGGATTAACAAGTTTCTTGTAGTGCAAGCAATCCCATCTCGATCTTTTCAATTCACTTAAAACTTGGTTCAGATTTTATTGACAGAATATGAACAGACCAAGCAAGTGACAGACTCAGAACTAGAGACATAGCAACCAAGCATATATGAAAAGCACGAGTGAATTCAACACATCCTACACATGCTAGTTGCATATCTCAATGGTGAACATTATCAAGTTTTATGTTTGTTAAGCAGATTCACCATTCAAAAATAGCTCAGCTCATAACATGTATTAGTGATCAGAAGGAGCATAAGCTACTAGTATCAACGAATAGCATCGGAGCATACTAAACAGAGCATAATTACATTTTAATGATTATATACATGAAGCTCAGAATATAAAAGCGTATGCAAAAAGATTAAACCAAGACAAACGAGAAAATAGTCAGACTATGATACAAGATCCAAAATATTTTCCCCATCTAAAAGGGGAAACACACACCAAGCTCACCCCTCAACCGATTAAAGATTGATTCGTCCAAAGGCTTGGTGAAAATATCAGCCAACTGATGATGAGTATCGACATGGCGAAGGTCGATATCACCCTTCTCATAATGGTCTCGCAAAAAGTGAAAGCGCACATCAATGTGTTTGGTCTTCGAGTGAAGCACGGGGTTCTTAGCAACGCTAATTGCACTCGTGCTGTCACAAAGCAAAGGAACACGCGAAAAGCTCAGACCAAAATCACGCAAGGTGGCCATCATCCAAAGCAACTGGGAACAGCAGCTAGCCGCAGCAACATACTCAGCCTCCGTGGTAGACTGGGCGACACTAGACTGCTTGCGAGAAGACCACGATACAAGAGAAGAACCAATAAACTGGCAAGTCCTAGAAGTGGACTTGCGCTCAATGCGACAACCAGCAAAATCGGCATCAGAATAACCGCAAAGGGAGAGAGTGGAGGAAGCTGAATACCAAATCCCGAACTCAGGTGTGAAACAAAGGTACCTGAAAATACGCTTGACCGCCTGACGGTGAGAAGTGTGCGGCGACGCCTGAAAGCGCGCGCACAGACACACCGCGAACTGAATGTTCGGGCGTGTCGCCGTCAGGTAGAGCAGTGACCCGATCATGCTTTGGTACTCCTTGTGGTCCACAGCTTCTCCATCCTTGTCCGCATCCAGGGCCGTCGTGGTCGACATGGGTGTTGGAAGAGTCTTGGCCTCACCCATATCGAATCTCTTCAGCAAGTCCTTGGTATACTTGCCCTGGTGCACAAACGTCCCTTCTCGGGATTGCTTAATTTGCAATCCAAGAAAAAAAGTCAGCTCGCCCATCATACTCATCTCGAACTCCCTGCTCATAGTATCTGCAAACTTGGCAACCAAAGCATGAGAAGAACCACCGAAAATGATATCATCCACATAAATCTGGACCAAGAGAGTGTCTTTGCCTTGCTTGAGGAGAAAGAGCGTTTTATCCACACATCCCATTTTAAAACCCTTAGCAAGCAAAAAGGTTTTCAACCTATCATACCAGGCTCTAGGGGCTTGTTTCAAGCCATATAAAGCTTTGTGGAGTTTGAAAACATGGTTTGGAAACTGGGGATTTTCAAAACCGGGGGGTTGTTCAACATAAACCTCTTCTTCTATGTAGCCGTTTAATAAGGCACTCTTGACATCCATTTGAAAAAGTTTGAAACCTTTGGATGCAGCAAAAGCCAAGAGTATCCTAATTGCCTCCAAACGAGCTACGGGAGCAAAAATCTCCTCATAGTCTATCCCCTCCTTCTGACTATACCCCTGGGCTACTAGTCTATCCTTGTTTCTCACAACATGGCCATCCTCTCCTTGTTTGTTTTTGAAAACTCATTTTGTCCCAATAGGATGACAATTAGGAGGAAGAGGAACCAAAACCCAAACCCGATTTCTTTCAAAATTTTCCAACTCCTCATGCATGGCATTGACCCAATCCGGATCAGATAAAGCGTGTCCAACATCTCGGGGTTCAAAATCAGCAACAAATGCAGAATGAGCAAAGTGAGAGATTTGTTGTGACCTTGACTGAGTGACACGTTCGCCAATGCTGCCGATCATCTATTGAGGCGGGTGTTGGCGCTGGATTTGTCGTGGTGCCTCCCGAGCTGATGTAGCCTCCCCCTCAACAGTAGTTGGTGCCCCCTCGGGTATAAAAGGTACCGCTCGAGGTGGCGGATCCCACGGACCCCAAGAGGAAGAAGTGTCGGGGCCGTGAGTCGTAGTAGAAGCCGCTCCTTACGGCAGAGCAGGTGGAGGGGGTGCTGGATCATCCATACCTTCAGCACCCTCGTCCTCGTCATCAAAAAGAGGCTCACCAACCTCATGATCACCTGCACGCTCAAAACGAGAAAAAGGACAAACCATGGTCTCGTCAAAGGTGACATCTGATGTCTCCATGACTTGGTTAGTATCAAGGTTAAGTACACGATAAGCTCGAGTGTGAGTGCCATAACCCAAAAACACACCATCGGAAGAACGAGACTCAAACTTGTCCAAGTTGCCCTTTTTGAGTATAAAATAATGGCAACCAAAGTCTCGAGTGATGAGTGATTGTCAACGGGTTTGATCGCAGGTTCTTTGGCTTGTGTTGTGCAGGTGTAGAGCACGGAGACGGTGATCGAGGGCAAGGTGAAGGTCAAGTAGAGACGTGCCGTGCCGACGGACCGGGAGCGGTGATGGGCGGACGTGAGGCTTGGACTGAGGGACCGGTGGCCTGAGGATTAGCTGTGGTGGCTGACATCCTGGGACAGCGATGAGTGAAGACTTGCGGGGCATGGTGTTGCTCGGGTCGAGGACCTAGGGACACGTGTCGGTGGACGGGGTGCACGGGCGGTGCATCCCCTCTACAGTTTCGGTTTGGTGGTAGAGCCAGAGAAAAACCATCGGGTGGACGGTTTCCAGGTTTGGGCCTTAAAACCTGGGCGCTGATGGTTTCCGAGTTTGGGCCACAAAACTCGGGCTGAGGACGGTTTCCAGGTTTGGGCCTCAAAACCTGGGCGCTGGCGGGTTTCCTAGTTTCGGCCACAAAACCAGGGGATGGACTTGGTGGCTGGTTTCCCGGTTTGGGCCTCAAAACCGGGGGTGGACGTGAAGGCCTGGTTTCCCGGTTTCGGCCACAAAACTGGGGGCGGAGTCCGTGAAGAGGACGCAGAGCAGTGGCGGCACGTGACGGCAATCGGTGAGGTTGCGTCGAGGCAACGCTACCAGTTGTGCGGGCGTGGCCGTCGGATCCACCTACCATCGAGTTGGTCCAGAATAACCCTAGGGTTTAGCTGGTTCGCTCTGTAAGTAGTTAGGGGTAGAGTGAGAATTAGGAATAGTTAGAATTAGGATAAGTAGGGGGAGACACCCACCTCCCCATCTATCTCAGTCATTTGCTCTTTGCACTTAGGGTTTCTTGCTCTCCCAATTCCCTGCTGTAGCTAGCTGTGTACTGGAGATTTTGAGGAAGTGAGGCCGTATCCTCACTGTTGAAGCGTGTGGTAGCCACACGGTTGCAAATTTGTGAGTGTGATTCGCGTTTTGTTCGTGTTCTTCGTGGATTGCTTTTCTCCACGATTCTCACGTCGTTCGATCTCTTTGTTCGTTGCATCGTTTGCTATTTCGTTTGAACAGAGATGTTCTAGATCGTGAGGCACTTCTTTCCACCGAAGGAATTCACCTCTAACCTCACGACCTAGTAGATCGATCGAGTTTCATTTCGGGTCAAGTTTTTCTCCCTTCCCCGATCTTCTTCGATTCATCGATTTGGAGATAGGATCGAGCCATGATCTCCTAGAGATAGCTCACTATCCTCTTTGTGACTCCTCTCACCAAGTTTGATCCCTAGAGGATCTGTTTTGGGTGAGATCGAGCGAAATTGGTGAACAAACAGTGGAAACTCGGGGAGACCGGACGCTTGCTCGGGTTGATCGGACACGTCCGGTGGTTGAATGCCGCGTGTATGAACTCAGTAGTCGATCGGATGCTCTCCTTGATCGCCGACCGGACGCACAGGTTCTACTGTTCATCGAGTTTGTTTTCTGCTGACCGGACGCACTGCTCTCGACCGGACGCTCCTCGCCTATGAGTCCGGTCAGAAACAGTAAGGTTCAGAAGAGGATTTTTTGGGACCGGACGCGTCCGGTGCACCTTGACCGGACGCAGGCAGAGTCCGGTCAGTTCTGTCCTGTGCTGATTCATCCGCGGTTCGCTCGTCCATTGTTGGCTTTGCATTCTGACTTTTGCGTTGGGTTTCTAAGAGTCGTATAGTGTCTCGCTATGCTTCTTGGAAGCATCCACCCTATATCTAGGGTCGTGGACACTTACGAGCTCTAGGTTATGCTCTTGAGATTGGTTATTGGGACAGTGGTTTGAAGTTTCCGAAAGGAATTTTTTAAAAGCTCCCATTCACCCCCCTCTGGTCGCTTTCTGGTAGCACTTTCGATCCTTCAAGTTTTCCAAAACGCAACTCATAAGAAGTCTTTTTCAAGAAAGCTCGGAGAAAAATGCGATTGGAAATGTAGCATGCAGTGCTCATGGCTTCGGCCCAATATCGCCTAGGAGTCCTATGCTCATCGAGCATCGTCCTGGCCATCTCAACAAGGGTCTGATTCTTCCTCTCTACAACACCATTTTGGGGCGGTGTGTAGGGAGAAGAAAACTGATGCTCTAAACCCCAAAGAGTTACAAAACTTCTCAAAATCCGAATTCTTGAATTCGGAACCATTATCACTCCAAATAGCTCGCATCGAGTTCAAAGGGAACTCGTTCTGAAGACGCAAAATTAGATTGTGAGCAAAGGAGAAAGTCTCGGTCTTCTTAGCTAAAAAGAAGACCCACGAATATCTCGAAAAGTCATCAACAACAACAAGCACATACCACTTCCCCCCAACTGAGCTCACCCAAGCCGGACCAACAAGGTCCATGTGCAAAAGCTCTCCAGGGCGCTTGGTCATGACCTGAGTCACTGGATGGTGGGGTGCGACAACCATCTTCCCATGTCTACAAGAGTGGCAAACAAGATCCTTCTACATGGATAACTTGGGCAATCCTCGGATTAGGCTAAGTGAACTAAGCCTTGCAAGCAAGTCGAAGCTCAAATGTCCAAGTCTCCTATGCCACTTCCAAAGATCAGAGGAGGAAGGTCCAGCCACAAGACAACGAGAAGTGCCAAAAGACTCTGAGAAATTTGCACGAAAGACTTTTCCAAAGGGCGAAATCATACAAACAAGATTGCCCTGAGGATCCAAAATACGACTGAGATTCGGTTTAAAACGAATCTCATAGTCATCATCAAAGAGTTGCGAAACAGAAAGAAGGTTAAAATGCAAGTTAGAGACAAGAGCAACATCGCGCAACACAAAGTGCTCATTAACTCGCACCGACCCATGGGACAACACTTTACCTTTGCTATTGTCGCCGAAGGTGATAAACTCCTTTCTGGCGACTGGACTAAGACTGGAGAACCACTTGGCGTTTCTGGTCATGTGCCTCCAGCAACCGGAATCCACCAACAAACGTCCTCCAATCGTTTTACCTACATCAATAAAAAGACATAGGGTGAGCATACGGTCCAACACTGGGGTTAGTGAAGTAGGAAGAATACTAGTGTTGGGCCGGCTGCTCAAAAGAATGGTTAGTAGAAAAACCATTCCTAGCACACCTACGGGGGAAGCGATCACCACGTTGAGGAAAACGTGGTCCGCTAAGGGAAGAGCGTCCATCGCGATGCTCAAAACGCGGTGGGGAAAAACGCTCTACAACAAAGCCACCGCCACGGGGTCCATAGCCTACAACTGCAGGCTCCCGCCGGGCACGTCCTCTCCGCTGCCTAGGCCTGGGAACTTGAGGTTCAGGACCTCTGGGCCTAGCAGCACGTCTCTGAACATTCGGCGCATGTACATCATGAAAAGGATGGTACATGTCCGCATTGTTCATCTCCCTAGCACGGCGCGCCTCTCTCTTGCGCCGAAAGCAAAACTCACTCAAGTGTCCATCTCTCCCACAGTGCTCACAATGGTACCTCACCGCTCTCAAAGGGGGTTGTTGGTACACACGGTTGTGGGTGTGGATCACTTTTCTCTTCTGTGGCATAAGCTCCTCCTGGATGGGTGGCATTGTGTCCAGCTTGTTTTCAGGTGGTTTGGTTTGGGAGCCCATTGCTGGTTCTTGGGTGGAGCTCGTGGAGGTTCTTCAAACACCCCATCCTTGGTATTAGGCTTGAGAGGCTCTTTGGGTGGAAGCTTGGTAAGTTTGGGAGTAGTGGTGGAGTTGGGCTTCTCACATGGGTTTAGACCACTCGACTCTCCAATCTTCCCAAAAGCAGAAAGATCAACACCTGGAGCAAAGCCTACACCAGGACCTCCAGCAGCTCACTTGAATTGGGAGATCATCATCCCGAGCGGTGGCTCACCGCTAGACACCCATGACAAGATGGTCCGAAGGTATGTGTTTTCCTCCTCGGTTTGCATCTTGTCATGCTTCACATTAGCGATCTCCATCTCCAAACCCTCACACAAAGCGCACCTAGTCACACAAGTGCTACCCGAGCTGGCCTTCTCAAGAGACTGAATCTTGGCATCCTTCTCTGCCAACTCGGTTTGCGAGACTGGACAAGACTTGCACGCACCCAACAACAAGGGTCTAGCTCGGAGCTCATCCACCTCTCCAACCAAAGCAGCATACTTACCTCTCCAGGTGACAAGGTCAGTCATGTGCTTGGTGCACATCTCACACTCACCCTCCTCAGACACGACCACGGTGGACTTAGCGAACTCAAGCTCCCTCACTGTGTCCTCCCACTTCTGCCTAAACTCCTTGCGCTCTCTAGCAGCACGCCTAAGCAACTTATCTTGACTAAGCAAGGCGGCAGTAAGCTTCTCGACCTCAGCAGAAAGCTCGTCATGAGTGAGAGATACCTGGGAGGTGTCGTCGTCGTCGTCGTTCCGAGGGCAGTCCTCCAGCTTGCCATCGACCTCATCACCAAGGGCCATGGTGAAGAGGACGTCGTTGCCAGCGAAGAAGCAGAGGCCGTTTAGCTTGTCCTCGATCCTCTTCTTCTTCTCGGACTCGTCATCGCTTGAGCAAGCGGAGTCGTCATCCGAGCCGTCGACGTCGCTGAGCGTGGCGAAGAACGCACGCTGCTCAGCCTGGGCCTTCTCCAAGTACTTCTTCTTGATGTACTCCTTGTCAAAGCCGCCCCTCCGCTTGTGCCTTGCAGGGACGTACTTCTCCTTGCGCTTGCCGGAGTCGTACTTGTGCCCATGATCACCCTTCCTAAATGTGTACTTCTTCTTGGGACAGTTGGCGATGAAGTGGTCGGGGTCGCCGCACTCAAAGCATCCTGAGCGTCCTCCTCTGCGGCGACGGCTCATGCGGTTGTTGTGGAACCGCGAGAACCGGTTGGCGAGCATCGCCAACTCGTCATCCCCCAAAGACTCCAGCTGGTCCTCTGTGACAGAAAAGAGTGAAGAAAGTGCAAATCCTCTAGAGGGGTTAGTAGAAGAGCTAGAAACCAAAGCCATAGTCGGGCCGGAAGGATTTTCATAAGAAGCCCTCGACATGGCGTCAATCTCACTAGACTTGAGCTTACTAAAGAGCTCGTCGCAAGTGAGGGTCTCATAGTTAGACGATTCGATGATCGCCTGGACCTTTGAGTCCCACACCGACCGATCAAGAGTGTGCAAAAGCTTCAAAGCCCTCTCATGATCGTCAAAAGGCAACAGCTCCTTGTTCACTCTCATCTTGTTGACAATAACCTGAAAGCGAGCGAATAAACTCTCTATGCTCTCGCTAGGCATATGTCGAAAGTTCTCGTACTCCCGCTTGTGCGACTCGTAGAGACGAGATTTGACTTGAGAGGTTCCCTCATGGAAACGCATGAGGGTCGCCCAAATCTCACGAGCCGTGGGGAGGTGAGAAACGTGATCAAACTTGGACATGCTCAAACGGGAGAAAAGAGCGTTACGCGCTCGGCTATTGGCATCGTGCTCATCCATCTGAAGCTGAGTAACACGAGCAGCCAAGACAACGTAATCGTCCCTGTTGCAATTCTCCCAAACAGAAGAGCCCATGCTCTGGAGATAGGCCGACATGCGTATCTTCCAATACGCATAGTTTGTCCCATCGAAAAACGGCGGTTTGCCCACGCCGCGATCCATGTCGCCTTCTGTGGATCTAGAACCGGCTAAGGTGGAAGATCCTTAACCCGCTCCGATACCAATTGAAGGACTGAGAGTGCAACCAGAAAGCGACCAGAGGGGGGTGAATGGGAGCTTTAAATTTTCCTTTCGGAAACTTTAAGCCACTGTCCCGAAAATCATTCCCAAGAGCAAAACCGATGCGCGTGATGTCCACGACCCAAGAGAGTGGGTGGATGTTCCCTAGGAACATAGCAGGACACCACAAAAATTCCCTCGCCCAAGTTCACGCAGGTCAACTGGTGACAGGATGAACTTTGGGTAACTTCAACCTCCCCCGAGCAACGCTCGGGGGATTTAGGCTATTTTGTAAAGAGAGAAGCCCAATTTCTGAAGAGCACGAAGTCAGGAATCCAACGCAACAAGCAGATCTCTAATCAAAAGTCGGACGAGCAAACTGCGGACGAAAACGTGCAAACTGCAATTGACCGAACTCTGCCTCCGTCCGGTCGAGAGGCACCGGACGCGTCCGGTCACACAAAAGCCGAAATGGGACCTCTTTGTTTCTGACCGGACTCACTGAAGGGAAGCGTCCGGTCAGTAACCGAGCGTCCGGTCATGAAAGCCAAACCAGATGAACAGTAGGATGGGTGCGTCCGGTCGACTGTGAACAGAGTGTCCGGTCAAACACCGAAACAGAGCATTCTGTGTTCAACGACCGAACTCTGAGACCTAGCCTCCGGTCTGCACGACGCTAGCGTCCGGTCACCCCGCAGCAGCACTGTTCGTCCACCGATTTGACTCAATCTCACCCAAAACGAATCCTCTAGGGATCAAACTTGGTGAGAAGAGTCACAAGGAGGATAGTGAGCTAACTCTACGAGATCATGGCTCGAACCTATCTCCAAATCGATGAATCGAAGAAGTTTTGGGAAAGAAGAAAAACTTGACCCGAAACAAAAATCAACCGATCTACTAGCTCGTGAGGTTAGAGGTGAATTCCTTCGGTGGAAAGAAGTGCCTCACGATCTAGAACAACTTGGTTCAAACGGATTTGCAAACAACGCACCAAGCAAAGAGATCGATCGACGGGAAAAACGTGGAGAAAAGCAACCCACGAAGAACAAGAACAAAACGTGAATCACAACCACAAATTTGCAACCGTGTGGCTACCACACGCTACAATAGTGAGATTACGGTCTCACTTCCTCAAAATCTTACGGACACAGAGGTATGGTTCTCTTCTCTGTGGATCTCAGTTAGCTACAGTAGGGGAGAGGGAGAGTAGGAAAACCTAGAAGGCAAAATAGCAAATGATTGAGATAGATGGGGAGGTGGGTGTCTCCCCCTACTTATCCTAATTCTAACTATTCCTAATTCCCACTCTACCCCTAACTACTTACAGAGCGAACCAGCTAAACCCTAGGGTTATTCTGGACCAACTCGAGGTAGGTGGTGATCCGACGGCCACGCCCGTAAAATAGGTAGCGTTGCCTCAACGCAACCTCACCGATTGCCGCCACGTGTCGCCACCGCTCTGCGTTCTCTTCACGGACTCCGCCCCCGGTTTTGTGACCGAAATCGGGAAACCAGGCCTTCACGTCCACCCCCGGTTTTGAGGCCCAAACCGGGAAACCAGCCTCGAAGTCCATCCCCTGGTTTTAAGGCCGAAACCAGGAAACCCGCCAGCGCCCAGGTTTTGAGGCCCAAACCTGGAAACCGTCCTCAGCCCGAGTTTTGTGGCCCAAACTCGGCAAACCCGCAGCACCCAGGTTTTGTGGCCCAAACCTGGAAACCATCCACCTGATGGTTTTTCTCTTGCTCTACCACCAAACCGAAGCTGTAGAAGGGATGCACCGCCCATGCACCCCGTCCACCGACACGTGTCCCCAGGTCCTCGACCCGAGCAACACCATGTCCCGCAAGTCTTCGCTCGTCGCTGTCCCAGGCTGCCAGCCGCCACAGCTGATCCTCAGGCCACCGGTCCCTCAGTCCAAGCCTCACGTCCGCCCTTCACCGCTCTCGGTCCCTCAGCACGGCACGTCTCTACTTGACCTTCACCTTGCCCTCGATCACTGTCTTTGTGCTCGACACCTGCACAACACAAGCCAAAGCACCTGCGATCAAACCCGTTGACAATCACTCATCACTTGAGACTCGGCATACACCCATGTATCCGCAGTCAAATCATAGTTTGACGGATAGATCTTGTTCGTGCTTCATGGACCCTGTATCGGCTAAAACAACCGATCCAGTTATGCTTTTCTTCATAACGTATATGCCTTTTCTGGTCTAAATAAGGCGAATCTGCTAATCATATTGGATGTAATCTAGCTTGATCATCATTATGGCTGCATCGAGACACCGCAATGTTAATGATTAGGTTATTTTATCGATCTTTTCGTTATTATGGCTGCATGGAGACACCCCACTGTTAACGAGTAGACTTGCCGATATGATTAATCGATCTGTTAGCTTTATTCTGTTGTCATATATGTAGATTTATATGCCTTCTATCAGCTAAGTTGGATCGGTTAGTTGTTCTCGTATACTTTTATATATCTTGAATAGTTGTTCTACTTCATCAATATCTATGTGCTTTATTTCACCTGGGAGTTGACTTTGTAGTCAATATCCTTTGACAATGGCTATCTCAGAGCCGCATAAAATGGGACTGTCTAGCACCAACCGGCAGGTTCCACAATTTGACATCGTTTTCTTTCTCCTTGTCAATTGTAGGTCAAGTTGACTGGCACGCCCCGGAGTCATTCTCACCAAGATTCGGCGCCGTCGTTTGAAAGGTTCAGGAGATCCGGACCCTTGCTCCACACGTTCTCTGAGGACCGTGCGAGTGTGTTGACGTCACGAGGGCACCAACTTTTTGTGTCAACAGTCGTCACCCCCTGTGACCCATGAAAAGGATCCGACAGTGAATGCCAGACCCACCAGGAGATCGATGGAAGCTTGGAAAGAAACCATTGCCATGAAGTCCTTATGCACACTCCCCATGATGGGCGCCAGCTATTGACGAAATACGGTCGATAGCCCACCTAGGGGTATGCCCAAGGTGGTAGATTAGAGGGAAGATGCGCAAGATGATGATGCATACATTGACGCAAGGCAGAACTAGATGAACTCAGAGGTTTATCCAGGTTCGAGCCGCTAGCTTCAGCATAATACCCTATGTCCTACGTCGAGTTGTGTATTATGTATGGGAATCAATCTCTTTTTGAGGGGGGTCCCTGCTCGCCTTATATAGTCATGAGAAGCAGGGTTACAGATCTCCGTAGATCAGATCTATCAAAGGGATAAGAAAACTAAATCAGTTACAATCAGCATACCACACGAGATGCGATACTTTCTCTAACCGACTAGGTTTCCTTGATCACCAAACCTGCAATGCCCTCTACTCCACCACCCGACCAGGTGGGCCTCGTGACATCAGGCATGTGCAACAAGTTGGGTCGGCTTCTCTGAAGTAACCCAAGTCTAGCCGTGAGGGTATATGGGTTCATACCCCACACATGGGGCATCATCGTCTTTGGCGACGCGAGGGTAGGGAGGGAGAGGAGGCACACGGATCGTAGAATAAGGGACCCATTTAGGTCAGGTTGGCCATTCGCTTTTAACCAACATTTTGGTTCAGTTGATGCAGTTTGAAAAAATTCAGTTTGTAGAAACTGATAGCCAATCGGTTTCACAAAAAAATCAGAAACTGCATTCAGTTTCATGTTTGTAGTTTGGTTTTTTGGTTTTAATTGAGCAAAAAGAAACTACAAAATTATAGATGGTATGACAAGTTCAGATATTCCCCAACTATTATTCAGTGTCACACATGTACAGAAATTCAAAAGAACAAAACAAGAGATGCTTGCTACAAATATTAGGACCCATGACAACAAGCTAATTAAATAAGCAACTAAGGGTGTATTTGTGCACTCGGCCCAGCTGCCCGGCTGCGCCCACAGGATCCAAGCAGCTTGTTTGTGCACCCGGCCCAGCTGCAGCGCCCGACTCCCTGAGGCCAAAACTGCCCCCTCCACCTGGCCCTCGAGCTACACCGCTAGGGTTCGCTTCTCGCGGGCGCGACTGTGTGCGGCACGATGGCGGTGAATCCTGGCCGATTTTGGCCGTGGTGGGGTGGCTCACGCGGGAAGGTGAAACTTCCTCGTGCGCTCACCCGGCGGCGAAATCCTCCTCCCTCTATATAAGGCGTCGTCAGTGGAGCTGTTGCCTTCTTCCTCTCGCTGTTCTTCGTCTTCGTCTTCCATGTGAGAGATCGGTGTCAGTGTTGAGGTGGTGTGCGAGCCGGCGACCATGGTCGCTGTGGTGCTTGGTGGTGCTATGAGCCGTCGCTGCTCCGCCTTCCGCCGGGACTCCGTGGAGGCGACCGTCATCTTCCTTCTTCCTCCATCCATGTTGGCAGTGGATTCGGTCTTGGATGTCAATCCGCCTTGACTTTGGCCAGATCTGCTTCTTCCTCACCACCCTACCCTCGTCCCTCTGCTTCTCGGCTGCTCAATTGGTGCTTGTCGGTTCCCGAGGTGAAATCGAGCACCAATCCCCTTTCCCCTCCTTTCTGGTGGTGCTCTTAGGGTTTTGTTTCAATGCTTTAGTAAGTCGATCTTTTTTTGCTGTTGATTCATGATGTTGCTCGATGATGCTTTCTCATGTTGCGGTTGGATGTGTAGTTGGTCACTGATGTTGTCCATTATGTAGCACCTGGAGGCATGGATTTCCATGCAGCCGTGCTCCTTGATTGTTGTTGATTCATGATGTTGGTACACCATGCTTTGAAACATTTTGGGTTTATGGTTTGTTGGTCGATGATGATGTCCACTATGGAGCACTGGGAGGCATGGATTTTCATGCAGTCGTGCTCCTTATTGCATTATGTTTCATTATGCATGCATGTTGATGCCTGGCAGGGTGTCGTTCTAAATTATTTATCGTTGTATGCATGTAGATGGATCCCTCTTTGAGCCGTGAGATGCTTTGTAGGAAGGCCTCTGCAATGGTTGTTGTCATGGTGTTATTTGTTAGCACTAGGCTCAAAAGAAAAAGAGATGAGCCTCAAACTGAGCCTAACCCAATAGTCTATGCACCGAGGGATGAAGCTGAACAGCACAGACAGCTGACCCTAAAAATGTTGTACAGATACAATGATGTTGAGTGCCTGGCCATGCTTAGAATGAAGAGAGCTCCTTTTCTTGCTCTCTATGATCTATTTAGAACTAGGGCCCTTGTGTCTGATAGGGAGGGGCTGTCAGTTGAGGAGCAAGTTGCAATGTTTTTACTCGTAGTTGGTCACAACCAGAGGTTTAGAGTTCTACACAGTTCCTTCAGGAGGTCCATTCAGACTGTGCACAAGCACTTCCATCAGGTCTTGTATGTTGTGGGTGAGCTTAGGGATGAATTGATCAAGCCTCCTAGCACTGGCACCCACCCAAAAATTCTTGGAAGCCATAGGTGGAATCCTTACTTCAAGGTAAATGGCAACACCATATTTGTTTATGCACTTAGATACACTACTTGCAACATAATGTTATCTCACACACATGTCTTATAGGACTGCATAGGTACCATTGATGGCACCCATGTTCTTGCCAGTGTGCCTAGGCAGTCATAGCAAGCATTCAGGGGTAGAAGAAAGGACCCCGCTCAAAATGTTATGGTTGTTGTTGATTTTGACCTAAAATTCACTTATGTTCTTGCTGGGTGGGAGGGCTCTGCACATGATGCACTAATTTTGGCTGATGCGATTCAGAGGGAGGATGGTTTCACTATCCCACAAGGTCATTGGCTCAATTGCCTTACACATGACACACTGTTCCATGCACCTATGCCCTGTCTCAATTGGCCTGCACACTTACACCACATGTTCACTTGTAGGTAAGAACTACCTTGTTGATGCTGGGTATTCATGTCGCGCTGGTTTCCTACCCCCTTACAGGGGGGTTAGGTACCACTTGTCTTAGTATAATAGAAGGAACTATCATACCACTGATAGAGAGCTTTACAATCTGAGGCACTCATCCCTTAGGGTCACTATAGAGAGGACTTTTGGGGCTTTGAAGGGGAGGTTTAGAATAATTGATAACAAGTCCTTCCACAAGTACAAGACCAAGGTTAAGCTAGTGCTGGCATGATGTATCCTGCACGATTGGATAATTGGCTTTGGCATTGACTCCATAGTGCCTACTGAGGATGGCTTCACTGGTGCACATCATGACCCACTTGATGACTTGATTGATGACAGCCAGTCCCCAGAAGCCATTGCCATGTTTCTTGGGAGGGATTCCATCTGCACTGCTATGAGGGAAGGGAGGGGTACCTCCAGGATTTGATCATGTTGTTCTGTTAATTTTAGTTCAGTTTCAGTATCCTGCTATGGAACTCATGTTTGTAATAATTTGATTCATGATGACTTGTATAAATTTACTAGACTTGAGACCACTGATTTTACTACATTCCTCTTAATGTTGGGATTTATGCTTACTGCATTCTTGTCATTGCACTTGTGTTATTTGCCCTTTTCTGATGATTTGTGCAAACTAGGATGGCTGATCTCCCTGTTGATCTGACTTCTGCCCATGGGGGCTTTGTGGTTGCTGCTGATGTGATGAATCCTGTTGTTGGGGGTGTTGCTGCACCTGGTGCTAGTCTAGCAGCTGCTGGTGAGGCTATGCCACCTGTTCTGGTGGTTGATGATGCAGCTGTTGGTGCTGGAGCAGGTGCAGCAGCACCCAGGGCCATGAGGTGGAACAACAACACCTCAGGCTTTGTCCTTAGGAGGATGGTCTCACTGGTTAGTGATGGTAGTAGGTCAGACAAGGTGTTCAAGGATAAAGATGTCAACCATGTGGCAAATGCACTTAGAGCCTATAGTGGGGAGGTGGTAATCCCAACTCATGTGTACAATCACCTGAGGAAATGGAGGCAGAAATGGGCTAAGGTCTCTAAACTGAAAGACCTTAGTGGTGCCACTGCAAGAAATCTGTCATCTTATGACAATTACGGTGTGACATATGACCAAGTAGTCACTAATTTAATTAGTTTATGACTTTTTTTGTGGAATCAACTCAACTTAGTCAATTTAATTAATGTATGTCATAAAAAATGTCATTAATCTAGTAGAATGATATATAATGACTATATTTTCCATGTCATAACGACCAATTTACTATTGTCATAAATCTATGACTAATATGGTAAGTCACAATTTATTTTATTAATTTTTAAAACATTATAATCTAAGGTGGCACATGAGTCCACTTGGCTGTGACACATGAGTCCATTTGGTAAACCGCCACCTAATCTAGTGTGTTCCACTTGGCAAACTGCCACCTAATCTAGTGTGTTCCACATAATTTTACCCAAAAAATATTATGACTCACGACTTCGACGGGAAGGGCCCTCCCCCCAATTATTTTTTTCAAGTTTTCTTGTTTGCAAATCGGAATCCAACATTCATCAACATGTGTACGTTGATGCAAGTAGTTTTTTTACTTTGATTTACAACATCATTTGTTGATTTATATTTTAACATCAAAAAATTTTGTTCTACCAATCGGAATCCACACATGCACCAAAAGGCACAAAAAAAAGTAAAAGCGGTTCCCGCTCGCCGCGGACAGTGAGGCCTTGTTCAGTCCGTGAAATTTTTGAGGAAAATTTCTTGTAGTATTTTTGTTGTCATTTGATAAACTTTGTTTAAACATGAACTAATTAGGCACAAAAAATTCGTCTCGACATGAACAGACTAAAAGTATAATTAATTATTTTTTTTATCTACATTTAGTGTTTCATGCATGCATCTAAAGTTTCAATGTGATAGATACTATGCAAAATTTTTAGGGAAATTTGGGAAACTGAACATGGCCTGAAATTTGCTGGAGCATGTTTCCCGCTGCATCGAAAACCTGGGCGCTAGTCTGTGCACCAAAATTTTGAATGTGAAATGATATTTTTATCCATACATATTCTAGAACCTCTACACTTTGGCTAAGGGTAGTATGATAATTTTATCGCTTTCGTGGCCCGTTACTTCCACCGCTCCCCCAAAACCTAGGCCCAAATCCACTCAACTGCTCCTCCACCCGCCGCCGCCACTACCGCGTCCACTCCCTCTCTCACCCGCGCCGCCACCGCACTACCTCCCTCCACCTCGATGTGCCTCCCTCTTGCCATGGCGGGCAAGATGGGGAGCAGGACTGGCGCAAGCGCCCTGTTGGCAAACGACATGGAGGCCCTGTGCTCCATGCTTGTGCCTGTGTGCGGGGTCGCAACGACGCGGCAGCCTGACATCGGCGTTAGGTTATTGCGGAGCGCCTAGCACGGCAGCTCCGAGCAGCCTAGCCCCCTATCTTCAACTGGCTACAGCGCCCTTCCGGCCTCCCTGATCACCATCGACATGGGGACCCAGCTAGAAAGCGAGTTTGCCGGCAGATCCGCACGTGTGTATGTGACGACGGCAGGCGACACCGGACGAATATTGACTTGATGGAGGTCTTGCGAGTTGAGGATATATCTAGCAGGTTATCATTTCTGTTCTCATTGTTGCCTCTACGCTTTCTCCTAGATCGATTCGTATCTTGCTCTCCATCTCAAATCAGACCCATGAAATACTTGCAGTTTGAGCTTGTGCTTTTGGATGAGCCTTCTTAGTGAAGCCAAACTTATCTAGACAGCGTTCCACGAGAAAATACATCGAGAAAGCAGAATGACCAGCAACTCTCTGTCATACACTTCTGTGTGGAACAAGGGCAGGTACGACGGCACCAATCCTTCTCTTTACAGTAAGCATCGCTTCATTACCTATTCAATTCATGAGAAAGATATAAATTTAATTTCCATTTGCCCTATTCGGTGAGCTATTGAGATGCAATATAGTTCTATACAAAAATTGACCCCATATGTCTTCAGTAGCTTGTTCTAAAACAACACTATTAATTTTGCAGTTTACACAAGGATTACGAGTTATCTGGCAAAACTCCATTTGAGTAATTGCACTTTGCATTGCACTAGGTGAGTTTTGTTTGCCCTTGTGGATACATAGATCTGTAGCATTGATGTAGGTTTATTTTGTTGTTTTGTTTGTTACCATGACAACCTGATGTCCTGATGTATTGATAGAAGTGAAAAAAATCAAGTGTAGCTTTAGTAGCAATAAAAGAGCAGTCAAGTGTGTGGCTTGCCTTTACAGTTCTGAAGTGCCATTTTCAGACTACCAGAAGCAATTACATTTTATCTTCACATTAGCTGGCTGGCAGTAGAGGTACAACAAATTAGATTAGCTGGCCGATACCTTTCCTGTTTGCATGTTACAGGGACTGCTTCAGTTCTCAGTAGCACCTGTAGTTCGTCTTCAGTGAGTGATTTTTTGTTCGGCGGCTTGGTTCAGTTTTTAGGATTTTAGCAGAAAATTCAGTCAATATTCAGAGTTTCAGTTTTTGTATTTTGCGGAGTTCAGTTCTCTTACTGCATCACTTGACACAGGTTTCATTTTATGAACTGTCTTTTTCATGAGAGCTACCATTAAGATCTCTGCTGCCATGGCTGAATTTGCCGCGTGCGCCAACAGGGCCAGTGGGCTACCATTAAGATCTCTACTCCATGACAGTTAGCTGAATTTACACAGTTAGCATTAAGAGCTACTGTCATGGAGCTACCAACCCTGTTGGCACACATTTTGACACAGTTCTCCCCAACGCGATTAGCTTGGAGTAAATTTTCTAACTGTCATGGCTGAATTTGCTAGTTCTATATGTAGGTTGCAGACATTTTGAAAGAGCTCTGTTCAGAGTTTTTAATTCTCTACTATGGTTGTAGTGTTCTATTATCTTGCATTTATATTTGTGTTTTCAGGGCTTTAAACGAGGGCAGGTGGAGAGAAGAAGAGCAACTCGGCAAATGCATTTGTTGGAACCAACTGTTGTTGGAGTGGCTAATGTGATATGAGGCTTAACTTGTATGAAAGCTCAGTTATAGTTGGAAAGAGCTGCAAGAAAGAAGGTGGAGGAAGATCATGAATGAAGTATTAAAGAAGCAAATAGGTGAGAACCAATTACCACCATAGAGTCCACAGCAGTAAGGTGGGATGCCCAACAAGGAAGTCTTAACTGTTTTGGATAGTTGTCTTGATTTTGGAGGTGATCTTGATTATGTTGTGTGATCTGGTAATCAATTGAACACCATGAGATCTATTTTTGTACTTGTATGTGATATTAGATCCGGCTGGAGATGAAATTTGAGCTTGTGGTTATTTATGTGTAATGTTCTGTGACTTTGGCCTAGGACAAGGGATTGCTATTCATTTGTAGTGTTTTGTAACTTTGGACTGACTAAGTCATATCTTGTAAACAAGTGATTTTGGAATTTAATTTTATGATATTTCAAGTCTGTGCCACCTCAGCAAGGTATCTGACGTGGCATCCGATGACGTGGTTAGCTTCAAGAAACCTATGACTTTAAAACAGTTGTCATAAACGTTTATGACTTTCAAAATCAAAGTCATAATGTTATGACTTTGCCAACTAAATGTCACAAGTGATCATTAAAGACAGTCATCTTTTGACATTTCAATTCTTGTCAACTTGATGTCACAAATGAGAACCTATGACTTATTTTCTTAGTATTATGACTAATGTAAAATGTCAAAAGATGACAGATTTCTTGTAGTGTGCTCTGTGGGATGCTGATGCCAATGCCATCATGTTAGAGCAGGAGCGCTACCTTTGTCACTGCAAGGTATAACATGTTACATCCTTCACTTGCACTATCACTGCTTCCCTTTTTAGTGCTTCCCTTTCACTACTTCTAACTGCAGGACCATCCTAAAGATGCTGGGTATCTTAACTGCCCTATCAGATTCTACACTGAGATGGAGGTCATCTTGGGCCATTCTATGGCCACTGGCCGGTTCGCTATGGGTTATGGTGAGGCTCTAGGGGTGGATCAGGCTAATAGTGGTGCTGTTAAGTCTGAGGTTCCTACCTCTACACATGCATATGCTGAAAAGACTAGTACTGATTTCACAACTGTGGTGAGCAAGCCAGCTGCTGGTACTGAGCTCAATTCCTTTGTTGTGAGCACCAAGAGGAAGAGGGCACACTTTTTTGAGGATGAGATGCTTATGCTTACTAACATGAGTGATGTTGTGAACAATATTGCCAATGCACTTAGAGACACTAGCCCTGCCCATGTGGATGCTTCCCTGTACCTTGTCATGGAGATGACTAATTTCTCTGAGGAGGCCCTGATTGTTGCCTATACTTTCCTTCTTGACAACAAGGCACAAGGCAGGGGGTTTGTGAACATGAGTGATGCACATAGGTCCCTCTGGCTTAGGACTTATCTAGCCAAGAACTACTTGGTGTCCTACATGTTGTGGACAAGCCATGAGGGGATTGACTGTTGAGATGTATAGTTCCTCCACCCCCTCACCAATTCTCTCTTCTTTTGACTGACATTAGTGCTTGGCACCTAGGCCAATTCTTTTGTGCATCATACACAGCTGACGGGCACCTTTTTTGGTAAGATGCAATGGGAGGGTCGCTAACCTTAGATGGTGAGATGGAGTGCATTTGTGCCCAGATCTGTTGGGTTGAGCTATGTGATGTACAAACACTATTAGTAGCCTATGTTGGCTACTTTGCTTAAGACTTGTGGTGGGCAATGTTGCCTACCTTTTATTACTGTCTACTCTACTCTAATTTACTGTACTGAGCTCAACACTACTCTACTCTACTCTATTCTACACTTGTCATGACTTTGTTTTATTTTGATGTTTCTGCTAGTTTCTTCTGGTGGTACTTGAGGGATTATAACTGGTCAATGATGCATAGTAGAAATGGTAACATGGCTATTTTTTGTGTGCCTGTGTTTCATATTTGTCAAGTGTGCCATTTTACCCGTGGAACACATCCATTCCTTGCAATAGCCCCTTTGTTGACGGTCCTTACAGACAATATTATACCATCAACTAATGCATAGAATGATATGAAATGAACCATAAAGCATAGTTGTACGGTTTGATTCTAACAAGTTCCATGAGTTGTGTTGTTCTCACTTGTTTTGCAGGGTTATCAATATTTCACCATATAAAAGTATCTCAAATGATGAAACAGAGCACACCATTGCGAAGAGCTCGTCAAGACGATCGAAACAGACATATGGTTTGCTACATTTGGAGTCCCGATGAGAGTCCTTGTTGGATACACTTGGAAGCTTCTAGAACAACCTGGAGTGATCACCAAGCAACATAATTCAGGGGCTAAACTGACAGATTCCATAGCTTTGGTGAATTACTGTTTTCTAGGGAGTTTTCCAGCAGATGGAAAGAGGTAGAGTCCTACTCCAACACGATGAATTGCGCAAACAGATGGAAAATCGCGTTAGAGCAACAAGGGAGGTTCCAGAAGACACCATGTCGATAGAGGGGCGAGGTCGCCACAAGGTGGGGCTGGCTTGCCCCACCCCCAGGCCGGCCGCCCTGGGCCAAAACCCTCCTCAGTACATCTTCGTGGAGCATGCCCTAATTTGCGAATACATGGGTGTATGCCGGGTCTCGAGTGATGAGTGATTGTCAACGGGTTTGATGCGCATGTTCTTTGGCTTGTGTTGTGCAGGTGTCGAGCACGGATACAGTGATCAAAGGCAAGGTGAAGGTCAAGTAGAGACGTGTCGTGCCGATGGACCGGGAGCGGTGAAGGGCGGACGTGAGGCTTGGACTGAGGGACCGGTGGCCTGAGGATCAGCTGTGGTGGCCGACAGCCTGGGACAGCGACGAGCGGAGACTTACGGGGCACAGTGTTGCTCGGGTCGAGGACCTGGGGACATGTGTCGGTGGACGGGGTGCACGGGCGGTGCATCCCCTCTACGGTGTCGGTTTGGTGGTTGAGCCACAGAAAAACCACCGATGGATGGTTTCCAGGTTTGGGCCACAAAACCTGGGTGCTGCGGGTTTGCCGAGTTTGGGCCACAAAACTTGGGTTGAGGACGGTTTCCAGGTTTGGGCCTCAAAACCTGGGCGCTGGCGGGTTTCTGAGTTTGGGCCACAAAACTCAGGCGATGGACGGCTGGTTTCCCGGTTTGGGCCTCAAAACCGGGGGTTGGACATGAAGGCTGGTTTCCCGGTTTGGGCCTCAAAACTGGGGGCGGAGTCCGTGAAAAGGACAAGCAGAGCGGTGGCGGCACGTGGCGGCAATCGGTGAGGTTTCGTCGAGGCAACGCTACCAATTGTGCGGGCGTGGCCGTCGGATCACCACCTACCACGAGTTGGTCCAGAAAAACCTTAGGGTTTAGCTGGTTCGCTCTGTAATTAGTTAGGGGTAGAGTGGGAATTAGAATTAGGATAAGTAGGGGGAGACACCCACTTCCCAAACTATCTCAGTCATTTGCTCTTTGCCTTCTAGGGTTTTCCTGCTCTCCCAATCCTCTGCTGTAGCAACTGAGATCCGTAGAGAACCATACCTCTGTGTTCATGAGATTTTGAGGAAGTGAGACCGTAATCTCACAGTTGTAGCGTGTGGTAGCCACACGGTTGCAGATCGATGTCTTGATTCGCGTTTTGACTTTGTTCTTCACGTTCTTCGTTTCTCCGTGATTTTCCCATCACTCGATCTCCCTCTCTATTGCGTCTTTTTGAAATCCATTTGAATCAACTTGTTCTTTATAGTGAGGAGATCATTTCCACCAAAGAAATTCATCTAACTCCTCACGAACAAGTAGATCGGGTCGATTCAATTTTCGTGGCGCTTTTTTGGTTCATATTTCTTTCCTTTCGATTTCCCATTGATTAAGTCGATTTGAGTGGATGATTTCTTGGGGATAGTCTCCTAACTACCTCGTGATCATCTTCTCCATGTTTGGGAACAAGGGATTTTGATTTGGATCGGATTTGGGGAGATTTGGGAAAGAGGCGCTCGAAATCGCCCTCTATGGTCGGTCGCGGACAGTTCGCCACCTGACCGGCGGACAGTCCGGCCATCGGGCTCGAGCCAGACCAGTGGCTGCGAGTCTCGGCCACTTTGCTTTTGAGTGACCGGCGGACAGTCCGCAGGTATAACTCGCGGACAGTCCGGGAGTGTCCAGAGGACTTGCAGCAACAGTGTTGTTTCTCAGTTTTGGCCGACGGACAGTCCGCCACCTGAGCCCGGACAGTCTGCCGTAGGGCAGACAGTCCGCAGCCGTATCAGCAGACAGTCCGCGACTCGGCTGAAAGCTGATTTTCAGTGTGTTTGATCTCCCGGCTTTTTCGCTTGGTTTCCGAACATCTCGTTTAGCCCTAGAGTTGACCTAGGAACCTCTCTAGGTATAAAGATGAGCTATATAAGAAGGGCATCAATGAAGGCATGGCTGAAATGATCAAAAGCTCAATAAAGGAAGCCTTCACGAGCAACGACCCGGAGATGGTCGCGATGAGGTCGAAGATGTTTGATCACCATGGCCTGCCCAATCCTCAAGCAAAGGAAAAGAAAGCCTTACTGCCGATGAACGAGGATCGCCCAAGGGTCTCGAACGAGGACTTCAAGGAAAACCAGCATGTCTAACTCCTCATCCCGTTCGGAAGGTCCAAGAAGATGGTGGTGGCCGAGGGATGCATTCTTGCACCCCACGATATTCACGTCTTCAACAAAGACAACATCCCTGAAGACTATGTGGTCGTGAGCCCGTTATGGCACGTTCTCGACCAGGAACATTTTGAATTGGACCATCCCAACCTACAAACGGCCAGACACCTAGGGCAGGCACTTGGATTGGAAGTCCTATGGAACCGCGAGGACATCGAGATCATTGCTCGGACGCCAACTCCAACGCCGACACCAGCATCACAACCATCAGCCGCCGGATCTTGTCCTCCGGAAGATCCAGATCACGACAACGATGATGACGAAGAAAAGGGCGGGGACAAGGGCAAGGGAAAGGACAAAGGAGAAGGCGGTAGCGAAGGCGGGGACAAGGAAAAGGTAGAAGGTGATGGCGGGGAAAAGGAAAAGGGCACTGACATGGGAACTGTGTCTCCCCCGCCTCCAAATAGTCCGCCGATCGGCTCGCTCAATGAGGCAAGAAGCTCAGAGGCCGGTAAGGGCGACAACACGACAAGCCAGCCAAGCACGAACGAGCAACAGGGAGGCATGACAGGGGAGGCAACAGGGACGAAGACACCTCCCCCGTCAACCACAAGCCAATGTCCTCCCCCGCCCAACAAGAATCCAAGAATGTCCACCGACAGGCTCCCGTACACGCTCACGTTCGAAAGGTATGGTAACATTGAGCATAATACCACGTCCATAGTATATATGCTACTAACATCCCTATCCATCATTTGCTAGGCCTGAAACTACCCGTCAACTATTTGATGAGGTCGAAGACTGCCCTGGCCAATATGTGTGCGGGAAGTTCATGATTCCCAAGGCCCAGCTCATCGACGAGGAAAAGTGGGATACAAGGAGGTTCCATCTATGGTACATGGAAGCTGCAAAAGCCGGGATGTCAAGTTTTAACGTCAAGATTCCCACGAAGTACTTCCACTTGCCCGCTGGTAACGAAATGCACCTACCCGTCGACTTTAGCGACATGTACAACCTGATGCGGGAAGAAGACCTGGACATCGTTCAAATCACCTTATTCACACTGTAAGCGATGAATGCAGCTTCCACAGATCACTACATTCGTATTTTCCATAGTTCTATACTTATTATGTCACGATGACTTGTCCGTGCAGCATGACGGTCACTGTAAGTAATAAAAAGACACGTCTTGTACTCTACCTCTCTCCTGCACATATTGCTGAAAGAGTCATCAAGGGTTTCGAGATCAATGATCTGGAGATGACAGTTCGACAGCGAGAGAAGAAATATGAAGAAAATATGAAAGTCGAGAAGACTAAGTTGAAAAATTACATACTAGAATGCATGAAGAAGATCAAGCCGGATGGGCCAGAGTGTATAATGGCTGCCTATCACTTTGGGTAAGTCAAATACATATACGTACACCTAAGTCGCTAGCATATCATGCCTTCTCGCCGTCATAAACTCTATTTTGTTGCAATGGTGCAGCCAGGGCCTCGTGGGTGGCCACTGGGTCGCTTTTATAATATACCCTCAAGATGGCAGGGCCTGTGTGTTTGACTCCTTGAGCGTACCAAACAAGCAAGGGTACAAGGCATTCGAAGATTGTCTGAAAAAGTAAGTCATCCATCTTTTTCATCAGTTACGGTTACCATACGTTTTTAAATGGTGGCTAAAACTATTATATTTTGTACAGCGCTTATAAGGAATACCAAAAGGTGCCTGGATTCTGGGACCGAAGAACTCAAAGTTCAAGGCCAAGCATAGGTACCACCTCAAAATCCGATGAGATTTCCCGGTAAGTATTTCAAAGGTTCAATTCATGTTTCATACATATATATGGGTTCTAATGCTTGTGTATCAATCGTGCAGTGCGCCAAACAGCCACTAGGATCGAAGACATGTGGCTTGTACACATGTGAGTTTCTAAGGGAAAGCAAGGAGTACACCAATAGCTGGAAGAAGCTCAAGGAAGGTGACAAGTATTGGTGAGAGCAGCAGAGCCGCAGGATGTGCTTTAAACAAGTCAAGGCGGACATATGCAAGTTTGTAATGGAGAAATGCATTCTTGAAGGAGAAACGTTCTTCGACAACAAATCCGAGCTGGCGTTGCTATCCCAATACAAGAAGCTCCGCAAATGGAACACAATGCTTCGTCCGACGGATTACGCTCATCAAGTTGAACTATGAATTGTAATTTGAATTTGAAATCAACTAAGTCAATGTGTATATGATGACAACAAACAACTAAGTGACTTTGTATGTTATGTCCAGATGGTTTATATGTGCATATATATATCTCTGTTAGAAATCTGGAATTCTGTTAGAAATCTGGAATTCTGGAATTATTTGAAAACTGTATTTGATTTGAATTCATATCCTGCTGTTTCTGATGGCTGCATTATTTATTTTTTTAATCCAAAATTAATAACCGTGGCGGGCAACATAAGTTGCCCGTTGCGGTTAATAGCAGTTACCGCAGCGGGCAACCTAAATCGACCGCTGCGGTTAATAATTTACCGAAGCGGGCGCTTTAGGTTGCCGGCTGCGGTAAATGCTATTAACCGCAGCGGGCTGTTTATGTTGCCCGCTGCGGTTAAGGCTTTTACCACAGCGGGCAACAGCGCCCGCTGCAGTAATGGCCATGATTAACCCTGGCCTTAGCACCGCAGCGGACGCTGTTGCCCGCTGCGGTAAAGCCAAAACGCCTGCTGCGGTTAAGCTTTGTGCAGTAGTGCTACTTGTGAGCATCGGTGTTTGGGGATTTCTCGACGTAGCTCTCTATCTATGTTCGGGAGTCGGTTTTTGGGGTCGAACTTGAGACGGTGCTTTTGGTGTTTGGTTCGCTCTTGCTTTGTGGTGCCTCGCTGTGATCCTAGGGATCATCCACCCTCTTCCAAGGGTCGTGGGCATCATGTTTCGGTAAAAGCTTTATGGGGTTGATTTTTGGGACAAAGGCCGAAGTTTTGAGAGAAATTTTTTAGGCTCCCATTCACCCCCCCCCCCCTCTGGTCGCCTTGCTTTTGCATTCTCGGTCCTTCATAATTGACCTCCATGATGCATCTCAACCCGTGTTCAAGGTCGGTTTGATCCGAGGGCTGCGGTTCATCCTTAGGGGCTATAAAACCAGACCCAGACCCCCCCTAGGGAGGCATCTCCATCTTCGTCTTCATTATTCATCTACATATCAAAACCTAGGGTTTTGTAACACCCCTGGTGTTTAAATGTAATTAACTTGACATGTCATCATCTTAAGCATTAATCATTTCCTGTGATGCATTTGATTTGCCTAATTGCTATGCCTTGATTCCCTTTTCAAAAACCCTAAAAGCCCAATTCTCTCTATAAGGGCAAAATGGTAATTTCACCTCTGTGCCTAGTTATATTTAATTCTTGTTCAAATTTAGTGCCCTGATGTTTGCTGCATTGATCAAAGTTCAAAAATCAGATTTGATTTGATTTTCCCTTTTGCAAAACCCTAAAATCCCAAATCCTGGATTTATTCCCTTTTTGATAACTTTTTCAAAAGTCAAAATTTTGAGTTGGTTCAAAAAGCAAAGTTGTGAAACTGATCGAGAGGAACAACTTTGGTATTTACAAATTTTCAAGTTTCAGTTTAAAATCCAAAGTAATTTTGATTTGAATCAAATTTGAAAAGTGTCCCCTTTTCTGTTTTGAAATATAGTTCAAAAACTATTTGGAATTTGAAAATGTTCATATTGACAAAGTTGTAGATCTCATTTTTCTGAGCAACTTTGGTATTTTGAGTTTTTGTCGCACAGTTCAAACTTTGGGAGAAATCTGCAAAATACAGATACCAGCCAAAAAGTCAAACCCTAGGGCATAGCCCTGTTCATCTTCCTCGCGTAGGGGGAGGGCCCCGGTCGTGGCCGAGCCTCCGGCGCTGCGCGCGCCACGCGTTTGGCAGCCGCTCGTCTGTCCCCGACCAGCCGCCGTTGTCGCCACCATCATTTCGCACCCGCACGCGCACAGTTGACCCCGCTCCCGTCCCCTACCGAGCCCAGCGCGCCGCCGCCGCGTGGCCATTGCCGGCCAAGCTTGCGCACCGGCCCCGGCTGCACGCCATCACCTCCGCCTGCGCGCAATCGAGAGCGCACGCGCTTGCCGTGCTTATCCACCCCACCCCGTGCTCTCTACCGGCCTCAGGCCGCGCCTATAAAAGCCCCGCCGGAGCCCGAGCTTCTCATCCTCTCCGCCACCGTGGCCAGGCCAGTCCAGTGCCTCCGCCGCTCCACCACCTAGCTCAGAAGCTCCGCCTTGAGCTCGTGAAGCTTTCCCACCCTTCAATTTCATCTCTACCGCCCTCAATCGCGCGGCGTAAGCTCGCCGTTCCCATCTCCGGCAGAAACCCGGCGAGCTCGGGTTCGTGAAATTCGCCGTCTCCGGCCATGATCATCCCTCACCGACCCCCGTGTCGTGTTCCTTGGTTCCGTGCGACTCTGACCAGGCCCTTGCGGTCTCGTGTGTTGCGCAGGGTCGTCGGAGCGCCGCTCGCCGCTCGCCGCCGAAGGAGCTCCACCGAACCACCGCCCCTCGAGCACGTGTCGAGCCTCCTTCCTCGAGCCTCACCCTCGAGCACGTGCCGAGCCACACCCTCGAGCCCTGCCTCCGATCCGTGGTAAGCACCCGAGGCCTCCGGCCTCTGCTTCCACTCCATCTCGCCCGAGCCCGAGCCTCGGGCGGACAGACCCTCACCACTTCGCTCGAGCCAGGCCTCGAGCGAACTCGTGCACCCTCCGCTTCGTCGAGCTAGGCCTCGGACGGACGCTTGCTTTTCCGTCTCGCCCGAGCCTTCCATCTCGCCCGAGTCCGCTTCGCCCGAGCCTCCGGGCCAGGCCTCGGACGGAGCACTCACTTTCCGACTCGCCCGAGCCCGTTTCGCCCGAGCCCTTCATAGAAGGAGCACAGTGCTCTTTCTTTTTCTGAGAGTTGTGAATAGTGTTCTGTTTTCTCTTTTTTGTGTGAATTAATCTGTTGTTCCTTAAATGCTGAGAAAATTATGGTATGCTCCTTGCACTGTGTAGTATTTTATAAAAATATGAAACTTGACTTTTCTGCAAGAATTTGAAAATGTAAAATTCCCCTTTTAATTGAAAAATGAAGGTTTTGGTATTTTTGGAGAGTGATCTATAACTCCAAAAATCTTGAGATAAATTTTTGGGACCTTGTTATAACATGCTGAACCTCTGGTAAAATTTTGAAGTCTTTTGGAGCAAGTTGATTTTTGAGCATTTATTTTAATTAAGGAATAGTGCCTTTTGTTAATTAAATGTTTAGATTTATTTGAGCATCTTAATGACCTCCAAAAATTATGAAATTTGTTTTGCCATCTGTTTATGCCTTAATGAACTTATGTGATTAATTTGGTAATTTTTGGAGCAACTTCATAAAATGACCTTTTAAATAAAATAAGAAAAATAGAAAAGATGGATTAGGGTTGGTAATAAGTGTTTAATGATGTGATCTTTGGATTGATTGATGTTCATAGACCCCTACCCTTTGGTCTATGATGTCTGTGATGATATGTTTGGTTAATACTTAGGATAATTATAATAAGGCCTAACATCAATAATGCTTAAGAAAGAAATGGTTACCTTTTATGCTCAACCTAGATTTCGATTATGCCTTGCCTAAGAGTAATCTAGATTCAGTGGAATTGTCTTGCACCATAAGCCCATATCATCATTCTCATGAGCATTCATCATTGCATCCGTATAGTTGACGAAGAAGGTACCAGAGTCGAGGCCGCTGTTGACGAACCAACTCCCGAGGCGACCCCGAGCTCCAACACCTATACCTACCCCGAGTCTGCTCTCTTTGCCATTCAAGGCAAGCCCCGGTGCATTTAACCCTTTCCTTGAATTTTATAAAATAATTTCCTTAAATGCTTTTGAGTTAAATTATTGCATTAGGTTTATAGGAGTTGTGTGCTATCCTAATTGATGCACTATCCACCTTGACCACTGATACACCCGATACCTGCTTTTCAAGAGTATTTGAAAAATGCTTAGCAATGCTTATTGAATTAGACTTTGCAATAAAATGCCAATTTTTAAAAGTGTGATCACTTAAGGAATGTTTATGGGAATTTTGGTCTTACTCCCCGGCTGTTGGCTAGGTATCTGATCCGTACCTAGTTAATAGCGAGGAGAGGTTGTCCGAGCGTACGGTGCCGTCATGTTGTAGTCCGGGACTCAACAGTTGACACCGACCGGGACATGGTTGAAAAACTGACAGGACTATTACGCTTGGGTGAGATATGACCAAGGTATAGTTCTGGCTGGAAAATTAGGGACCATCCGTATGGGGGCCTGCTGGTCAAGACTTGTAACTATTCACATACTACGGGAAGCTCTGGCTCCGAGGAATCCTTTATTGGACCGACAACCGCGCACTGGGAGTGGAGAGATGGCGGAAGTAGCATGTACCCACGTGTCAGGACCTGTACTCTTGGGTTAGAGTCCTGAGGTACTTGTCGCTGGCGGAAAATTGGAGCGGTGTACTGTACTTCCGGGTGGCGTAGGACCGGGCCCAATCTTGGAGGAATCGTGGTAGACGAGTTGGCATATGCAAGCTTGGGTGCTACATATGCAGTGTGGATAGGGATCCTCAGCTGAGTATTATTTATCCGGATTAACGTTGCTCCTCGGTTATGGAGACTTGGTCCACTGACTGTCAACGGAGAGTGGTTCTCAACTAGGAATGTTTTGAAATGTAAAATGAATCATGAATGATGAAGAATTGAGGAATACTGAATCTTTCAAAAATAAAATAAGGTTTACAAAAATGCTTTTCTGCAAAATACTTGATCTTGCTTAAGCCTTACCTTGACTACCCTAAGCCTCTCATTCCTGAGTCTTCTCCCTTTTTCTTTAGTCGGGTAAGTCTTGTTGAGTACCCCAGTACTCAGGGTTTGTTACCCATGTTGCAGGTATGCCTGAGACCCCGATGTGTCTCGCACCCTGTTGCGTGACCTTCGTCCAGGAAGAGGCCGATGAGGCCGATGAGTAAATGTGCACCCTCGGGCTGGGTGTTACATGTATCTTTATGTTAATGTTTCTGCTACGTTGTCTACTTTGAATCACCCGAACAATGGTTTGTAATAACCGTACTCCTTACCTCATTTGAAACCTCGTTTTGTAAAACTAATGTTATTTAAGTCTTCCGCTCTTTATTCCGATGTTATTTGTAAAAGTATGCAATGCTGTAACCGAATTGTGAGATGATCCTGCGGACATTGGGCGCTGATGTAGCCCGGTGGCGAACAGGTCTTAATCACATGGAACATGGGTTCGGCTGTCAGAGGTTGACAGGGACACGTGGGCCATAGGATTAGGGTCGTTCCGTCTCAGGTTTCAAGTAGAAGTAGAGATCCCTCTAGTTGATTTAGTTCTAATTCTAGTTCCAGTTCTTCTAGTTCTAGTTCTAGTTCATCTAGTTGTAAAGAGTTATCCCAAGATTAGAACTAGAAGAGAGAGAGAGAGAGAGAGAGGTAGAAGAGGAGGCTTAGAAGGAGCTCCGACCTATCGAATCTACTTCTTCAACTTGTACCTGCGGATTCAAGTTCGTCAAGAGCTTGGATCAGGATATTCTTCGGTCATCATCTTCTAATTATTAGTAAGCATTATTTTCTTATTATTCTTCTGGCTTGCAACTCTAATTAGAGTACTCTAATTCTAGTAGCCCTAGGGTTAGAGGAGTCATCGTCGTGTAAGCGTGGTGCTTAGACTCGATTACTTGCATAGTGTACCCTATATTCCGGACAGGTGGTAGCTCGCAAGGGTGACTCTTATAGCCTTGTTGAATCTTCTATAGCCCACCTCCCGTCTATAGGCCGAGCAGGAGTATATTACTTGGGAACAACCATACTCTGGATGTGGTCTCCCAACGTAATCCACACCTGAATAATAATTGCATAGCTTCCTGAGATTAGAGCTGTTAACCCTAGTTATCCCCTTTATCTTTTGTGTTCTCATCTTTGTTAGTGCTCAGGGTTTAAGCAATAGACTTAAGACAATCACATTGTTCCTTTGGGTTCGATATTAAAACTAGGTCTACATCTGGTGAAGTGCGGGTATCTAATCTGTGCGCTTGCAGATTTATCTCTTGTGTCCTGATAACATACCTAAGCCTTTCTAGTGTCATTGCCAAGGTTAGGGCTTATCTCTACTGTGGGTAGCGTGTGGCGGAACCGTCCTGACTATAAGAACTCAAGTACCGTCTAAGCCAAATTTGTCTGACATCGACTCATACTTGAATCCATATAACCCATCCGGAAACCTCGAAGGGTTTCAACATCAAACAACATACAGGATCGCATTGTTCAAGAATCACATTTGTAAGGATACATCATTGATAAACGAACCGAATTTAAACATCAGAGTGCGAAGTCATAAAAGAGTTATTACAATACTGAGTTTTAAAGTGCGGAAGCTGAAATAAGTTTTGAAACAAGACCACCACACATGTGGTCCAAATAAACATTGTTTAATAACTCACTCCTCCTTTTTCAAGTAATATGCCACTAGAAGTCTCAGTCCAGCAAAAGAAAAGGGAAAGCTTCTGGATGACCTTGCCCTGGGCCTACTCCTCATCACCCTCCACGGGGTAGAGGCAGTGCTTACAATAGCCGTAGTACACCTGGCCATCTACAACAAACGGGGTAAACCCTGAGTACGGGAATGTACTCAGCTAGACTTACCCGTCCAACTAAAAATAAAAGACACCAAGGGTATGCAAGGCTTTTTGGTGGAGCGGGGATCTTTAGTTGCAAAAAGCTCTCATTAAGAGAAGGAATATTTAGTGATATCGGTGAGCAGTCAAGTTTTAGACCTACCTTTTAGTCTAGATTTGCACCTGAACTAATACATACACTTGAGTCTAATCAATCAATAATATAACCATATCCAGTTGGCTTAAATCACATTTTAGTTGAACCTTAAACATCACATGGAGTTGTATCGTGGTGAAGCTTGACATAGTTTCCCACTAACCGTGGGAGACGGTGACTCGAATCGAATTCCAAACCAGCTGGTGAAAGACCTTTAATACCAACCCACACTTTCCCCGTCGGGTCCATGCATTGGGTAACCACTCGATGCTTGTTCGTGGTGGTAATCGTCGCGGTTCAAGCACGGACCGCCCAATTGGAACCTGGCGATAGCCATCCCGAGGCAGATCGCATTTCCATACTAGAGGGCACGACTCGGGTAGATTCCGGCCCCAACAGCGTCTAACCGGCTTTGGGGTCGATGATTACAGCACCGACATATCCCTAACTAAAAGGGCGCGTTCAAAAATGAACGAGGGCCAACATCGATACAAACCTACACGATCCAACGGACGGACTACCCCAAGTTTCTAAACTTGTGCCTTGCCTTCCAGTTGACCGTATTTCATTACTACTCGGGTTCTTTTCCACGATAGCAAATATAGCCAACCGTGATCCGGTAAATACCCATCAGGGGTATTACGGAAACATCCTTAAGTACTACTTTTATTAAGCAGACTAAGCAATCCTACATTATAAATAAGTAACGGGATAACAAGGCAATTATATCAATAATTCAAGGAATGGTAATGCAGCATGCAGGATTCAATCAACTCCTATACCTAATGCATCACAATATAAAATACTCAATTAATTTAATTGTAAATACTGGGAGACTTAGAATGCTCCGGGGCTTACCTTGAGAAAAGACCAAGGCCTCGTGAGAGGGGCACTCGGGCAGGTTAGTCTCTGGCGCGGGGTCGGCCTCCTCGGTTCTGGGCAGCTTCGGAATCTCCTGCTCGTCGTTTGCTTCCGGCTCCTGGTCGGGCTCCAGAACTGTCGATCCTATTGCAATGTGGTACATAAATAAATAACGTGTGGTGCGAAATGATGGTATGAAGAGTAGACATTTCTTGCAAACCTGACATTGAGAAAACACTTATCACCACGTAAAACAAAATCATTGTTTTAATCATTTCCTATTTATTAATTCGATAGAAATCCAGGTTTGAACAGCAAGTACCTTTTTCTGGACTCAGAAAAATCCACAAAAATTCCAGAAGGTAACTTATACTAATTGAACTCTACTGTACAAATTTCAGCACGATGAAAATTACCGAACAGCAGATAGAAAAAGGTGAAGAAAACTGCCAAAAAGTTGCTTTGTACTAACTTTTCTTATGAAAAGTGTCAAATAGAAGATTTCATATTTTTTCTAGCTTTATCTACTTATAACTACCCTACTGCAAAACATTTACTGCTAGATCATGCACACATGAGTCTACACAAAAGTTTATTCTAAAACAAACCCTTTGAACTACAACCTTACTGGAAAAGGGTGACATTCTCATTTTCATATTTTTTCCAGATTCTATTCCACATTTGATATTTATCAAGGAAGTTCCATGAACAGAAACATTATATTCTTTTCTATAAGACTTTTCTAAGAAAAACACATAAAAGCACATTTGTATAGCAACTCCTTATTTTTCTATGCAACAACCCATATTAGCATTTTTCTCAGTTTGAACATAGCATACAGAGATTACATAAATTTTCCCATATTTTATTTTAACACATACATCATTTTAACAATTATTTTTAGAAAACAGCTAAAAAGGAATTTAAACCTAAATAGATAATTTTTCTTCAGAAACCGTGCCTCATAAATTTTTCACAGATATACAACCTGACAAGAAACCTACAAAAATTTTGTCATGAATTAATTCAACAAGAAAACACAGGAACCCATTTATCTCAACAAAAGCACATAATCTAGATTAAATAAAAACAGTATAATAAACTTCCACAAAAAATACTTTCATATTTTTCCATGACAGATCTACTCATGAGCAAGTTATCAAAACTAAAAACATTGCATTTGGATTAATAAAATATGCTACACAAAATAAACAAGCTTTCTGGAAATTAAAGCAAAAAGGAAAATCATTTAAACTCCCGGCCCATCCTGCATAGACCCGGTCCATGGACCGTGGGTGGCTGACGCGTGGGACCAGTTGGTCAACGGGGCCCAGCGGTTAGTGAGGGCGGAGCAGGGGCGACGGTTGACCGGGGTTTTCTCGCCGACGGCGAGGTCGCCGGCGGTGGGGTTGGGCTAGGTGTGCTCCCCTTGGCTAGGCGGTTCGGGTGGTGGTGTTGGTTTGGCCAGTGCATGGCCGTACCTCGCCGGCAGCGAGCCATGGCGGGTGACGGTGGCAGTGGTGCTCGGCTACGCCGTTTCTGGCGTCGCCAGCCAAATTAACGGGCGCGTCGTACTCCACTAACCCTAGGGAGGATAGCTAGGGGCTGGTTTGGCCGAAAAAACCACGGGGAAGCTCAACCACGTGTGCGGCCATGGCGGACGCCCATGGCGCTCGGCCGGAGAAGAGTGGGGGACTAGGGGCGGTAGAGACCTCGTGGATGTGTGTTCTCACCGTTCCTTGACCTGATGAAGCTTGTCGACAAGGGAGGGAGGTGGCGAAGCTCGGGGTGGTGCGGAACGGGCTCGAGCTCTTTTCGGCGGCGAACGGGGACCGAAGGGGACACCTCGTCCTCTGGCGGCGATGGGGCTTGGTCGGGGAAGACAGCGCGCGCACAGTGTGTGCACAGTGAAGGCGGAGTGGCTGGCGAGAGGAATCGGATGGTGGTGGTCGGGTGAGGTCGGAACGGCGGGGTGCTTTTGCGGTGGCGGCGAAGGCGAGCAGTGGACTCGGCTTCGCGTTCACGGGAGTGGAGAGGGAGAGAGCAGGCACGAGAGGGGTGTGTGTGCGGGTGAGTGAGGGAGTGGAGAGAGGTGCTCGGGGTTTTGCTTGCGGGTTTGGCCGGCCGGCTGTCGTGGCGGGGGCCACGGCGTCGCGGCGAGCGAGGCGGCTGAAGGGTCGAGATGGCGGACTAGAGGGGGGTGAATAGTCCTTTTTAAAACTTAAACATAATCGGAGCGGCTAACCGAAACAAATGCGGAATTAAAACTATCGGTCTAGCCAAGACTACATCCCTCTACTTATACTCTATGACACCTTACAAAAGAACCTAAACAAAGCAAATAAGGTGTCGGGCTAGCTAGAGCTCACCTAAACAATTCTAGCTTGCAAGGTTACACGAACCTAAGCAACTAGTACTCAATCAACCGAGGAGCTCCTACACATGCCACTAAGCAAAAAGCACAAAGCCTAAGCTCACTAGCAATGCTCAATAACAAGGCTACACAAGCCAAATTAGAGAGCTCAACTTAGCTACACAAACTAAGCAATGTGACTAGCAAGACTACAAGTCAACTAGTCACTCACGGGATCAACTTCTATGCTACACAAGCAAGGAAGATAACTAGCAAGCTACACAAGCTAACTAATTACAAGAGCAACTACACAAGCACAATATATATGAAAATAAATACAAGCTTGTGTATGGATATAGCAAACCACCGAGAAGATGTAGACAATGTTGACACGGTGATTTTATCCCGAGGTTCACTTGGTTGCCACCAAGCTAGTCCCCGTTGTGTCGACCACACACTTTGGTAGTTCGGCGGCTAATAGGCACCACACCTAGCTCGACACTCGAGCGCCACAAGAACTCACCCACAAGTGAGGGTAACTCAATGACACACGCAATCCACTAGAGTTGCTCTTCGCGATCCCGGCGGGGCGAGCACAATGCCCCTCACAAAGCCTTCTCCGGAGCCACGCACAATCTTCTTGCGGGCTTCACGACGGAGACACAACCACCAAGCCATCTAGGAGGTGGCAACCTCCAAGAGTAACAAGCACCACCGGCTTGCAACTCGATCACCTAATGCCACTCGATGCAATCTCTCAATGCAACGCACTAGCAATCACTCACTCGCTATTGATTCGCACACTAGCAAGCACAAGCGAGTTAGAGGGCTCCCAAGCACATCTACACCAGCCACCAAGGCTTTGGAGTGCTCAACCACCAGCCCAAGGCCGGTTACCAACGATATTTATAGCCCCAAGGGCTAACTAGCTGTTGCCCCTTCACTGGGCAAACTGCGCTAGCATCGGACGCTCCACACGGGACCATCGGACGCACAGGCCAGCGTCCGATGCACGGATGCTTGCCACGTGTCCCCCATGTTCAACTTCGGCCGATCGATCCCAACGGCTATAATCCTTTGCGCGCCAGTTAAAGTGGCATCGGACGCGCCGATGCCAAGCATCGGACGCTCCGGGACTCTAGCATCGGACGCTCGACCCCAGCGTCCGATGACACATCAGAGAGGTTCCAGAGAAGGAAGAAACACATCGGACGCATCCGATGGTTCCACATCGGATGCAGCCCAGCGTCCGATGCTCCCTGGAAAGCACGCTCGCGCCACGTCACTTGCATCGGACTGTGCAACAGCGTTTTCTCAGCGTCCGTTGCCAGCGTCCGATGCTCCTTCAACTTCTGACAGAAACTAGGGTTTACCATTGGACGCTCGGCCAGCGTCCGATGCTCCTCGGACCAGCGTCCGATGCTCCCAGAGCACTACACTTCTCCTCCGAAAACCGCTGAATCCTGCCTCGCAAGCTCGGCAGGAGGGAGAGGGACTATACACTAGTTTCTCCCACTTCTCCAAGACTCCTTTCAACACAACTTCTTCTCCAACAACTTCTCCTTTGCAAATGTGCCAACACCACTAAGTGTACAACATCATGTGTATGTGTGTTAGCATTTTCACAATCATTTTCCAAAGGATTTTCACTTGCTCTCACCACGCCACTCGATCCTAGTAACAACGCAATGTTAGATCGCTCAAGTGGCACTGGATAACCGATATGCAAACAAGTTTGCTCCTCTTAATAGTACGGCTATCTATCTTAAACCCGGTCATAATCTTCTCTACACACCTATGACCGGTGAAATGAAATGCCCTACAGGTATACCTTTGCCTTGCGCATTCCATTCCATCTCCTTTGGTGTTGATGCAACACATGCACCAACCTCTTCATCAAATGATATGATCCACTTCATATCATCACATGGCCTCCATAGTCCATCGGTCTTGACCTCACTTGCTCTTCACCATTGCTTCGATCCTTCGGCGCCAAGTCTTTGCTTAAGCCTCCCGACACTCGGTACCAACGGCTTCAAAGCTTCCAACTTGCCCTTCACCTTTGCAACCGGTCCATCAAGCCAAGTCTTGTCTTGATCTTCACCATCTTAGCCACATGACTCCATGTCATGTCACATATGCAATGAGCTCCTTCATCACATGTATGAGCCTTGCAACATCTTCCAAGCCATTTCACCTCTATGGCATATGTTGCTCACACATGATCACCTGTGGACTAATCACCTATGTAATTCACTTTAAACACATATTAGTCCACCTAAGTTGTCACTCAATTACCAAAACCAAACTAGGACCTTTCAATCTCCCCCTTTTTGGTAATTGATGACAACTCTACAAAGATATGGAAATTATGCTTATTCCAAGCTAGCACTTCACAAGAATGTAAATTGCTAACTTGGTTTGGGTTCATGTGGCTTGCCCAAGCTATTTTACCATGTGTAAAGGATTTTGGACAAGTATCACAAACCCGAAATGGTAGTATTAGCACCCCCTACATATGTGCTATAGAGTTTGGTTCTAAATTTGGCACATATGTATGGATATGAAATGTGGGTGAGCAATTACTACCAAGAAGTGCTAAGGTGTATAGAATAACCTTTGAAGCGTAATATCAATGAAGTTCATAGTTGTACACCTTCCTTAGCACCAAGAGTAGCTAGACATCATAAAAACTAGAACACCCCGTGAGATCAACATTAAAAGCAAGGGTCTAGTTTTGCATGAAAAGCACAAATCTAGCTATCAAATTATGCATGCTAGTTATCAAATCATCAATTAAATCCTATAACTAGCATACACCACACAAGCATGCATATAAAATGTAAGACATATGCATTATGCAAGCAAGCAAATGTAATGCACACACAAATGCATCAAGCATGTATTCATGAGCTTGCTCCCCCTACTTGTGTGCTCTCTTTGTCCAAGAATTTTGATCCTTTTCCATTGTTCAATCTTGCTCCCTCTTGATCCATGTCCATCTTCTTTTCTCCCCCTTTGTCCTTGACATATCACAATTGACATATCTGACATATCTTTTCCTTAACTTCTCCCCCTTTGTCATCAATGACCATAAAAGGTATGCTTTTCTTGATACGAAGGGTTGCACTAGGGTAGATGGTTGACACTTGAGTCTTCATTTTGATGGACACCACCATATGTGTTGGAATGACACCATGTGTAGGATCTTTGACCTTGATACCAATAGATGGGGCACCTCCCCTATGTCATAGCATGGGTCATCCAAATGATAAACTTGAGCTCTTGCTTGTGAGGGATGCTTTGCTTGATTTGATCACTTAAAGTTGAGGATCACTTGAAGTCTTGTAGGACACCACTTGTGAGCTTGATCTAGACACCACTTGATAAATATCACTTGAAAGATCGTATACCATTTTGAATAGATACCATGTGAAGAAATGATGAGTCTAGATACCATTTGAATGATAGTTTAAACTTGATATCCATTTGCATTATTGTCTTTTTCTTGAACTTTTGTCATGAGCCTCTCATTTGTGACTTGAACTATTAAACTTGCACAAGATATCTAACTCGGTTTGCTCTAGAGTAAGCTTCTTCACACATCTTTCAAAGGTTATCTTACTCACATTGAATTAGACACTTGAATGCTCATCTCCTAGATTAAGTACTTGGGTTCACTAGCTCAAGAACAAATTCACACACTAACCACTAGATCATATAATCAATCAAGCAATAGTGGTAGGCTATGAATTTAAACTTTTCATTTGTTATGCATGATCCTATTGAGCATGTACTATATGCACTAACCGCATACTAGTAAGGGATGAAATGATCATGCACATTTCAATAGTACCTTTGCTACCTTGGAGTAGAGGATAGTCATTTGATTCCAATTAAGCTCCAAATAGCAATGTGAAGTCCATGGTGAAAATAGATACCAATTGATAGACCAATTCTTCACTCATATGATCAAGTGCACTATCTTGTTGTGGTTGGCTTGCTTCTTCATTTGATCATAGCTTGCATATATGAATATCACTTGTTTATATCAATAGTGAATACAACTTGAATGGTTCAAGATTTTGCTCTCTTTTGGGTGTTGCTTGCTTTCTTGATCAATCCTTTTGATTTCTTCAACTAAGCATCTCCAATGTCCCTTTAGATCACCACTTCCATGTTAGCCTTCCAAGCCAAGCTTGGTTAACCTACCAAAGGCGGCAAGCCCCTACAGAAGGGAGAAGTGACCTCTCTCCAAAGAACAATCCTTGATACTTACATGAATTGACCTTTATTTGATTGATCCAATGGTGAACTCATCATGATGAAAATTTCTTGCATGGTTGCCTGAGTTCAACTCTTCCTTCTTTGAGTCCTTTTCTTTCTTTCAAATGATCTTCAATTGATACTAGGACTTGATCTTTCTCTTCATCTTGATGTTGGTCTTGATCACATCTTTGTCATATTTCTAGCTTATCTCAAAACCAAACATAGGACCCTCAACCACTTATAAACATGATTCCAACTTGAGGGCCTTTCAATCAAAGTGACTCTAGATCAATCCAATAATTGTCATTTTTCTGGCAGATTCTATCATTCTCAAAGAAACATGCATATCTCCCAAAATATAAGTCCAATGACTATGAAACTTGGTGGAGATGTGCCTCTCTAAGTTTTCTAGCAGCCAAAAAATTTGACCTTCATTGGCTTTCTAGATTGCTACCAGATTTCAATTTTATACATAGTACTACATGCTGAAAACTGCTGCACTATAGTTGACAAGGTCCACTCCAAAACCGAAGCATCAATTATCCAATTATTATGAATTTTGCACAGCAACTAGTATCATAAGTGTAGAGCATGTGTACCAAATTTCAATCCAATCCAAAAATATTTGATCACTCAAACATGGCTATCTTCTCAGCTCACTCAGATTTTGCAATATTGAACAACTTTGAGCAATTGAGCTATACTCTACCAATTTGAATCAAACTTGAGCTAACTTGTTTGAATACTCTCATAAGACATATATCCATTCAAATTACTTACTAAAAGAAGTCTCATGAACATATCCATTCAAACTAACTCAATTTGATCACTTAAGCATTAAATTCATTCAATCATCTTATAGCAAGCAACATATGCATATATATCCAATTCAATCATCTCATATGCATCTAAAAGAACATGATCAACTAGATATATACCTTAGTAGCTCATGATCATCCAAATAACAATCTTCTACTCAATTAGATTGCAAGCCTTCAAATAATTCCAATCAACCACCACAACTTGATCTTTGCACTTATATGTTATAGCACTTGGACTTCACTTCACTTGACTTGGCATTGGGATGAGAATAGCAATAAGCTTAATTACTTGACTCAATCACATGATGAATAATATGAAATCAATTGAATCAAGCCTCCAATGCCATGGTACCTACACACATTCATCCACTAGATCATGGTACCCAAACTAGGGGACATGAATTTGCCATGTGTCCCCTTTCCCGGCATGAGTAGCAACTTCTCTTTGATTTAGCCTTCTCTTCCTTGCTCATTTGTTGTTTCTCATTGCCTTGCCTCTCATGAGTTGCTTGATCCTTCTTCTCAAGCTTGTTAGGACACTTCGAGGCAAAGTGTCCCCTATCATCACATTTGTAGCACTTGATGTGAGCCAAATCTTTCTTCTTTTCTTCATTCTTCCTCATCATCATCTTGGCATCTTGAATATGAGTTGGATGCCTTGCTCTTCCACCCCTTCTTGTTTTCTTCTTCTTCTTTATCAAGTTACCACCATCACGGTTGATCTTGACTTGATCTTGGGGCTTCTTTTCTTGCTCAACTTGTGGCTTTGGTTGAGGCTCATCTTGTTGCTTCACCAATTGCTTGGTTGGGCACATAGAGGTGAGATGTCCTCTAGTGCTACACTTGAAGCATTTGACATGCTTGAGCCTCTCTTCTTCCTTCTTCAACTTGAGCTTCTCCTTGTTGGGGCAAGCATTTGCAAGATGTCCCATCTCATGGCACCGATAGCACATGAAATGAGATAGCTTCTCTTGTTCTTGATTTTTCATCTCTCTTTCATATTTCTTCTTTCCCCATCTTTTGCCTTTGATATTGCTCTTGTTGAAGCCAATGCCACTCTTGTCACCATAGCTCTTTTGATTCTTCAACATGTGCTCAAAGGTGACTTTGGAGTTGTAGCACCTCTCTAATTTGTTGCTCAAATTCTTCACTTATCTTTTGAGCTCATTGTTCTCCTTCAAAATGTTAGTCTCACAAGACATATAAGTAGAACAAGCATCTATATGTGAAGGACATGGCATAGATAATAAATCATCACAAGAGGTGGATACATGCTTCTTCTCTACATCACATGGGTTAGCACAAATATGTGATTGATCATTTGACCCAAATGATGAGATCTCACTAGTTTTAGTTTCTACATTAGAAAGCTTCTTAGTGAGAAAAGCATGGTCTTGTACCAAGTTATCATGAGCAACACTAAGTTCCTCATGAGTCAATTTTAGCTTCTCATGTGAACAAGTAGTGACATAAAGTAGATGTTTTTGTTGTTCACATGTGTTCTTTAGAAATGAGTTTTCATTTGTCCATTTTATTGTTTTAGCCATCTCATTTTCTAAAGCTTTGGTGAGTCTACACACAAGCTCAAAGTTTGGATCATCACAATCAACAACCACATTTGCAATTGATACCTTAGTGTCACCGTGTGACATGAAGCAATGAGGTGTAGTAGAAGAGCTTGTAGAGACATCACTCTCATAGCCGTCATCATCATCAAGTGTGCATGAGATAGCATCATCTTTTGTATCACTTGAGCTTAGGCTATGGTCACCATCATCCTTGTCAAGTGATCTTGTGGATTGATCATCATCATCATCACTTGACCATGAGGTGGAGCAATCTTCCACAATCACCAAGTTGTGGTCATGCTCATCATCCTCATGTGCCTCTTCCTTGGGCTCACTAACATCATCATCATTTGGAGCACTCCCATACTTGTCATTGAGATATTTCCACATGTGATGGGAGGACTCCATATCCATGATCTCACTAAAGATATCATCATGCAAAGATCTAAAAATGATGTTAGTAGCTTGGCACTCGAGATCTAGGCATTTCTCTAGAGCTTGAGTTAGATTCTTTTCATCCAACACATGAGAAAAGCCTACATCTACGATCCACCACATTTGAGGGCAAATAAACTTGAAATTGCATATCATCCAATTTTTCCACCGTGCAAAGTGTGTGCCATCAAAAATGTGTGGACACTCAACATCTAGCCCATAAGTTGCCATCCTCTCGGGTCGGTGAAGACCACAAATGAGAGACCTTGCTCTGATACCACTTGAAGGGTCGAGATGGCGGACTAGAGGGGGGTGAATAGTCCTTTTTAAAACTTAAACATAATCGGAGCGGCTAACCGAAACAAATGCGGAATTAAAACTATCGGTCTAGCCAAGACTACATCCCTCTACTTATACTCTATGACACCTTACAAAAGAACCTAAACAAAGCAAATAAGGTGTCGGGCTAGCTAGAGCTCACCTAAACAATTCTAGCTTGCAAGGTTACACGAACCTAAGCAACTAGTACTCAATCAACCGAGGAGCTCCTACACATGCCACTAAGCAAAAAGCACAAAGCCTAAGCTCACTAGCAATGCTCAATAATAAGGCTACACAAGCCAAATTAGAGAGCTCAACTTAGCTACACAAACTAAGCAATGTGACTAGCAAGACTACAAGTCAACTAGTCACTCACGGGATCAACTTCTATGCTACACAAGCAAGGAAGATAACTAGCAAGCTACACAAGCTAACTAATTACAAGAGCAACTACACAAGCACAATATATATGAAAATAAATACAAGCTTGTGTATGGAGATAGAAAACCACCGAGAAGATGTAGACAATGTTGACACGGTGATTTTATCCCGAGGTTCACTTGGTTGCAACCAAGCTAGTCCCCGTGGTGTCGACCACACACTTTGGTATTTCGGCGGCTAATAGGCACCACACCTAGCTCGACACTCGAGCGCCACAAGAACTCACCCACAAGTGAGGGTAACTCAATGACACACGCAATCCACTAGAGTTGCTCTTCGCGATCCCCGCGGGGCGAGCACAATGCCCCTCACAAAGCCTTCTCCGGAGCCACGCACAATCTTCTTGCGGGCTTCACGACGGAGACACAACCACCAAGCCGTCTAGGAGGTGGCAACCTCCAAGAGTAACAAGCACCACCGGCTTGCAACTCGATCACCTAGTGCCACTCGATGCAATCTCTCAATGCAACGCACTAGCAATCACTCACTCGCTATCGATTCGCACACTAGCAAGCACAAGCGAGTTAGAGGGCTCCCAAGCACATCTACACCAGCCACCAAGGCTTTGGAGTGCTCAACCACCAGCCCAAGGCCAGTTACCAACGATATTTATAGCCCCAAGGGCTAACTAGCTGTTGCCCCTTCACTGGGCAAACTGCGCTAGCATCGGACGCTCCACACGGGACCATCAGACGCACAGGCTAGCGTCCGATGCACGGATGCTTGCCACGTGTCCCCCACGTTCAACTTCGGCCGATCGATCCCAACGGCTATAATCCTTTGTGCGCCAGTTAAAGTGGCATCGGACGCGCCGATGCCAAGCATCGGATGCTCCGATGCCTCTGCTCAAAACTGCACTCTACGGCGCCACACCGGACACTCCCGGACTCTAGCATCGGACGCTCGACCCCAGCGTCCGATGACACATCAGAGAGGTTCCAGAGAAGGCAGAAACACATCGGACGCGTCTGATGGTTCCACATCGGACGCAGGCCAGCGTTCGATGCTCCCTGGAAAGCACGCTTGCGCCACGTCACTTGCATCGGACTCTGCAACAGTGTTTTCTCAGCGTCCGTTGCCAGCGTCCGATGCTCCTTCAACTTCTAACAGAAACTAGGGTTTACCATTGGACGCTCGGCCAGCGTCCGATGCTCCCAGAGCACTACACTTCTCCTCCGAAAATGATATGATCCACTTCATATCATCACATGGCCTCCATGGTCCATCGGTCTTGACCTCACTTGGTTTTCACCATTGCTTCGGTCCTTCGGCGCCAAGTCTTTGCTTAAGCCTCCCGACACTCGGTACCAATGGCTTCAAAGCTTCCAACTTGCCCTTCACCTTTGCAACCGGTCCATCAAGCCAAGTCTTGTCTTGATCTTCACCATCTTAGCCACATGACTCCATGTCATGTCACATATGCAATGAGCTCCTTCATCACATGTATGAGCCTTGCAACATCTTCCAAGCCATTTCACCTCTATGGCATATGTTGCTCACACATGATCACCTGTGGACTAATCACCTATGTAATTCACTTTAAACACATATTAGTCCACCTAAGTTGTCACTCAATTACCAAAACCAAACTAGGACCTTTCAGCGGCGCAGGCGATGGCGTGGGCGCGGCGAGCGAGGCGAGCGAGGAGTAGGCGAGGGCGATCGCTTGCGTGATCTGGTGAAAGAGGATCGCGTGGTGAGTGGCTCGGGCGGATCCTCGGCAGAAGATGGCGGCCACGCGGCGCTCTTGGCCGGCGTACGGCGCGACGGCCGGTCGCGCGCGGCGCGGCGCGGGCGGGAGCGGAGCGGCGTGCGTGAGCGGGCCGGCGCGGGCCCGAGGCGGGCCAAAAGGCCAAATGGGCCGATTGGGAAGCGCCGAGGAAAAACATTTTCCTTTTTCTTTTTCTAAATCGTATTTGAACTTTGACCATTCAAAAACAGTTTTAAAAACTCAAAACCAGACTTTGACCCGAAAATAAAAGTTGCTCAAAATAATTTTCTCTACAACTTTCATATAAGACACTTTTTCGAAAATCATTTTCACAACCTCCACCTAAATAAAGCCAATTTTTGAGCTATAAATCATGTTGTTCTCACATTTTTAAATTCTTAAACTATATTGAACTAGGTCAAGGTGTCAATATAAAAAGTTTTGTACTCTAAATTAACTATTTTATAAAATTATTTGTCAAGACAGAAATCCATTTGGACAACCAAGTCTTAAAGAAATCCAAATCCAAATAAACAACAAAAAGGCAAAAGCACTTTTATGCACATGAAATGATGCAATGCATTGCTTATGAATTTTATTAGCTAAATGTACTTCCTAATGCAGTGCTTGACACTAGGGTGTCACAGCCCCTTCCCCCTTAAAGAAATCTCGTCCCGAGATTTGGGTTACGTACCATTTCTTAACAAAAGCGAGGTAATTTACGCACAAGTACTCCTCGGTTTCCCAAGTGGCATCATTGGGTCCGTGATTGCTCCAGAGAATCTTGTACGTCTTCACTTCACGGTTGCGAGTCTCTCGAGTCTTGGTATCCAGTATTTCCTGAGGTTGTTCATAGTATTCCAGGTCTGATCTGATAGTGACATCCGGAATTTGAACCTCTTCTCGTTCCAGTACTCGAAGACACTTCTTTAACTGTGATACATGGAACACGGGGAAGACTGCGCTCATTTCTAGGGGTAACTGTACTTTGTAGGCTACTTCTCCCTTTCTAGCTATGATCTGATATGGTCCTACATATCGGGGTGCTAACTTTTCTTAATTCCAAAACGTTGGACCTTTCTCATGGGTGAGACCTTAAGGTAGACATAATCTCCCACTTGGAATTCCAGGGGTCTCCTTCGTGTATTATCATAACTTTTATGTCAGGACTGTGCTACTTCGATATGTTGTTGTATGGTTTGCACGATCTCCTCGACACCCTTTACATAATCTGACTCGTAAAATCCTCGATCTCCCGATTCAACCCAGTTTACTGGGGTTCTGCATCTTCGTCCATATAAAACTTCGAACGGTGCCATCTTTATACTTTCTCGATAGCTATTGTTATACGAGAATTCTGCGAGGGGTAACCATTTCTCCCATGATTCTCCTGAGGATAAAACACAAGCTCTAAGGATATCTTCCAAAATTTGATTCACTCTTTCTGTTTGTCCTGTGTTTTGTGGGTGATAAGCGGAACTTCTTACCAACTTAGTCCCTAGCTCCTTGTGCAACTATTCCCAAAAACGCGCTATGAACTGGGGTCCTCTATCAGAAACAATCCTCTTAGGAATTCCATGTAACCTTAAGATGTTCTGAATGTACAAGTCCGCATACTGGTGTGGCCGATGTGTAGTCTTGACTGGTATGAAGTGAGCCACTTTGGATAATCGATCTACGATAACCCAGATAGAATCATGTCCTTTTCGAGTGGTTGGGAGACCTGTGATAAAATTCATGCTAATCTCTTCCCATTTCCATTCAGGGATTGACAACGGTTGTAACAATCCGGCAGGTCTCAGGTGTATAGCCTTTATCCTACAGCAAGTATCGCACTTTGCGACATAAGCTGCAACCTCTTTCTTCATCCTTGACCACCAAAACCTCGTCCTCAGATCCTGGTACATCTTACTACTTCCTGGATGGATAGACAACTTTGAACTATGGGCTTCATTCAGAATTCTTTCTTTCAGCTCTGTGTTCTTGGGAACAACCAACCTTTGATTATACCACAGAATCCCTTGTTCATCTGTTCTGAAGTTCAACGAACTACTGGTTTCCAACCTCTTCTTAATCTGACAGATTTCTTCATCGGTCTTTTGTCCTTCGATGATGTCACTTTCTAGAGTGCACTCTAAGTTGATATTATTCAGCATAACAGGGTGCATAAGGTTGAATCCATCTTCCAACAATGGTTGTAGGGAGTTGCAATGAGTCTTGTGACTCAAGGCATCTGCTACAACGTTCACTTTTCCAGGGTGGTAATGCACTTCTAGGTTATAATCCTTGATCAACTCTAACCATCTCCTTTGCCTCATATTCAACTCTGGCTGAGTGAAGATGTATTTCAAACTTTTGTGGTCTGTATACACATGACATAGGTTACCCATAAGATAATGCCTCCATATCTTGAGTGCATAAACTACGGCTGCCAATTCCAAATCATGAGTCGGGTAATTCTCTTCATGTGGCGCAACTGGCGTGAAGCATATGCTATAACTCTTCCATTCTGCATAAGCACACATCCAAGTCCAATCTTGGACGCATCACAAAACACATCAAAAGGTTCCTCCAAATCTGGTTGAGCCAAAACTGGTGCAGAAGTTAACAAAGTTCGCAGGGTGCGAAATGCTACTTCACACTCTGGAGTCCATTCAAACTTCTTGTTCTTTTGAGTTAGACGAGTCATAGGCTTTGCGATCCTGGAAAAATCCGGAATGAACCGACGGTAGTATCCGGCCAATCCTAGAAAGCTATGTACCTCATGTACGTCAGTGGGTGCTTGCCAATCCATAACTTCCTATACTTTCGTGGGATCCACAGAAATTCCTTCTTCTGAAAGAACGTGCCCGAGAAAGGGTACTTTCTTCAGCCAAAACTCACACTTGCTAAACTTAGCATACAACTTGTGCTCTCGAAGTCGAGCTAAGACGATTCGTAAGTGCTCAGCATGATCCTTCTCATTTTCAGAGTATACCAAAATGTCATCAATAAACACCACAACAAACTTATCCAACTCAGGCATAAAGACCGAATTCATCAGATACATGAAATGTGTCGGTGCATTTGTCAGTCCAAAAGACATAACTAGATACTCATAGAGTCCATATCTGGTGGAGAAAGCTGTCTTTGGTATATCCTCTCTTCTGATCTTAATCTGATGGTATCCTGACCTTAAGTCAATCTTGGAGAACACTTTTGCTTTTGATAACTGATCAAACAAGACGTCAATTCGAGGTAAGGGATATTTGTTCTTTATAGTTACTGCATTAAGCGGTCTGTAATCCACACACATTCTTAAAGTTTTGTCCTTCTTTTTTACAAAGATGGCGGGACATCCCCAAGGTGACGAACTAGGGCGTATCAAACCCTTATCCAAAAGCTCTTGCAACTGAATTTTAAGCTCTGCTAACTCATTAGTCGGCATTCTATACGGCCTCCGAGAAATAGGTGCCGTTCCAGGGATTAACTCTATAGCAAACTCCACATCCCTATCCGGTGGTAGTCCTGGCAACTCATCAGGGAAGACATCTGGAAACTCACACACTATCGGAATCTCAACTATCTGCATTGTCGTGATGTTGAACAACACTCCTATCTCATCGGGGTTTCGGGGTAACTTAAAATGGATAGAAGACTCATTCTGAGGGCTCACTAGGGAAACCACCTGTTCTGTGATATCCAAATTAACCTGCTAACGTTTCATCCATCCCATACCTAAGATCACATCCAAACCTAACCCGAGAATTACGATGAGATCCACCGATACCTTTTTATCCCCAAAAGTGTTTTCCATTTCCTTAGCCATGATACGGGCAGATAGGACAGCCCCTGCGAACTTATCTGATAACCCCTATCCAATTCTACCAACTTAGGGTTACTTCTCATAACAAAATTTTCACTTATGAAAGAATGCGATGCTCCGGAATCAAACAACACAACTGCAGGGTATTGATTAACAAGGAACGTACCAGCGGTGACAGGCTCTCCTTCTGGCACTTCTTCAACATTGGTGTAATGCACATGGCCTGCGCAGGGTGGAGGCTAGATGTACTGCTTCTTTGGTCGAGGGCACTGACGTGACAGGTGTCCGGTCTGGCCGCAGTTGTAGCATGGCCCGATCACCCTCCTTAACCTCCTGCCTTTGCCTTGTTCTGCATCATGGGAGCAGTGTAGGGCTTCTAGAAACTCGGGCGGGAACGGTTGGTAGTTATCTTCCTCTGCGGGGGATGAAACCTTGCTCCTGCAACTGGCGGGCGATACGGGGTGCGTGCTCCGAAAGGGGTCCTTTGTTGAGACGAACCTCCTTCGTTTGCACGAAGACGGTTTTCGGTCGCCAGCCTGCTGTCATTAGCCTCTTGGTTCAGACAGTCACTGACAAAGTCACTGAAGGTGGTACGGTGACTGTTTCCCATTTTGGAGAGCAAGGTGGCACTCATGCCACGCTTGAAACTTGCGATCTTCTTGGATTCCATGTTGTCGAAATCCGAGGCATAGCGAGACAGGTTGTTGAAGCTATGGAGATATTCTGACATGGACCTGGTTCCTTGGGATAGCCTCATGAACTCTGTGACCTTCATTTCCATCAAACCACTAGGGATGTAGTGATTGCGCATAGCAGTAGAAACCTGATCCCAAGTGACTGGTGCATTTGCTGGCAAGGATGCACGGTACTGGGACCACCATAACCTTGTGGGTCCTTCCAACATATGTGCGGCATACTCCGCCTTGAGCTCCTCAGTCAAACGGAGCAGGCGGAACTTCTGAGTGATGGAGTTGAGCCACTCATCTGCTTCAAGCGGTTCGGTGACTTCCTTGAACACAAAGGGACGAGTGTCCAAGAAGTCGCGATATGAGCTGTACTGGTTGGGCTCTGGTCCTTGGCGTTGTTGGTGCTGCTGTGCGGTGTTATTGGTGATGTTACGGAGGGTGGCCTCCATATGCCTCTGCATCTCCTCCATATTCCTCTGGCTACCCAGAAACTGACCGAAAAACGCTTCCGGCGTCATCGATGGGGGTGGTGGCAGGTTCTCCTCCTGTTCAGACCCCTGTCCACGTTGGTTGCGAGTGTGTGCCGACATTTGCATGTCCCATTAACAAGCAACCATTAGGTGATGTCACATTGATCATGAATAAATACTGTGTTGTACATAATTCGAAAATTTAGCACACGACCAAGTATAAGTACTCATTTCCATACAACATCACAGAATAATTGCTAGAAAATAAGATATGCAAACGACGGATTTCCATAAAAGGTGCCAGATCGAAGTCTGGACTTTGTTCAAAAGCCATACATGTCATTATACAACTTAAACATAAAACCAACACATGTTCGGGTTACATCATTAGCGAGCATGCTCAAGCTATACAAAAGAAAACGACTTCCTAGCGAAACTAACGCTCAAGCGTCTCCAGCGGCGGATGCGGCATCCTCCTCATCGGCGTCCATCATCGGCTCGTCGACATGGTCCTCGTCATCTGAAGAAGGCTCTGGACCAAGCACTACCCCGTCCAAGGGCTCCTGGGCCTCATCTGCAGGGGCCTCGTCTGCTGCTGGGGCGGCGGCCTCCTGTGCGGCGTGATGCATCTGGTGAACTGCCTCATGGAGCTGGTCGATGTAGGCCTGCTGGTGGTGTATCTGTTGTATCAGGTGATGGGCGCCCTCTCTGAGATGGTCAAGCGTTGTGCAGGCCTCGTCTCACTGAACGGTTGTCGTCAAGTACATCTGCTTAGCTACTGTCCTGGCGGTGGTCTCTGCTCCGGCGGTAGCACGTGCATCGTCACGCTCAAGAGTGATCTGATGGATCTTCTCCTATAGACGGGCTACCTCGGTGTCAAACTCTTCCTGCAACTTCCTCTTGCTCTGGTAGGTGGCGGTGAGGGTAAAGGACACGCTCTCCAGGCTGCGCTCCAAACTCTCACATACACCCATCAAAGCTCCGGTGGCGCTCATCGCGAACGTCTCGCAGTAAAATCTCTCCTCCGCACCACCTGTCAGAACGGACTCCAAAGTCTGCCTCCAACGCAATGGAAAAAGTGATCCACGAGGGAACACTCCTGCCATAGCACTAGCAAGGTCGGCGGGAAAACGGGCGATGATGTCCTTCAGCACTAGATAAGCTGCCCTGTTGGCTCCATCTTTGGCACAACTGCCTCTGGTGATCTTCGTCCATCCTGTCTAGTGGGGCTTGGCAGGCAAGGCTTTGACCTTGATCTGCACCATTACCAAGGAGTCCTGCCCATATATCTCCTTCTGCCAAGAGTACCTGGGCTCCTGTCCTTCCTCGTATCCCACTGCCTGCAGAATCCTCCAAAGGATGGTCGGCAGCCCGAAGTAAGACAAGAACGTGTTCTTGGTCAGCTTCGTGGCCAAGCGGTGACGTGGAACTCCTCTGCCTCCGGTGGCCTTGCGAGCAGTCAACTTAGTCTGGGCCATCTGTAGAAACAAAAGGGTTTCGAACTCGCGTGAGACGCATATTAAGTTGGCAAATTTTATAAGAAAAGAGACAATTTTTAATTAAGGGGAGGAAATGCAAATGCAAGAATATAAACATGATGCATGATCGTACTTACGTTCTCACTCACTAATAATGACTCGTAAGTCCTAACGTTCTAGTCGGTGGCAAGAACGATCTCTCATGCGTTATCTACTCGTTCTACTCGATCACGTAGTTAGTGTACCTGCAGAAGATTCATTTCAACCCAAAGCAAAATCCCAATGGTAAAATAACGGAGTATTGGTCCATATGCACCAAATGCATAATAGCCAACACTAAACACCATGCACCAATCCAGAAACATACCCAAAACATTGGTACCCTCGTATATGTTTGCGTGGAGCTCGCACATACTTGGTATAAGAACTCTCACCTAGACCGACGGTTGGATGGTCATGCTCTCATATCTTACAAAATCATTTTATGCATGTTTTCGCGATCGACGCATTCTCTTTTCCCTTGAGAATGGACCAGCAAATAAAGATCCAGCATGAAGCAAGAACCCTGAACCCTGTTAGCAGTTAAGCCACCTGAATCCTAATGTAGGGCCTAAGGACAAGACTGGGCACACTTAGTAATTTAAAATAGTTTTGAAATACCCATTTCAGTTTGAAAATAGCCCCTTTCAGATGCAATGACTTGAACCATGCTCCGATACTAGCTGTGGTGGAACCGTCCTGATTATAAGAACTCAAGTACCGTCTAAGCCAAATTTGTCTGACATCGACTCATACTTGAATCCATATAACCCCGGTAGTCCGGAAACCTCGAAGGATTTAAACATCAAACAACATACAGGATCGCATTGTTCAAGAATCACATTCGTAAGGATACATCATTGATAAATGAAACCGAATTTAAACATCAGAGTGCAAAGTCATAAAAGAGTTATTACAATACTGAGTTTTAAAGTGCGGAAGCTGAAATAAGTTTTGAAACAAGACCACCACACATGTGGTCCAAATAAACATTGTTTAATAACTCACTCCTCCTTTTTCAAGTAATATGCCACTAGAAGTCTCAGTCCAGCAAAAGAAAAGGGGAAGCTTCTGGATGACCCTGCCCTGGGCCTACTCCTCATCACCCTCCACGGAGTAGAGGCAGTGCTTACAATAGCCGTAGTACACCTGGCCATCTGCAACAAACGGGATAAACCCTGAGTACGGGAATGTACTCAACTAGACTTACCCGTCCAACTGAAAATAAAAGACACCAAGGGTATGCAAGGCTTTTTGGTGGAGCGGGGATCTTTAGTTGCAAAAAGCTCTCATTAAGAGAAGGAATATTTAGTGATATCGGTGAGCAGTCAAGTTTTAGACCTACCTTTTAGTCTAGATTTGCACCTGAACTAATACATACACTTGAGTCTAATCAATCAATAATATAACCATATCCAGTTGGCTTAAATCACATTTTAGTTGAACCTTAAACATCACATGGAGTTGTATCATGGTGAAGCTTGACATAGTTTCCCACTAACCGGGGGAGACGGCGACTCGAATCGAATTCCAAACCAGCTGGTGAAAGACCTTTAATACCGACCCACACTTTTCCCGTCGGGTCCATGCATTGGGTAACCGCTTGATGCTTGTTCGTGGTGGTAATCGTCGCGGTTCAAGCACGGACCGCCCAATTGGAACCTGGCGATGGCCATCCCGAGGCAGATCGCATTTCCATACTAGAGGGCATGACTTGGGTTGATTCCGGCCCCAACAACGTCTAACCGGCTTTGGGGTCGATGATTACAGCACTGACATATCCATAAGTAAAAGGGTGCGTTCAAAAATGAACGAGGGCCAACATCGATACAAACCTACACGATCCAACGGACGGACTGCCCCAAGTTTCCAAACTTGTGCCTTGCCTTTCAGTTGACCGTATTTCATTACTACTCGGGTTCCACATTTCATATTTATCAAGGAAGTTCCATGAACAGAAACATTATATTCTTTTCTATAAGAATTTTCTAAGAAAAACACAGAAAAGCACATTTGTATAGCAACTCCTTATTTTTCTATGCAACAACCCACACTTAGCATTTTTCTCAATTTAAACATAGCATACAGAGATTACATAAATCTTCCCATATTTTATTTTCACACATACATAATTTTAACAATTATTTTCACAAAACGGCTAAAAAGAAATTTAAACCTAAACAGATAATTTTTCTACAAAAACAGTGCCTCATAAATTTTTCACAGATATACAGCCTGACAAGAAACCTACACAAATTTTGTCATGAATTAATTCAACCAGAAAACACATGAACCCATTTATCTCAACAAAAGCACATAATCTGGATTAAATAAAAACAGTATAATAAACTTCCACCAAAAATACTTTCATATTTTTTCATGACAGATCTACTCATGAGCAAGTTATCAAAACTGAAAACACCTCATTTGGATTAATAAAACGTGCTACACAAAATAAACAAGCTTTCTGGAAATTAAAACAAAAAGGAAAATCATTTAAACTCCCGGCCCATCCTGCACAGACCCGGTCCATGGACCGTGGGTGGCTGACACGTGGGACCAGCTGGTCAACGGGGCCCAGCGGTCAGTGAGGGTGGAGCAGGGGCGACGGTTGACCGGGGTTTTCTCGCCGACGGCGAGGTCGCCGGCGGTGGGGTTGGGCTAGGTGTGCTCCCCTTGGCTAGGCGGTTCGGGTGGTGGTGTTGGTTTGGCCAATGCATGGCCGTAGATCGCCGGCGGCGAGCCATGGCGGGTGACGATGGCGGTGGTGCTCGGCTACGCCGTTTCCGGCGTCGCCGACCAAATTAATGGGCGCGTCGTACTCCACTAACCCTAGGGAGGATAGCTAGGGGGGTGGTTTGGCCGAAAAAACCACGGGGAAGCTCGACCACGTGCGCGCCCATGGCGCTCGGCCGGAGAAGAGTGGGGGACTAGAGGGCGGTAGAGACCTCGTGGGGGTGTGTTCTCACCGTTCCTTGACCTGATGAAGCTTGTCAGCAAGGGAGGGAGGTGGCGAGGCTCGGGGTGGTGCTTAACGGGCTCGAGCTCTTTTCGGCGGCGAACGGGGACCGAAGGGGACACCTCGTCCTCTAGCGGTGATGGGGCTTGGTCGGGGAAGATAGCGCACGCACGGTGTGTGCACAGTGAAGGCGGAGTGGCTGGCGAGAGGAATCGGATGGTGGTGGTCGGGTGAGGTCAGAACGGCGGGGTGCTTTTGCGGTGGCGGCGAAGGCGAGCAGTGGACTCGGCTTCGCGTTCACAGGAGTGGAGAGGGAGATAGCAGGCGCGAGAGGGGTGTGTGTGCGGGTGAGTGAGGGAGCGGAGAGAGGTGCTCGGGGTTTTGCTCGCGGGTTTGGCCGGCCGGTTGTCGTGGCGGGGGCCATGGCGTCGCGGCGAGCGAGGCGGCGCAGGCGCTGGCATGGGCGCGGCGAGCGAGGCGAGCGAGGAGTAGGCGAGGGCGATCGCTTGCGTGATCTAGTGAAAGAGGATCGCGTGGTGAGTGGCTCGGGCGGATCCTCGGCAGAAGATGGCGGCCACGCGGCGCTCTTGGCCGGCGTACGGCGCGGCGGCCGGTCGCGCGCGGCGCGGCGCGGGCGGGAGCGGAGCGGCGTGCGTGAGCGGGCCGGCGCGGGCGCGAGGCGGGCCAAAAGGCCAAATGGGCCGATTGGGAAGCGCCGGGGAAAAACATTTTCCTTTTTCTTTTTCTAAATCTTATTTGAACTTTGACCATTCAAAAACAGTTTTAAAAACTCAAACCAGACTTTGACCCAAAAATAAAAGTTGCTCAAAATAATTTTCTCTACAACTTTCATATAAGACACTTTTTCCGAAAATCATTTTCACAACCTCCACCTAAATAAACCCAATTTTTGAGCTATAAATCATGTTGTTCTCACATTTTTAAATTCTTAAACTATATTGAACTAGGTCAAGGTGTCAATATAAAAAGTTTTGTACTCCAAATTACCTATTTTATAAAATTATTTGCCAAGACAGAAATCCATTTGGACAACCAAGTCTTATAGAGATCCAAATCCAAATAAACAACAAAAAGGCAAAAGCACTTTTATGCACATGAAATGATGCAATGCATTGCTTATGAATTTTAGTAGCTAAATGTACTTCCTAATACAGTGCTTGACACTAGGGTGTCACATAGCGATGGTAGTAAGTGTCAACAAGCATTTCTGGCGCCGTTGCTGGGGAACGGTCGAGAGTTGATCTTAAGTCTACTTAAACTTGTAATCATACTTTTATCTTTTCCTTTTTTGTCCTAGTCTTTTGATCATTTTTGTGTTGATTCTTATGATTGTTGTTTTTGAATTCCACTCTTATCTATCACTGCCCCATGAGCGCAAGCTATAACTAGTAGAAACCTTAGATCCTATCATAACACCTAGTTATAAGCTACGCCTACATTTTGGGAATATTCTGTTCTGGGAACATTTCTTCTTGGGAGTCTGCATTTTAGACAACTAGATAAATAATCTCTTGGCTCATTATGGGATGATTTTAATGACCCCATCATGTAATCCCTTAATGTTGTCATTAGAGAGTGTTCCTCTATTTTGTCTGCTAGTGAGCAAGGTTTATGTTTCATTATATTACTAGAAAAGTGTGGATACATGGGTGTATGCCGGATCTTGAGATGATGAGTGATTGTCAACTGGTATGATGCGCATGTTCTTTGGCTTGTGTTGTGCAGGTGTCGAGCTCAGAGACGGTGGTCGAAGGCAAGGTGAAGGTCAAGTAGAGACGTCCCGTGCCGATGGACCCGGAGCGGTGAAGGGCGGACGTGAGGCTTGGACTGACGGACCGGTGGCCTGAGGATCAGCTGTGGTGGCTGACAGCCTGGGACAGCGACAAGTGAAGACTTGCGGGTGGACAGGGTGCACGGGCGGTGCATCCCTCTACGGCGCTGGTTTGGTGGTTGAGCCACAGAAAAACCACCGAGTGGACGGTTTCCAGGTTTGGGCCTCAAAACTTGGGTGCGGCCAGTTTCCGAGTTTGGTCCAGAAAAGTCGGGCTGAGGACGGTTTCCAGGTTTGGGCCTCAAAACCTGGGCGCTGGCGAGTTTCTGAGTTTGGGCCACAAAACTCAGTCGATGGACGACTAGTTTCTCGGTTTCGGCCTCAAAACCGGGGGGAGGTCCATGAAAAGGGCGAACGGTGCGGGACGGCACGTGTCGGCATCCGGCGAGGTCGCGTCGAGGCGAAGCTACCTGATGTGCGGGCGTGGCCGTCAGATCGACATCAACCTCGAGTTGGTCAGGAATACCCTTAGGGTTAGCCTGCTCGCTCATTAGCTGTAAGGGTAGAAGGGGAATAATTGTATTAGGCTATATAAGGAGAGGCGACCCCTCCCTCCAGACTATCTCAGCCATTTGCTACTTTCACTTAGGGTTTCCTGTTCTCCCATTCCCTGTTGTAGCTACTGAGATCCACAGAGACGGTGAATCATACCTCTGTGTATTTGGATTTTGCGGAAATAGGACCAGATACTCGTTGTCTCCTCGTGGGGACGAATTTCGGCTGGCAATCGTGATTGTGATTCGCGTTTTGAACATGTTCTTCGCGTTCTTCTTTTCTCCGCGATTTTCGTGTCACTTGATCTCCCTCCTCGTTGCGTCTTTTTCGAATCCACTTGAATCAACTTGTTCTTTGATGTTAGGAGAACATTGTTGACACCTCGGGTGGCACGCAGAAGAAACCGCAAGCGCACGGCTGTCAGTTGTAGCTTTTCACCTGAGAGTATTCTGGGGTATCGAATCCACGAGGAACGCGAAGTGATTTTGAGAAAACTAGGGGGATAAGGATATCTAGGATAGATGAAGGGAACAGGCACTATCCACTGGGGTAGATCCTAGTTCTATTAGACTTCTAGTGATTTAAGTTCTTTACTAGTGTACTGTGGGCGTACTAGCCTTTACCACGGACTTAGGTTGAACGCTAGCACAACGAGCCCTACTGTTAAACTTGACCAACAACGTGGTGGAATTCAAGGCGCACAGGGCTGTCACCACCTGCTTGCTACCACAGCTATCTGGGGGCCTAGCCGTATTCACTGGCAATATATAGCCTAAGTACCACACTTAATCTATATATTACTACTACTAGCACTGTACTAGAACTAGAGCACTTGAAACTAATATCAAGCAATGAAACGAACACACAAGTTCTAAAAATAAATACTTGAAGATAAAATAAATACTAAGTTACCAAAGTTGAAGCGCAGAGCAGAGAGAAGCAGAGGTCTCTGACAACTCCGGAACTCTCCAGGCTTCTACTCTTCTCCTCTCCAGCTCCTCTTCTAGTGAGGCACTCACACTCTCTCTAATCTCTCTAGCATAGCAAGTGTGCTATTCTAACCAAATGGTGAATACTAATGTGAGACTCTCTGAATGAGAGCTTTTGGGCCTATTTATAGTGCTAGGAAGCTAGGGGGTACTTATAGAGTGAAGGGGAGGTCGGTTAGGGTTTAGGGGGTGGCGCCCGCCACTAAACCCTGGCGCCCGCCACCTCTCTGCCGTCCATTGCAACCGCCATTCATCCAATGGTCTTCACTTGCTCTCCTAAGTCGGTTTGAGGGTCGGTTAGGGTTTAGACATGTGTCCAAAGCCCACTATCCAGGTGATACTCTTCTTAGCCCTTGGATCAAACCGTCTTAGTGTGCAATGGCCAGGATTTGAGCTTGAGGTGACTCCCACGGATCGATGACGTGGCTTGGGCCACTTTTGGCAAGATGGAGCTGGCGGCCGCCAGTAATAGGTGGCGGCTGCCACCCTACTCAGGCCTAAATGGGCCAGAGTGGCTTGACCTTGCTCCTGGTACACTTGTTTGGCCCAAATTCCATCATTTCCTGCATTAAGATAAGAAACTATGCACATGTGGAAATAGGTTAGTTATAAACCAAATCTTCTACTTTTTATGTTGTTTTACCTTGGTTTTGGGTGAAATGTTGATGGTGAAATGATGCTTTAAGCACCATCAACAAGCTCCCCCACACTAACCTCTTGCTCGTCCCGAGCAAGCATGGACTTTAAGAATTACAACAATTTTATTGAACTAAGCATTCACACAAGATGTTCAACTACCTATACTCATGTTAGTAACCTTTCCAAGTGGCTAATAAATCATACCTATGGCGATTGAAAGATAGAATAGCTTGCGAATAAGAGAAACACACTTTCCTCTTTTACATACCTTGGGGTTTCAGGATATTTTCAGAAAGAAAATCATGGTTCATTGAATCTCTCTTTAAATCTCAAGGCACTCATGGTGTATATCCTCACTTTATGGCAAAAGAAATGCCAGAGTCTATCATATGGTTTATGTGGACTTTATAGGGAAAGGAAAGAATGTAAGGCACTTCTATCTCTCTTTTATTGCTAAGTCAAGTTTAGGATCATGGGAGAGTATAGTCATGCACTAGCCAAGGTATAGGGTGGACTAACTCAACTCCTTTGTTCTTTTTGAATCTCTTCTCTTACCAAGGATCATGGCTATATGCATCTCTCTCTCTTTTTTTGAATACTTGGACACTTGTCCTTTTTAGAGCATTTGCTCTTTCTCTTTTTTTAATACTTGGACACTTGTCCTTTTTAGAGCATTTGCTCTTTTTTTAGATACTATATAGCCATGTCCTTTGAAGGAATGAGAAAATTTATTCAATTCTTTTAGAACAAAATTTTGGAGGAGAACTATATGAGTATACTCTCAGTGTGAGAGTTGTCTCAAAAAGGCATGGTTTGCCTTGGCTTTTAGAGCATGACTAAACTCTTCTACCTAGATCAACTATTCTTGACAAAGCTCAAAGATTGATTTAGAAGGCTTTATGGGTTGTTCTCCTATACTCTAATATTTTGGCTCTGGTAGGTGGATAGGAAAGAAAGATCATGAACCATGGTAATTTTGGTTTTCAAAATAAAAACTCCCAAGGTTGTAGCAGAGTACTAATGCAATTTCAATTACTACTTCTATATCTTATCAAACAACAACCTAGGTTGATTTCCCTATCAAAATGAGTAGGCTACTACACATGAATAAAAGGTAGAACAACATGTCGTGTAAACACTCAATTCAAAAGAAATTGTTTCAGCATTTTTATTTCCTAGCTGCATTTTAAGTTCAAACCGAGACATCCAGTGATCCAAATTGTACAGAATTTAAAACACATGTTTAGGGGTTCACTGGGGGTGTTTCGGTGCAGAGTGGCCTAGCGGCCGCCAGTTATAGGTGGCGGCCGCCATGGGCCTTGGCCCAAGCGGCTTGCAAACAGCGTGGCAGCTACCTTGCTAAGTTCAGGTTACAGCTTTGAACATTCTATCACGTTCTGCAGAGGTGTTTAGAGAGGGGATTTCCGCCACACTAGAAGTTTTGGCACTTTTTATTTTTTAAAAATGAACAAACTTGATGAAGGGAAAAATAAATAAGGGTGTCTTTTTATTCATTATGAAAATTTCCTAAACAAATGTTGAAATTGAAATTTAAACAAACTGAAATTTAAATCAAGTAAACTAAAAATTAAACTTAATCAAACTAAAAACCTAACTAGACACCCTAAATCTAATCTAATCTACTGAAGGAGCCTCGTAGAGATCCTCGAAGCCTGTCTCTTTGAAGAGACGCTTGATCTTCGAGGTGCAGCCCTTGCGGAGGATGGTGAACGATCCTCCATATCCATCCGCCATAGGGCTATCTCTGCGACTTGATCCTCCAAGGCGCTCTTCTCCTTGCGCAGCTTCTTCACCTCGGCGGCGAGTTTTTCGAGGGTTAACCCCTCCTCACCACCGTTGTGTTCCATCTCGCCGGGGACTCCTGCCGGCGATGGGTTGAGACGGCGGTGCACGGATGGCTCGGAGAGCGACCCATTGGAGTCATGAGTGCTCGCCTCGTGCTCACGCAGCGCCTTCTCATAATGCCCATCGGGCATCCTCACGCCATACACCTCTACTTTAGCCCTTTTTGGATTGGGGCTGTAACTACGGGTGCGGCTATCCGAGCCAAAGCTGACCCGGGTTTTCACCCTTGACGGAGTGGGCGTCTCATCGCCCCTGGTTTTGACGGCCGGAGACTTCCTCGGGGTGATCTCCCCCGTGGTCGGCCTGGTGGGCGTTCTCAACTTTTTCCCGGGTGGCATCACCGGAGGAGGATGAAGACGGAGCGGAGGCGAGGCCAGGGGGCACTTCACCCCTGGTGGCCGCCCAGCATGGGTGGCGCCCGCCACTAGAGTGGTGGCTGGTGCCTTCCCTGCACCCTCCATTGGTGTCCCCTCGACATAAGTTCTGTCAGGCAGCACCATCGCTAAAGGAGGTACGTCAAGCACCTCCATGTCATCATCGATCAATGACCGGATGATGGCTTTGGTGGAGAATGAGATGGATCCTTGAGGGTTGTAGGACACAGATTTTCGTGGAGACGACATGGTTTTGGAGGAGGCTTGGCTGGACTTTGTGAGTGGATGCAGAAAGAAGGAGTTCTTCTTTTAAGAAGGGGGAGAAGTGGAGGGATAAGCCTTAGATGAACTAACACGTCCTCATCTCCTCCTTTCACTCTCCCGAGCTCAGGATTAGTTGCCACGTGGAGGGGGGCCTCTAAATCACCGCCTAGTGTGGCGGGCGCCAGGGTTTGGTGCCGGCAGCCAGTTGAGAGTGGCGGCCGCCACTCCTCCTTTGCCGGGCATCAAGCGGGAGAAGGTAAGCCTCCTAAAATTCAAAGTCCCGAGGTCGAAATGGCTTGGTTGGGCCTAAAGAGTCCTTTCTCGGGGTTTTGGATGGACTAGGTGCATGAAATGGACAAAGGATAAATTGGGTCCATCTATTAATTGTCATGGGCTTGAGCTACTCCAAAATCAATTATATCAATTTCGTTTAGCTCATTTTTATCAAAGTCTTAGAACATTTTTAATCTTTGTCCATTAACTTTGAAGATTTGCCCATCGTCACTTTCTAATGTGACGGCTCCATGGGACGAGGTTGCAACAACCTTGAAAGGTCCTTCCCATTTGCTTCGGAGTTTACCATGTCCGAAAAGTCGAACACGGGAGTTAAAGAGTAAACCTTTATCTCCTACTTCGAACTCTTTCTTTTTGATCCGTTTATCGTGCCATCTCTTAGTCTTCTCTTTATAGAGCTTGGCACTATGATAGGCTTTCTCTCTCCATTCTTCTAGTTCGGAAATTTGCATCTTCCTATTTTGGCCAGCTTGGTCAAGGTCCATGTTCCATTTCTTAATGGCCCAATGAGCTTTGAACTCAAGCTCAACAGGAAGATGACAAATTTTCCCATAAACTAGTTGGTATGGGGACATCCCAATCGGGGTCTTATAGGCGGTCCGATAGGCCCACAGAGCTTCGGGTAACTTATGTTTCCATCCCTTTCCCATTTCTTCTACCATCTTTTGCAAGATATTCTTTATTTGTTTATTGGACGTTTCGGCCTGTCCACTTGTCTGGGGTGGTATGCAGTGGCTACATTATGTTGGACTCCTTGACTAGCTAAGAAATGTCGGAAGCTCTTATCTATGAAATGAGGGCCTCCGTCACTAATGACTAGTCTAGGAACTCCAAAATGAGGAAAGATGTTTTCTTTGAATATTTTCTTCGAATGTTTAGCATCTGCCGCTCGACAGGGTATGGCTTCTACCCATTTCGAGACATAATCCACAGCCACAAGAATGTACTCGGTGTCATAGGATTTAGGAAAGGGGCCCATGAAATCTATACCCCAAACATCGAACAACTCAACTTGGAGATTGTTCATGAGAGGCATAGCATCTCGGGCACTAATGTTACCATGCTTTTGGCAACGAGGACAACGTCTCACATAATTCTTTGTGTCCTCGTACATAGATGGCCAATAAAAACCACTTTGCCATATTTTAGCATGTGTCCGAAAAGCTCCATAGTGTCCTCCATATTCGGCGGAGTGACATCTATCTATGATTTTTGTTGCCTCTTCTATGGGGACACATTTTCTCAAAAGTCCATCTGCACAGACCGTATAGAGGTATGGTTCATCCCATAGGTGTGTTCTGCTTTGATATAGCAGTTTCTTTTTATTCTCCCCCGGCGGGACATAGCCGGTGACTATAAAATTCATGATGTTTGCATACCTAGGGTTGGTATATGTGACTTTTAAAAGGGTATCATCGCGAAGAAAGTCATTTATTGGGAGATTTTCCGAATTATTGGCTTGTAGTCTAGACAAGTGATCAGCTACTGAATTCTCTACTCCTTTCTTGTCTCTTATTTCCAGGTCAAATTCTTGAAGGAGTAGGATCCAGCGGATCAGCCTTGGCTTAGCATCTTTCTTAGTGAAGAGATATTTTAGAGCAGAGTGATCGGTATAGACGATCACCTTAGCTCCCACTAAGTAAGATCTAAACTTGTCTATGGCAAAGACTACGGCCAAAAGTTCCTTTTCTGTGGTTGCATAGTTTAGTTGTGGGCCAGTCAGGGTCTTAATAGCATAATAAATAGCATAATGCTTCTTATCTTTAGTTTGACCAAGGACGACTCCCACAACATAATCACTAGCACCACACATGATTTCGAATGGCAAATTCCAATCTGGGGGTTGGATGATTGGTGCCGAAGTTAGAGCCTTTTTCAAAATATTGAAAGCTTGTAGACAACCCTCGTCAAATTTGAACGGGGCGTCTTTTGCTAACAGGCTCGTTAAGGGTCTAGCGACAAGTGAGAAATCCTTAATAAACCTTCTATAAAAGCCGGCATGGCCCAAGAAGCTTCGGATTCCTTTCACATTAGTGGGTGGTGGCAATTGTTCAATTACATCGATTTTGGCTTTATCCACTTCTATCCCATGTTCTGAAATTCGATGGCCTAGGACAATTCCTTCCCGCACCATGAAGTGACACTTTTCCCAGTTAAGAACTAGGACCTTCTCTTCACAGCGTTGGAGGACTTTGTCTAAATTGACTAGGCAATCGTCAAAGGTTTTCCCATAGACCGAAAAGTCGTCCATGAATACCTCCATGATTTGTTCAATCATGTCGGAAAAGATGGACATAATACACCGTTGGAAAGATGCCGACGCATTGCAAAGTCCAAAGGACATGCGTCTATAGGCATAAGTTCCATACGGGCATGTGAAAGTGGTCTTACTTTGGTCATCTGGATGGATTGGAATTTGGTGATAACCAGAATATCCATCCAGGAAGCAAAAGAAGGAATGGTTTGCCAATCTCTCTAACATCTCATCTATAAAAGGAAGTGGGAAATGATCTTTCTTTGTGGCTTTATTCAGCTTCCTATAGTCTATACACATCCTCCATCCAGTGACAGTGCGTTGAGGGATTAACTCATTTTTCTCATTCTTAATGATTGTCAGGCCTCCTTTCTTTGGAACTACTTGCACGGGACTTACCCATTCACTATAAGGAACTGGATAAATAATTCCCACGTGCAAGAGTTTCAGGACCTCCTTTTTCACGACTTCACGCATAGCGTTATTAAGTCGTCTTTGGGGCTCTCTTGAAGGGGGTATCTCAGGATCGAGAGGGATACGATGGGTGCAGAGATTTGGACTAATTCCCTTCAAATCTTGAAGTGAATAGCCAAAGACAGATCGGTGTTTTTCTAAGACAAGGGTCAACCTATGGACTTCCTCTTCAGATAGCTTACTGCTAATGATTACGGGAGTCTCGGGGTCATTGTTTAGAAAAATGTATCTCAGGCCTTCAGGAAGAAGTTTTAGCTCTATGGAAGGTCGAGATGGCTTTTCCGATTCGTCTAAGCGAAATGGTTCATCTGTCTCGGCTTCTTCTTCAACAAAGAACTCAGAATCTTCTTCAAAATCAGGCTGAGCCCACTCATAAAGGGTAGAGGTTCTAGCTTGATCGAGAAGATCTGGTTCTGGTGGTTGTTTAGCAATAGAATTTAATGCACGAACGAAAGGTATTGAGTACTCTTTTCCACCGATTTGAGCATTAAAGTGCTCTTGACATGGTCCTTGCAAGGAAAGTATGGACCAAGGTTGTCCTACGAAGACGTCAAAAAGGACTACATCGAAAATGTAGAAATCTAAGACCATGTCCGCTCCATCTACTTGGATGGGGACCATCTTTAGGATTCCTTCACTTTCCAAGATGTCACCATTTGGGTCTCTTAAACACCATTTGGTTGGTTGTCATTGAAGGTCGGGGAATGTTCTGGATACGTAATTACTAGCAAGAACATTAATTCCCGCGACAGGGTCGTAAAAGGCAAAGGCTCTTTCTCCCCTAATTCGACAATTTATTATGCTCGGTACTTTATCTATGCGAGGGATGTTTTCTGTTACTTCGGCTTCCATTGTCCATTCATGACTTATGACAGCTGAAAGTTCCAAAAGACGCTCTTGGCTATAGATTCCATCAGAAGACTCAGGAAGTGGTTTGTCGGATGGGAGAGCTTGAATGGAGTAGTTCATAGCATTTCTGTAATCCTCAAACACATCATCTTCTATCTTGCCCAAAAATTCCGGAAGAATTTCTCTCCCAGATGTGGACGGAATAGGCTGTGCTAAGTCCAGCGAGCTAGACTCTGGCTCTTCTAGTTGTTCTATGGTCAAAACTTGAGTTTCTACGACTTCTTCCTCAGGGATTTCATCGGAAACTCCAGTATAAGGAGTATTCTCGAGAATTCTATCAAGAACCTCCTTTCCACCTCGTGGAGAAAGATGAAGAAACGCTCCACCTGACGAATGATCAAGGTGGAGGGCGCTCTCTTTCTCTAAACCGACATAAAAATGCTGAAGGAGCACTGGATCGGGTATGGCTAAATCGGGTCCTGAATTGATTAAACCAATAAAGCGGTCCCAAGACTCCCCTAATGTCTCCTTTTCATTTTGTCTAAAGGTCAACACTTCTACTCGTAGTTGTACCACTCGGTGGACAGGGAAATAAGTCAAGATAAACTTGGTCCGTAAAGTTCCCCAGTCTCCTCTGGCACTTCCCACGGTTCGAGCATGCCATGTTTTAGCTGCTCCCGTCAAAGTGAACGGAAACAGCTTCCACTTGACAGCGTTAGGTGAAATGCCCAAAATGTTCAAGCATGCACAGACTTGCTCAAACTCACGTAGATGTGTGTAGGGATTTTCTGATCCCGTAAACATGCTCTCCTGGACTTTGTTAATAAAGTCAGGGCGCAATTCGTAACTATTGGCATATATAGGTTGTGATGATGAATGTGGCTCTAATCGCGAACTCTTAGGAGCTGAGAATTGTAAGATAGATTGATTCTCCATGCGGAGAGGGTAAAGATGATCATAACTCTAGTCTCAAAAATCAGCTACCGTTCCCCCGGCAACGGCGCCAGAAAAGCTTGTTGACACCTCGGGTGGCACACAGAAGAAACCACAAGCGCACGGCTGTCAGTTGTAGCTTTTCACCTCAGAGTATTCCGCGGTATCGAATCCACGAGGAACGCGAAGTGATTTTGAGAAAACTAGGGGGATAAGGATATCTAGGATAGATGAAGGGAACGGTCACTATCCACTGGGGTAGATCCTAGTTCTATTAGACTTCTAGTGATTTATGTTCTTTACTAGTGTACTGTGGGCGTACTAGCCTTTACCACTGACTTAGGTTGAACGCTAGCACAACGAGCCCTACTGTTAATCTAGACCAACTACGTGGTGGAATTCAAGGCGCACCGGGTTGTCACCACCTGCTTGCTGCCACAGCTATCTGGGGGCCTAGCCGTATTCACTGGCAATATATAGCCTAAGTACCACACTTAATCTACATATTACTACTACTAGCACTATACTAGAACTAGAGCACTTGAAACTAATATCAAGCAATGAAAAAACACACACAAGTACTGAAAATAAATACTTGAAGATAAAATAAATACTAAGTTACCAAAGTTGAAGCGCAGAGCAGAGAGAAGCAGAGGTATCCGACAACTCCGGAACTCTCCAGGCTTCTACTCTTCTCCTCTCCAGCTCCTCTTCTAGTGAGGCACTCACACTCTCTCTAATCTCTCTAGCATAGCAAGTGTGCTATTCTAACCAAATGGTGAATACTAATGTGAGGCTCTCTGAATGAGAGCTTTTGGGCCTATTTATAGTGCTAGGAAGCTAGGGGGGTACTTATAGAGTGAAGGGGAGGTCGGTTAGGGTTTAGGGGGTGGCGCCCGCCACTAAACCCTGGCGCCCGCCACCTCTCTGCCGTCCATTGCAACCGCCATTCATCCAACGGTCTTCACTTGCTCTCCTAAGTTGGTTTGAGGGTCGGTTAGGGTTTGGACACGTGTCCAAAGCCCACTATCGAGGTGATACTCTTCTTAGCCCTTGGATCAAACCGTCTTAGTGTGCAATGGCTAGGATTTGAGCTTGAGGTGACTCCCATGGATCGATGACATGGCTTGGGCCACTTTTGGCAAGATGGAGCTGGCGGCTGCCAGTAATAGGTGGCGGCCGCCACCCTACTCAGGCCCAAATGGGCCAGAGTGGCTTGACCTTGCTCCTGGTACACTTGTTTGGCCCAAATTCCATCATTTCCTGCATTAAGATAAGAAACTATGCACATGTGGAAATAGGTTAGTTATAAACCAAATCTTCTACTTTTTATGTTTTTTTGCCTTGGTTTTGGGTGAAATGTTGATGGTGAAATGATGCTTTAAGCACCATCAACAAACATTTCCACCATCTTGTAGTCTGTCCAGGGATCTTTTAGCAGCGTTGTGTTTCTGCGTGTTTGGCCGGCGGACAGTCTGCCACTGAAGCCCGGGCAGTCCGCCGTTAGGCAGACAGTCCGCGGTCTGGACCCCGGACAGTCCGAGCTCCTGCTGAAGCTTGTGTTTTAGTGCATTTGCTCTCCTGGCTCTTCCGCTTTGTTTCTGGACTTCTTATTTGGCCCTAGAGTTCATCTAGGAACCTCTCTAGGTATCTTTGCTACTTGTTAGCATAGGTGTTTGGAGGAATCCCGACGTATCCGTCTATCTATGTTTGGGAGTGGGTTTTTGGACTTGAACTTGACTCGGAGTTTGTGAGTCTTGGGTTGCTCGTTCTTGTGGTGCCTCGCTGTGATCCTTGGGATCATCCACTCTCTTTCTGAGGGTCGTGGGCATCATGTTCTTGCTCGAAGCTTTTGGGGGTTGATTTTTGGGACAGAGGCCAGAGTTTCGAAAGAAAATTTTAGGCTCCCATTCACCCCCCCCTCTGGTCGCTTTCTGGTAGCATTCTCGGTCCTTCAATTGGTATTGGAGCGGGTTAAGGATCTTCTACCTTAGCTGGTTCCAGATCCACAGAAGGCAACATGGATCGTGGCGTGGGCAAACCGCCATTTTTCGATGGGACCAACGCATGTCGGCCTATCTCCAGAGTATGGATGCTTCTATTTGGGATATTTGCAACTCTGCTGATTACGTGGTCTTGGCTGCTCGTGTGACTCAACAGCAGATCGATGAGCACGATGCCAATAGCCGAGCCCGTAATGCTCTTTTCTCCTATTTGAGCATGACTGAGTTTGATCGCGTTTCTCACCTCGCTACGGCACGGGAGATTTGGCCGACTCTCATGCGTTTTCATGAGGGAACCACTCAAGTCAAAACCCGTCTCTACGAGTCGCACAAGCGAGAGTATGATAACTTTCGACACATGCCTGGGGAGAGCATAGAAAGTTTATTCGCTCGCTTCCAGGTGATTGTCAACAGGATGAGCGCTAACAAGGAGTCGTTGCCTTTCGACGATCATGAGAGAGCTCTCAAGCTACTCCATACTCTTGATCGGTTGGTGTGGGACTCCAAGGATCAGGCGATCATCGAATCGCCTAACTATGAGACTCTCACATGCGACGAGCTCTTTAGTAAGCTCAAGTCAAGTGAGATTGACGTCATGGCGAGAGCTTCTTATGAAAATCCTTATGGCCTGTCGATGGCTTTGGTTTCTGGCTCTTCTGCTAACCCCTCTAGAGGCTTTGCATTGTCTTCTCTTCTTTCTGTCACAGAGGAGCAGCTAGAGTTCATGGCGGACGACGAGTTGGTCCTGCTTGCCAACAGGTTCTCGCGGTTCCACAACAACCACATGAACCGTCGCCACGGAGGAGGATGAGGTGGTTGTTACGAGTGTGGAGGCTCAGATCACTTCATCGCCAACTGCCCATAAAAGAACAAGCAAACCTTCGGCAAGGCAGATCACAGCCACAAGTATGACTCTGTCAAGCGAAAGGAGAAGTACGTCCCCACAAAGCACAAGCGGAAGGGCGGCTTCAACAAGGAGTACATCAAGGAGAAGTACTTGGAGAAGGCCCAGGCCGAGCAGCGTGCCTTCTTCGCCACACTCAGTGACGTCGACGACTCAGACGACGACTCCACTGCTTCAAGCGATGATGAGTCTGAGAAGAAGAAGATCGAGGACAAGCTAAACGGTGTTTGCTTTTTCGCCGACAACGAGGGCTTCTGCACCATGGCCCTCGGCGATGAGGTCCACTGCGAGCTAGAGGAGATTCCTCAGAACGACGACGACGATGACTCCTCCTATAGGTACCTCAGACTCCCGATGAGCTTTCTGCTGAGGTCGATAAACTTATTGGTGCCCTTCTCAGTCAAGATAAGTTGCCTAGACGTGTTGCTAGAGAGAGGAAGGAGTTTAGGCAGAAGTGGGAGGATGCGGTGAAGGAACTTGATTCTGTCAAGTCCATTGTTGTAGTCATCGAGGAGGATGAGTGTGAGATGTGCTCCAAGCACATGACTGACCTTCTCACTTTGAGGGGGAAGTATGTTGCTTTGGTTGGAGAGATGGATGAGCTTAGGGATAGACCGGTGTTGTTGGGTGCGTGCAAGTCTTGTGCAGGCTTGCAGTCTGAGTTGGCAGAGAAGAATACCAAGATTGTGTCTCTTGAGAAGGCCAGCTCGGATAGCACTTGTGTGTCTAGGTGTGCTTTGTGTGAGGGTTTGGATATGGAGATTGCTAATGTGAAGCATGACAAGATGCAAACCGAGGAAGAAAACACATACCTTCGGACCATCTTGTCATGGGTGTCTTGTGGTGAGCCGCAGCTTGGGATGATGATTGCCCAATTGAAGCGTGCTGCTGGAGGTCCTCGTGTTGGTTTTTCTCAGAGTGTAGAGTGTGCTATCTCTTTCGGGAAAATTGGTGAGTTTAGTGGTCTTAAGCCGAGTGAGAAACCCAACTCCACCACTACTCCCAAATTGACCAAGATTCCACCCAAAGAGCCTCTCAAGCCTAACACCAAGGATGGTGTGTTTGTGGAACCTCCAAGAGCTCCACCCAAGAAACAAACATGGGCTCCAAAACCAAACCACCTAAGGAGCAAGCTAGACACCATGCCACTTATCCAAGAGGAGCTCATTCCACAAAAGAGCCAAGTGATCCACACCCAATACCGTGAGTACCAACAACCCCCTATGAGAGCGGTAAGGTACCACTATGAGCATTGTGGGAGAGATGGACACTTGAGGGAGTTTTGCTTTCGGTGCAAGAGAGAGGAGCATCGTGCAAAGGAGATGAACAACTCGGATATGTACCATCCTTTCCATGATGTACATGCGCCGAAGGTTCAAAGGAGGGTTGCTAGGCCTAGAGGTCCAATGCCTCAAGGTCCTAGGCCGCAAGGAGGTCGTGCCCGGTGGGATCCTGCTTTTGTAGGCTATGGACCCCGTGGCGGTGGCTTTATTGTTGAGCGTTACCCCCCACCACGTTTTGACTATCGCGATGGACGCTCTTCCATTAGCGGACCACGTTTTCCTATGCGTGGTGATCGCTTTCCCCGTAGGCGTGCTAGGAATGGTTTTTCTACTGACCGTTCTTTTGAGCAGCCGGGACAACACTAGTATGCTTCCTATTTTACTCACCCCAGTGTTGGACCGTATGCTCACCCTATGTCTTTTTATTGATATAGGTAAGACGATTGGAGAACGTTTGGTTGGTGGATTTCGGATGCTCAAGGCATGTGACCAGAAACTCCAAGTGGTTCTCCAGTCTTAGTCCAGTCACCGGGAAGGAGTTTATTACCTTCGGTGACAATAGCAAAGGTAAGGTGCTATCCTGTGGTTCTGTGCGAGTTAATGCGCACTTTGTGTTGCGTGATGTTGCTCTTGTTTTGAACTTGCATTTTAACCTTCTTTCTATTTCGCAACTTTTTCAGGATGACTATGAGATTTGTTTTAAGCCGAATCTCAGTCGTATTTTAGACCCTCAGGGCAATCTTGTATGTTTGATTTCGCCCTTTGGAAAAGTCTTTCGTGCGAATTTCTTGGAGTCTTTTGGTATTTCTCATTGTCTTTTGGCTGGACCCTCCTCCTCTGATCTTTGGAAGTGGCATAGGAGACTTGGTCACCTGAGCTTCGACTTGCTTGCAAAGCTTAGTTCACTTGGCTTAATCCGAGGATTGCCCAAGTTACACATGGAGAAGGATCTTGTTTGCCATTCTTGTAGACATGGGAAAATGGTTGCCGCTCCCCACCATCCTGTGAATCAAGTTATGACCAAGCGCCCTGGAGAGCTTTTGCATATGGACCTCGTCGGTTCGGCTCGGGTGAGCTCGTTTGGTGGGAAGTGGTATGTGCTTGTTGTTGTTGATGACTTTTCGAGATATTCATGGGTTTTCTTTTTAGCTGAGAAAACTGAGACTTGCGTCTTCAGAATGAGTTCCCTAAGAACTCAATGAGAGCTATTCATAGCGATAATGATTACGAGTTTAAGAACTCGGATTTTGAGAAGTTTTGTAACACTTTGGGTTTAGAGCATTAGTTTTCTTCTCCCTACACACCTCCACAAAATGGTGTTGTAGAGAGGAAAATCTTACCCTTGTTGAGATGGCTAGGACGATGCTCGATGAGCATAGGACTCCTAGGCGATATTGGGCCGAGGCTATAAACACTGCATGTTATATTTCCAATAGTATTTTTCTCCGTGCTTTCTTGAAGAAAACTTCTTATGAGTTGCGATTTGGGAAGCAATCCAAAGTGAGTTATTTTAGAGTTTTTGGTTGCCACTACTTTATACTCAAGAAAGGCAATTTGGACAAGTTTGAGTCTCGCTCTTCTGACGGTGTATTTTTGGGTTATGGTAATCATACTTGTGCATATCGTGTACTTAACCTTGATACTAACCGAGTCATGGAGACATCCGATGTCACCTTCGACGAGACCATGCATTGTCCTTCTTCTAGATTTGAGCGTGCAGGTGATCACGAGGTTGGCGAACCTCTTTTTGATGATGAGGAAGAAGGTGCTGAAGGGATTGATGATCCAGCACTTCCTCCACCTACTGTGCCGATTGGGTCGACTTCGACCATGACAGCTCGCGGCCCCGACCCGTCTTCTTCCACTACATGGGGGCCGTGTGATCCACCACCTCGGGTTGTACCACTTGTACCCGAGAAGGCGCCAGGTACTGTTGAGGGGGAGGTTACTTCAGCAAGGGAGGCGCCACGACAAATTCAGCGCCAACACCCACCTCAACAGATGATCGGTAGTATCAACGAACATGTCACTCGGGCACTTTGCTCATTCTGCATTTGTTGCTGATTTTGAACCCCGAGATGTTGGACACGCTTTATCTGATCTGGATTGGGTTAATGCCATGCATGAGGAGTTAGGAAACTTTGAGAGAAATTGGGTTTGGGTTCTTGTTCCACCTCCTCCTGAGTGTCACCCTATTGGGACAAAATGGGTTTTCAAAAACAAACAAGGAGAGGATGGCCATGTTGTGAGAAACAAGGCTAGACTTGTAGCCCAGGGGTATAGTCAGAAGGAGGGGATAGACTATGAGACGTTTGCTCTTGTAGCTCGTTTGGAGGCAATTAGGATTCTCTTGGGTTTTGTTGCATCCAAGGGTTTCAAACTTTTTGAAATGGATGTCAAGAGTGCCTTCCGAAACGGCTACATAGAAGAAGAGGTGTACATGAGACAACCCCCCGGTTTCGAAAATCCCAAGTTTCCAAACCATTTCTTTAAACTTCACAAAGCTTTGTATGGTTTGAAACAAGCCCCTAGAGCCTAGTATGATAGGTTGAAAACCTTTTTGCTTGCTAAGGGTTTTAAAATGGGCTGTGTGGATAAAACTCTTTAAATTCTTCAAGCAAGGCAATGACACTTTGTTACTTCACATTTACATGGATTATATCATTTTCGGTGGTTCTTCTCATGCTTTGGTTGCCAAGTTTGCAGATACTATGAGTAGGGAATTTGAGATGAGCATGATGGTCGAGTTGACGTTTTTCCTCGGGTTGCAAATCAAGCAATCCCGAGAGGTGACGTTTGTGCATCAGGGCAAGTACACCAAAGACATATTGAAGAAGTTCGATATGGGTGAGGCCAAGCCTCTTCCAACACCCATGTTGACCATGACGGCCCTAGATGTGGATAAGGATGGAGAAGTTGTGGATCAGAAGGAGTACCGGAGTATGATCGGGTCGCTGCTGTACCTGACGGCGACACGCCCGGACATTCAGTTCGTGGTGTGCCTTTGCGCGCGCTTTCAGGCGTCGCCATGCACTTCTCACCGTCAGGCGGTCAAGCACATTATGAGGTACCTATGTTTCACACCTGAGTTCGGGATTTGATATTCTGCTTCTTCCACTCTCTCCCTTTGCGATTACTCGGATGCTGATTTTGCTGGTTGCCGACTTGAGCACAAGTCCACTTCTGGGACTTGTCAGTTTTTGGGTTCTTCTCTTGTATCTTGGTCTTCTCGCAAGTAGACTAGTGTCGCACAGTCTACCACAGAGGCTGAATATGTTGCTGTGGCTAGCTGCTATTCCCAGTTGTTGTGGATGATGGCCACTTTGCGTGATTTTGGTCTGAGCTTTTCTCGAGTTCCATTGCTTTGTGACAGTACGAGTGCAATTAGCATTGCTAAGAACCTTGTGCTGCATTCTAAGACCAAACACATCGATGTGCGCTTTCATTTCCTGCAAGACCATTATGAGAAGGGTGATATCGACCTTCACCATGTCGATACTCATCTTCAGTTGGCAGATATTTTCACCAAGCCTTTGGACCAATCAACCTTTGCTAGGTTGAGAGGTGAGCTTGGTGTGTGTTTCCCCTTTTAGTTGGGGGAAACATTTTGGTTATTGTATTATAGATTGACATCTTCTTTTGTTTTGCTTTTCGGTTTTTGCCTTTCATCATATTTGCATCTTTGCATTTTGAGCTTCATGTCTATAATCCTTAGAATGAATCTATGCTCTGATTAGTGTGTGCTCCGATATTATTTGATGATGCTCGTAGCTTTGGCTCTTCTTGATCACTAATACATGTTGTGAGCTGAGCTATTTTTCAGAACTGTGAATATGCTTAATCAAACATAAAACTTGAAACTTGTTCACCATTGAGAATGGCAACTAGCATGTGTAGAATGTGTTGAAGTTACTTGTGTTATTCCTATATGCTAGGTTGCTATGTCTCTAGTTTGAGTCCTTCACTTGCTTGGTATGTTCATTTTCTGTTAATTTTTGAACCAAGTCTAAGTGAATTGGAAAGATCGAGATGGGATTACTTGACAGCACATCACGGTATCAAGACTGTTTCTCATTGCACATTGAGTTAAACTTGAGCCCTGTAGTGTAAGACCGAAACCGTTCCTTCAAGCTTCTGATTGCTTATGTATGGGCTTAGCTCGGTTGAAAAGTTAGGCATGTCAAGTTTTCATCCTCGCGCAATCACATGCTAAAATTTCAAACTTGTGTAACTACCGCTGCAAATCCGATAAAATTTTGAAAGCACAAGTCTATGTTTCATTCTATAGCATGATGATTGAACTTTGCTAGGGGTAGTTCACCTTGTATACATGTTTAGCACTTTTTGATTTCCTATCTATACATGATAAGTGCTATTTCGATGGAGAAACCTTTTCTGAATGGCTTAAAACTGCTCATTATGCTCATATGTTCATTTTTCGTATTTGGTGATTAGTCTGAGCCTTTGCTGGCATTTGTACTTGTTGTTGAGTAGTCGGATCAGCACTCATTAGAGCATCTATTCACTTTATAGAATATATACCTGAAGTGGCTAACCTGCATTTGTGACCCATATGCATTTGCCTTGTTTTGTGCATTTTCAACTAAGGGGGAGAAATTTGACAAATCATGTCCCTAGTTGTGTGCACTATTGAAGGGGGAGTTCATGGTCAGGGGGAGCTTTGCTCGTTTTCCTTGACGAGTTGTTCAATTGGTTTGGAGCGGTTTTCAGCTAGTTGTTTTGAGCCTTTGCCTCTTTCTGGAGGGACTAGCTGATTTATTCGAGTTTTGATTGCTTTGCTCCGAATTTCTCGCTAGCGGTGTTGAGCCTGTTCTGCCTCTTCTTGAGGGCTAGCTGTGCTTTGCTTGGTTGTGTCGAGTCGTGGCCCATGTCTTTGGGGACCAAGTTGTTTCGCTCACTCCTTTTGACTTCTCTTGGCTTTGCTTTGCTTCTAATCGATTGGTTGAGTTTGCTTCCTTCTTCTTTCTTTCTTTTACATTCATATGATTTCTGTTGGTAGTTGACAATGCACTCATCAAGGAGGAGATTGCGGATACATGGGTGTATGCCAGATCTTGAGATGATGAGTGATTATCAACTGGTATGATGCGCATGTTCTTTGGCTTGTGTTGTGCAGGTGTCGAGCTCAGAGATGGTGATCGAAGGCAAGGTGAAGGTCAAGTAGAGACGTTTCGTGCCGATGGACCCAAAGCGGTGAAGGGCGGACGTGAGGCTTGGATTGACGGACCGGTGGCCTGAGGATCAGCTGTGGTGGCTGACAGACTGGGACAGCGACAAGTGAAGACTTGTGGGTGGACGGGGTGCACAGGCGGTGCATCCCTCTATAGCGTCGGTTTGGTGGTTGAGCCACAGAAAAACCACCGAGTGGACGGTTCCAGGTTTGGGCCTCAAAACCTGGGTGTGGCCGGTTTTCGAGTTTGGGCCACAAAAACTTAGCCGATGGACGACTGGTTTCCCGGTTTCAGCCTCAAAAACGGGGGGGGAGGTCCGTGAAAAGGACGAACGGTGCGGGACGGCACGTGGCGGCATCCGGCGAGGTCGCGTCGAGGCGAAGCTACCTGATGTGCGGGCGTGTCCGTCGGATCGACATCAACCTCGAGTTGGTCAGGAATACCCTTAGGGTTAGCCTGCTCACTCATTAGCTATAAGGGTAGAAGGGGAATAATTGTATTAGGCTATATAAGGAGAGGCCACCCCTCTCTCCAGACTATCTCAGCCATTTGCTACTTTCACTTAGGGTTTCCTATTCTCCCATTCCCTGTTGTAGCTACTGAGATCCGCAGAGACGGTGAATCATACCTCTGTGAATTTGGATTTTGTAGAAACAGGACCGGATTCCCGTTGTCTCCTTGTGGGGACGAATTTCGGCTGGCAATAGTGATTGTGATTCGTATTTTGAACTTGTTCTTCGTGTTCTTCTTTTCTCGATGATTTTCCTGTCACTCGATCTCCTTCCTCGCTGCGTCTTTTTCGAATCCACTTGAATCAACTTGTTCTTTGATGTGAGGAGAACATTTCCACCAAAGGAATTCATCTCTATCCTCACGAACAAGTAGATCAAGTCGATTCAAGTTTCGTGGTGACTTTTTCATTCCTACACCTTCCCTTTCAATTTCTCGGAGTTTGAGTTGATTTGAGCGGATGATTTCTTAGGATTAGTCTCCCAACTACCTAGAGATCATCTTCTCCAATTTTGGGATCAAGGGATTTTGATTTGGATCGGATTTGGGGAGATTGGAGAGAAGGACGGTCAAAATCGCCTTCTGTGGGTGGTCGCGGATAGTCCGCCACCTTACCCGCGGACAGTCCGCGCGTCGGGCTCGAGCCAGATCAGTGGCTGCGCGGCTCGGCTGTTTTGGTCCAGAGTGACCGGCGAACAGTCCGTCGTTGCAACTCGCGGATAGTACAGGACTGTCCAGGGAGCTTTCAGCAGCGTTGTGTTTCTGCGTGTTTGGCCGGCGGACAGTCCACCACTGAAGCCCGGGTAGTCCGCCGTTAGGCAGATAGTCCGTGGTCTAGACCCCGGACAGTCCGAGCTCCTGCTGAAGCTTGTGTTTTAGTGCGTTTGCTCTCCCGGCTCTTCCGCTTTGTTTCCGGACTTCTCGTTTGGCCCTAGAGTTCATTTAGGAACCTCTTTAGGTATCTTTGCTACTTGTTAGCATAGGTATTTGGAGGAATCCCTACGTAGCCGTCTATCTACGTTTGGGAGTGGGTTTTTGGACTTGAACTTGACTCAGAGTTTGTGAGTCTTGGGTTGCTCGTTCTTGTGGTGCCTCGCTGTGATCCTTGGGATCCTCCACTCTCTTTTTGAGGGTCGTGGGCATCACGTTCTTGCTCAAATGCTTTTAGGGGTTGATTTTTGGGACAGAGGCCAAAGTTTCAAAAGAAATTTTTAGGCTCCTATTCACCCCCCCCCCCCCCCTCTGGTCGCTTTCTGGTAGCGTTCTCGGTCCTTCAAAAAGCACCCTTGTCCTAGTTTTCTGACCAACTCCCTAAAGAAAATGGTACCACCTAAACTTGAGTGTTCACCTTTTTTGCTACACTGTCCTTGTGTAATGAGCATAGAAATATAATTGTGAAAATATTCCTTCGGGTATTCTTGTCCATAACCTTTCCAGGTCTGTAGCAGAAAATAGAATGAAGGAACAACAAACACAAGGTATATCAAACCAATCATCATGTAACATTGAATTACATTCATCCAATCTTGATTTGTGCAAAATCCAAGCTTGGGGAATAGACATTCTAAGAACATCTCTTGCCATGTTGCTATGTTGGTTGTCCCTACCTTTAAGATATGCTCATATACTAATCATGCTCTTTCATCACCATCTGAATAAATCTCTATAATGATTTCATGTTACCTTTATTTGCTATAGTATATGTTTAGGTTTGTAGTACTTTCATACATCTCTTAAATGAAGCATGGTGCCTAGTTTAGGAGTGGTGATCTTGCTTTCAAAGGCATTTTAATTTAAGCGTGATGTTTAGGTTAAAATGCCCTCTTAAATCAAATTAGACATGGTGTCTAGGTTGGTTTTTGAGCCGATAGTATGCTATAGTGGATGTTGGATATTTTGTTGGACTAACCCTTGCAGAAAAACTTTCAATATCAATTTTGGGAAAGTCCTGAGATAAATTCATATCGGAGATGAAGCAAGCGTACAATGAACTTCAACAACTTTGCACAATGAAGACTCAGCTCATTCATCATGGATGAAAGAACTGTGAGTATCAAGGTTTATTTAGTTTGTCTTCTACTGCATGTTATCCTTTGTTTGAATCTTGTTAAAGTGCAGCCAACACATACTAGTCTATGCTAAAGTAATCCTAAAAAACATCTTTTTATTAGCATAGATGCAAAATACATAAGTTGTGGACAACAACCCATGCTTCAAATTCTTGCAATCCTTTGGGTATATGTCCACTAACATTATGCAGGAGAGAGGTTTTGCTCATCCATGGTTGGGTATGAACTTGAAGATCTAAAACTCAAACCATAGACAAACAAACCTACTCTCAGATCATGAGTATTGTTGGCGATAGCCTAGCTTTGAGCCTTGCTTGGGTACTGATGACAAACAAGATGCAACTTACCCCATATGGGACAACCTATGCCTGCAACCATCATTGTCCAAGACATCAAGACAAGAAGTGGGAAGTTATCCTCTCTTTTAATCAAGAGCTAGCTTGGGAGATAAGATGGTATGACTACAACAATACCAAGATCTACAAGTCCAACACATCAACATGTTGTTTGGGAATCCATCTACATCACAAGTCAGCCAGGGAGAGACAATTTCGTTGTCTAGATGTGTTTCACAATCAAAGGGAGGAAGGAGAAATCCATCTTCAAGACATATTGATCTCCTACCTACCGCTTTGATTAGTACAAACCACTAGATGCTGCCCCAGTCAAGAAGAAGAATATGATCCACCACCCATTCTTGGAAGAACGTTCTGGAACAGCATCAATGTTATCTTCTATGTCAGACCTGGAGAAGTCAACTTTTGGATCTTTCACTGCTTCTTCAATAGCTACATCATTTATAAGCAGCCAAAGAGAACCAAGAGAAGACGTCGAAGGAAGAACCAACTGCCAAGAATTGAGGAGGGCATCATGAAGGATGAAGCCACTACACCATAAGAATTAGAAGATGAAGAGATAGTACCTGAGCCAGCAAATCAAGAAAAGCAGCCGATAAAATCTCCATCATCTACACACTGTTGAGAGAATAAGTCTCAGTCGTAACACTAAAAGACAAAGACTATCATGGAGGCACTTGAGTAGCAGCTCTAATTTCAAGTCTCTTGTCAACCCAGTAATTAAAGGGAAATCAAGAAAGGTTGATAAGCAGTTGCGGATCCAGGACGGGGGCTGGTGGGGCTGCAGCCCCCCTCGTGGGTCTAGTTTCAAAGGAACGACTCTTTTGTCTGGTCTAAAAAATTATAGTATATCCTAGCATCAGCCTGTGCCTTGCTCTAGCCGCATAAGTTTTTGTTTTCTTCTAACTCGCGAGCACGCATGACTCGTAGCCGCGTGCACTCCCCTCGGCCTTCGTTGCTCCAAATCTGGTGCTCGAAGTCGATGATACTGCTCCCGCCTGGACACCTCTACCTTTCGCCCGTTGCTGGCTCGCCTCCTCCGGCGTCGGCGCTGCTCTGCCTGATTGTCAGGTGCTAGCTGCTTGCCTAGGCCGGTGCTGGCAGTTGCCTAGGAGATCAGTGACTCAAATCCCCAACCCTGACATTATAGTTTCTCATTTTTATTTCATCATATTTTCTTTGATACTTCTAATTTTCGATCAATGCATGCAATATTCATATCGTAGTAGTCTATCACCCTGACTGGACCCTCAGGACTCAAAACTAAATTACTTCAATGAATTTAATTTGCTACAGTTATATATTATTATTATAATTTTTGGTTGTAAATCTAGATTATTGGAGATTTAATTGAACCTGCTAGATATTCATAGTTTGAGTTTTTGTTAATTGAACCCGCTAGATATTCATAGTATGATGTGGATATAAATTTTTTGGTACTTATAGTTCAGCCCCCCTCATGCATGATTCCTAAATCCGCCACTGTTGACAAGAGAAGAATTTGGAACTGTCCCTACATCTTCATAATACAAAATTGATATAAGAAAGAGAGAGGATCCTAGTCAACATACTCGAGGAACAATGCGCCTCCACTGATAAGTCGACACATAGAGAAGGAAGGTCGATACCTCTAAAGATGATTCCACCGTGATCTTCCTCCTCTCAAGCACATTGTGAGACAAGCAAGTCATTCATGAACATCAACCAGCTAGACAAGAGAAGCTTCCACAAGGTGGTTCGACACAATCACTCTCCAATGACAAAGTAAGTGACCATCACTTTAAAAGCTTCTCCTTGATTCTAGTATGAACATAAATAAAGAACTAAACATGTTTAAGTTGCACCTCACTTGATCCAACCTAATCAACTCAACATGTTCAGTCCTTTGATCTTTGTTCCTAACTTTACTCTCTTGAATCTCACTATCTTAACTAAATGAGCTAAAATGTTGTGCATCTAAGCTTTGGAAGATGATATATCACAATCATGAAAACATCGACACTTTATGCATAGATTATCCTTCCTTGGGTTAAGTAATCTAATATGTTAAATATTTTAAGATGCTACTTTCATGCTCATCTTATGATCCTATCACTCATGTTAAGATTGAATAGAACACATAAACAACAAGTTTATCTTGTGCAATGTGCCTAAGGTTAGAGAGGAATAAACAAAACTTTTGGTTTTGTTGGTGTTTTTCCACCAACAGAGCCTATGCACTTGATCTCTACCTTGTGTTTATGAGTAGGACACACTCTTGAGCAAAACATGGAGAAGTTTGTCACTCCCAAATTCTACAGAGTGAAGGTCCTAGATCTACAAGAACATGCACACTGAGCAAGATGCTGCCAGCTTCCACAATGAATGCTTCACTTCAAACTGCTGGATGAACAAAGAACATGGGTGACACCATATCAAGAGGCATAAACAAGAAGGAATGATGGAAGACGTCATAGTCAGAATTAGAGGTCATGAAGTCCCCCACAGATTTCTTGGTGCTCGACATGGGAGAAGACGATGATGTCCACCTCATCCTAGGAAGATCGTTCATCTACACTACAAGTGCAATCATCTACATGAAGCAAGAGGAAATCCATTTTCACTTTCCAGGAGAAAAAGTACGATACTACTTCATCAACTACATACCCAATGAAGCACCCAAGAAGAATAGAAGTGAAAGACATCGCTCTCAACGCCAAAGAAGACAAGCTATCAAGAATAGAGAGGCCAATCATGAAGAAGAAGCTATTGACATTGTCCCAGAAAAGAAAGAAGAAGAGAACCTTAAGACAGTGAACCACAGGAAGTGAAGACTCAGACCAAGAAAGTATGAAAGAAAAAGTCCGCACCTAAGAGGTACAATCAATAACAACTTTCCAAACGTCTGACATACCATGGGAGGTCTGAACCAAGGGAAGGTCCAGTTCGCCGGACCTAAATATCTGAACTTTCGCCAAAAGGTAAAAATCGGTAGTTATCTGCATATTTACTTTTGTGCATATTTCTCATATTTAATCCATAATCATTTCTTGCATCATCATATTTAATTCACAAACATTTATTCTCTGCATTGCATTAGCAAAAAGAAAAGAAAAACATTTTACTTATTGCACTGCATCATAAACCATGAAGCCTCATGTGAATAATTCTATGGTGTGTAAAAACCCACAGGGATATTCACCGTGATGGCATAAAAATAAAAATAAAAATGCATTCATTTTAATTGGACTATCATTACATCATAAAAAATAAATATTAAAATACAAAAATATTTAAAAAAAAGATCTCACAGAAATTCTGGACAACTAAGGCTTGAGTAGCCAACCACTAATGCTTAATCTGTTCCATAAGTTTTGTTGTCTATTTGAGTTTCACAGGATTTAAAAGGCCAAGAAAAGCCGACGAGCAAGTGAATATTCCATCCACTGTTGGAGCACTGTTTCAACAACCATCAACATCAATCAAAGCTCTGATAGAGGAAGAACATATCCACCGCCAGTCTGCTACATTGCAAGATCGAACGACTACGTCAACATTCAGCTTAGGGGAAGGCACCCCCATGTATCCATGTAAGTATCCTTATCCTCTTAAGTTTTTTATTCTATAAATAAATTAAAAATAAAAAAACATGAGCACATGAAGGCTCACCATTAATTAAAAAAAGACAAAAATATATGGGCACATGAAGGCTCAACGCTACTAAGGGAACCAGCTTGGAGGAGACGCACCCCGTTATGTTCGCGATTCAGGTATGTCATTATTACTATCTTAGTATTTTTAGGAAGTAAGTTAAAGTGTGTTAGATTATGTAAATAAAATAGTGTGTCTAGTTTGTTTTAAGAAGTTGATAACCAAGGAAGAACTCTCTCTCTATAATCTTTTGCATAGAAATGATGAATAGTTGCTCTATCTAATTTCTTTCAAGTACCTAGCCTTCAAAGCATGAGTTCTCCTAATTAATAATGATGCCTTAAAATGAAATTAAATACATGGATGGCAAATACTTGATCCAAGTTCTAGGTAATTGGGATATGACATGTGATGATCTAAACCGCTATTATCTTGTTCTAAACAACACTAGAGTTCCAGAGATTTCTCAATATGAATAAGACTAATAATTATATTGAGTTAAATTAAGATTTGTGACCCTGTGAGATGTTATCATGCTATTAAATCAAGATCACTTACACATTCCATCATCTTCCGCATAAATGCTCATAATTATTTGTTGCTATCCTCTCAGAAGTTTGTTGGAAACATGTGGCTATTAAAAAAAGATAAAAAATAGAAAAAAAGATCTGAGGAAATAAAAAGGGACAAGTGTCCGAAACCTCAAAAAGATAGATCTCGAAGAAATAAAAAGGGACAAGTGTCCGGAACCTCGAAAAAAATATCAGAAAAAATGGGCACGTGTCCGATAGTAGAATTAGCCTGATAGCCATATGTCTCTGAAAAACAGAAGAGAGTGATATATTCAAAAGAGCATCCAACTCCATTTTCCATACACATGCACTTCTTGATTCAATGGTTGGTTGACTTTCTATTTTGATCCATTGTTTAATTTGACAACACATGTATTAAAGCTTTTGAAAATTTATTAGAACTCCGAGATAAAGGTGAAGTGAAAGAGCTAGAGACATGTTGCTTGATTTGATCGTTCTATCTTTCAATTACTCAAGATCTAAGGTAAAAGTAATAAACCCCATGAAGAATAACATGATATATTTCAGAGAACTTTTGTTTAATAGCAGGTGTACTTGTTGGAAGTGAAGATATTGTGGCAACTCCTGATCCATTGTTAAGTTTTGGTTTTGCTAAGGGACTAGCTGAAGGACCGGATTGGCGACTAGAGGGGGGGTGAATGGGAGCCTCAAATTTCAACTCATGAAATGAATGGCCCTTGTCCCAGAAAGTCACCCCAAAAGTAAAGACTCGAAACAACCGGTGAGTTCACGACCTACGAATAGGTGGATACCCTAGGAGATGTCCTAGTGGTATAGCGGAACTCCCGGAGAACGCCCGAAACCAAGTGCCAAAGCCGTGAAGCAAAACTACAAAGTTTGCAGGTTCGTGGACTGTCCGGGGTCAGAGTTCCGGACTGTCCGCCATAGAACCCCAGACTGTCCGCGCCTGGGTGCCGGACTGTCCGCCGGCAAAACTACAAAAACCAAACAGTTCTGCAAGTCTGCTGGACAGGTCACGGACTGTCCGCGGGTTTGTACCGTGGACAGTCCGTCGTTCACTTTACAGTGAACAGTCAGGGGGCTACTCCTGACTGACCTGAACAAACCCCGATGCCCGGACTGTCCGCCGTCAGACCACGGACTGTCCGTTACTACACAGAAAGCACAAAACTGCACGGGTTCAAAACCAAATTCGATTCGATCCCAACCAAATCGAAAGGGACTTCGATCAAACTCCTCCCAGGTGTTCCTCTACGTATTGGGGTGCTAATCCTAAGAAATCATCGCACCAAACCAAGTCAATCGTGAGTAATCTGAAGAACAGCGGGAAAGGGGGAAGAATGAAGAACGAACGCAATTTCAGCCCGATCTATGAATTCGTGAGGTTAGCGAAGAAACCCTTCGGTGGAAAGAAGGACCTCACGACATAGAACAAACCGATTCAAGTGGAATCGAAAAACGTCTCGCGGAGAGGGAGAACGAGGCAAATCTCCGGGAGAGGAAAAACCGAAACGCGAAGAACACGAACACAAAACGCGAATCGATCTCAATTCCAGCCGAAAGTCCTCCACATGAGGAGACAACGAGATTACAGTCTTGTTTCCTCAAAATCCAAATACACAAAGGTATGATTCACCGTCTCTGCGGATCACAGGCAGCGAGGTATGATTAGAACCTAAGCGGGGGCTAGAGAGAGAGAGCTCGGGAACAAATGGCTGCAAGGATAGGGAGAGAGGAGGGGCGCCTCTCTTATTTATAGCCTAAGTACAATAGTCCCCTTCTACCCCTAGATACAAGAGCGAAGCGGCCAACCCTAGTGGTATCCCGGTCCAACTCTGAAGAGTCACGATCCGACGGTCACGCGCCTTCCTCATCCTTAGCTTCGCCTCGACGCAAGCCTCAGGATGCCGCCACGTGTCGTCATGTCGACCACTGCGCCTTCCTCGTGGATAGCTTCGCTGCCACGCATCGACCGTCCTTTTTGGACCTCCCCCCAGTTTTGAGGCTGAAACTGGAAACCTGTCCTCCGGCTGAGTTTTGTGGCCCAAACTCAGAAACCCGAGAGCCTAGGTTTTGAGGCCCAAACCTGGAAACCGTCCTTGCCGAGTTTTGAGGCCCATACTCGGAAACTCGCCACCCTGAGTTTTGTGGACCAAACTCGGAAACAATCGAGGGTAGTTTTTTGAGGCTCAACTACCAAACCCGCGCCATAGACGGGATATGGTTCGCACACCCCGAGTTCCAGCACCGATGCCGGAGCGTGTCCAGCCTCCACGTCGGGCACAGTGCATTCACCTTCCTTCTCAGCCTCCAGCCAAGTGTCACGACGCCATCACCTTCCTCCCGACTCGGCCGATGCACTGCACATCCCCATGTGCTCTTGCTTGTCGATGCCACGTGCCAGCTACCACAGCTGGTCCTCAGGTCTCTTGGTCCGTCGGTCCAAGCCTCACATCTGCCCTTCACCGCTCCTGGTCCGTCGGCACGGCATGTCTCTACTTGACCTTCACCTCACCTTCGACCACTGTCTCCGAGCTCCACACCAGCACATCAACACAGCAGCCAAGAGACATGTTGCCTCTCACCCCTTCTGGTGAGCCTATTGATCGATCGCTCATCACTCAGGAAAGGAACCACAAGGGCACATATCAACCTTGTGTTCGCACTAGCAAAGGGTAAGCTTCGAGAAACTTGTTGACGGTCCTTATAGTCAATATTATACCATCAACTAATGCATAGAATGATATGAAATGAACCATAAAGCATAGTTGTAGGGTTTTATTCTAACATATTCCATGAGTTGTGTTGTTCTCACTTGTTTTGCAGGGTTATCAATGTTTCACCATATAAAAGTATCTCATGTGATGAAACAGAGCACACCATTACGAAGAGCTCGTCGAGACGATTGAAACAGACATATGGTTTGCTATATTTGGAGTCCCGACAAGAGAGTCCTTGTTGAATACGACTTGGAAGTTTCTAGAACAACCTGGAGTGATCACCAAGCAACATAATTCAGGGGCTAAATTGACAGATTCCACAGCTTTGGTGAATTATTGTTTTCCAAGGAGTTTTCCAGCATATGGAAAGAGGTAGAGTCCTACTCCAACACAATGAATTATCATGCTCTCTAATTATCCATAACTGATATGAGAACATTAAACTCATCCATGCCCAGGCAACTCCATTTGGTTGATGGCCAGGGCAGGTTGAGTTTAATGTTTTCTTACCTATTATGACCTGATGCATATTGCCTTTGGTGTTTCAAGGTTTGTGTTAGCTGTGGCGGTCCCTGTGATGCTCACTAACTAAGGCCTCTTCTTCATGTCTCTTTGGTTTCAATTGATGGCTTGGTATGTTGTGTTTCGAGGGAAGGTGTCTGGTGTGTATGACTCTTGGGCAGCATGCAGTGAACAAGTGAGTGGTTACAAAAACAACTGCTACAAGAGTTATGCCACCAGGGAAATGGTTGTTGAAGCATACAATGCTAATGTCTATCATGTGCCATACATGGATGAGTGTGTGGAGGAAAACAAGAAAGGTAAAGCCCTCACAAGGGAGCATGCTAAGGGGAACTGTCTGCTTGTTGTTGCTATTGCTCAATCTATCATGTTGATTTTCAAGATCAGCTATGTTCTGTTGAACCCATGCAAGTGAGCTGGTGTTTGTTTGGCCAATGATGATAAAATGCTATTGTAGAATAGCTGGCTTCTTCCTCTTGTTGTTTCTCTATTCTGATTATGTGATGTTCATGACTTGTTGGCTAAGGCTAGGTGCACAAACAAGCCCTACTTGTTGTTGATCCTCATTCTATGATGATCATCAGTAGCTGCTTTTGTTCTTTGCTTCTTCTTTGTCTTTGAACTAGAGCACTTATTTGTTTCGCTTTTGATTTGAACCCTATAGCCAGCTATAAGGAATTGAATTCATGAAGACTTGTAATCTGAGGCCAACTCAATTTGTATGAAAAAATTGTAATGGATGAACAACTTTTCTACAATTTTCATCAGCCATACTTGTTTATTTCCTTTGTCTAATGCTGTTGCATTGCCTAAGAATATCTGGGTCAGGCCAACTTGGGCCAACTGCTAAACACCATCTCCCAAAGGCAGTTGGTGGTAGTTGGCCTTCCAGCCTGGCTCTGACACAGTTCACAAACACCAGCTCGCATGGGACGAGCTGCTTTGGGCCAGGTGCACAAACAAGCTGCATTGCAGCAGTTGGGGCAGACCTGCTCTGACCTGGGCCTAAAGGACGGGTCGAGCTGTCCAGGTGCGCAAACACGCCCTAAAGAATGTCAGCACCAATTAATCGAGGAGAAAATTGAAGACAAACATACCACGCAGCTCTGGTGTTTGAGGTCTGTGGACTCGTGTCCCACAGTTGTCGCCTGCTGCTTGCCATCGTCGTCCTAGAGTTGGCCACTGCTCGTCTGACGCTTGCAGACACGCTGGTCCACCGTAGCAACACCCCATCTGGTGTTCATGACTATGTGCCCCAGCTAATCCACTGCAGTAGTCGCCGCCGCCTCCAAAGCTCCAAAAATAGGGAAGGGGTAGGGTTACGAGTGGTGTGTGTGGGGCCTTAGGGGTTTCGAATGCTTTGATACTCGATTTTGGACTTTTGGAGTACGATTGGGTGGTCTCGACTTATTGTGCTGGGCCGTTGGTTGAGCAATTAGGCGCTTGGCCGCGTGCTGGTGGTGGCTTTGTGAGGGGTGTTTGGATCTCAGAGATCGCAGGGTCAGAGGCAGGAGGGGGGCTTTTACATATTACCATCATAACGGTTGCCACTCACCTGATTCTCACTCTTATAACGCGCCCTACATTTTTACTATCCTTAAGTGAAGACTCTTTCATTTGGGCCACATTAGCACTTCTGGCAGTCCAGACCAGCTGACATGGTGGAGCTGAGTCAACATGGACAGGCGAAATGACGATGCTGCCCCTGCCCTCATTTTCTTCTAAATGCATCCAACACAAAATAATTCATTAGCACACAGAGGCAACGACATAACACATGAGAATATAGTGGTCATTATATGACATAAGTTGTTCACATCCAAATAAGGGCAAATTAAAGGAAATTGTTAAAAAAACAACTTATGTGCCAATAAGGGGGGCACGTAGGTACGAAAGCTCTCCTGCACCTAATTTCCTGTACATGCACAGACTCTGCTACCTTCCCTGCCCCCTACTGTTGTGTTGTACATACGTGTTCTGCGAGATTTTTTAAAAAAAACAAACAGAAAAACAGATGTGTTCTTATGTGAACAACTTATGTCATAAAATGACCACTGTGTTCTTACGTGTTATGCTGCTGTGTAAGTGCAATCAAACCCTATTTGGGTTTTGGTGTTGTTGACCACCATATTAGAGGACTAATGAGATTTATTGAGATGACTTGCAGGGAGTTTGTTATGAGGATGTTGAACACGTTGGAAGGACCCCCAAATTGCAAAGGATGGCCCTGGACTCATGGAGGTTTAAATTCATTTAAATTTTGAATATTGAGTTTAGGGAAAACTGAACTATTAAGCGGGATTCTAGATCAGTCTGTCGAATTGTGGAACCAATTGCTCAAAATCACAGAATAACATCCTCATACCCAGCCAAACCAGCCAGCCAAATTTCACATTCATCAAAGCTGTTTGGCCAAGGCGGCAGTGCCGCCCTTCAAATTTGAGTCTGTTTTAGATGTATAAATACCATCCAGAAACGTTGAAATGGGACCTTCTTCCTTCCGACATTCAGACCGTTGCAACAGCTCTCAGACACAGTTCTCTCTCCCCCATTGTTGCTCCTTCACCTCCTCAAGAGATCAAGAGATCTAGTGATTCCACCATTGAAACTTGAGAGAAAAGGTAGCAAAACACTCGTGGGGAGCCGATCTACTGATTCCCATTGTCAAAGAGCAGTTGGTTCACGTTTGGCCGACAGTTTTAGGGTTCTTTACTCTTGGAGCATGCTCCTAGCCGGCTAGGCATCGCCCAAGAGCTTGCCAACTCGTGTGGCAGCCTTGGGAGGTTTGTAAACTACTTGTGCAGCTAAGAAATCACCCCTCACTTCAAGAGTTCATTCTCTTGACTTGAGAACGAGGGAAAAGATCAAGCCTTGGTGACTACCTCATCCTTTTGTGGATACCTCAACAACGTGTGCGGATACATGGGTGTATGCCGGGTCTCTGAGTGATGAGTGATTGTCAACTGAGATGATGCGCATGTTCTTTGGCTTGTGTTGTGCAGGTGTCGAGCACGGATACAGTGATCGACGGCGAGGTGAAGGTCAAGTTGAGACAGGTCGTGTCGACGGACCGGGTGCAGTGAAGGATGGGCGTGCCGTGCGGCGGACGTGCCATGCCGATGAACCGAGCGGTGAAGGGCGGACGTGAGGCTTGGACTGAGGGACCAGAGTGCCTGAGGATCAGCTGTGGTGGCTGGCAGCCTGTGACGACGACAAGTGAAGAAGTGCGGTCATGTGTTGCCTGAGTCGTGGACTCAGGGACACGTGTCGGTGGATGGGGTGCACGGGCTGTGCATCCCCTCTACGACGTCGGTTTGGTGGTAGAGCCAGAGAAAAACCATCGGATGGACGGTTTCCAGGTTTGGACCTCAAAACCTGGGCATGGACGGTTTCCGAGTTTGGCCACAAAACTCGGGCTGAGGGTTTCCGAGTTTGGCCACAAAACTCGGGCTGAGGACGGTTTCCAGGTTTGGGCCTCAAAACCTGGGCGCTGAGGGTTTACTGAGTTTGGCCTCAAAACTCAGATGCTGGTGGGCTGGTTTCCCGGTTTGGGCCTCAAAACCGGGGGTTGGCTGGAAAAGGCTGGTTTCCCGGTTTGGGCCACAAAACCGGGGGTGCAGAGCGAGGGTGGCACGTGGCGGCGATCTGGAGGTTGCGTCAAGGCAACGCTTCGAATCGAGCGGGCGTGGCCGTCGGATACACCTACCACCGAGTTGGTCCAGAATAACCCTAGGGTTTAGCTGGTTCGCTCTGTAATTAGAATAGAGAGGGGTAGAGTAGGAAATAGACTTAGGCTAGTAGTAGGATAAGTAGTCGGGAGACACCCTCCTCCTATCTATCTCAGTCATTTGCTCTTTCGCACTTAGGGTTTCCTGCTCTCCCATCCCCTGCTGTAGCTAGCTGAGATCCGCAGAGAGACTCACCTCTGTGTATTGTTGATTTTGAGGAAAGGAGGTCGTAACCTCCTTGTCGTAGAGTGTGTTTGCGCTTCGACTGCAAGATCGTGGTGTCGATTCACGTTTTGGCTGTGTTCTTCGCGGAATCCTTTTTCTCCATGATTTTCCCGTCGTTTGATCTCTTTGCTCGGTTCATCTTTTGCGAATCCGTTTGAACCAAGTTGTTCTAGATCGTGAGACACTTCCTTCCACCGAAGGAATTAAACTCTAACCTCATGGTCTAGGAGATCGATCGATTTTCGTTTCGGATCAAGTTTTCTCCCTTCCCCCGAAATTCTTCGATTCATCGATTTGGAGATAGGTTCGAGCCATGATCTCTTAGGGATAGCTCACTATACTCCTTTTGACTCCTCTCACCAAGTTTGATCCCTAGAGGATTAGTTTTGGGTGAGATCGAGTTGAATCGGTGGACGAATAGCACTGTATCGGGGTGACCGGACGCTTGGTCGAGATGACCGGACGCACAGGCAGAGAGTCCGGTCGTTGAACGTTCGGTGTGTTGATCTCGTGACTTGATCGGACGCTCAGTTGGAATACTGACCGGACGCATAGGTTCTACTGTTCATTGAGCTTGTTGTCTTTTGACCGGACGCACTGTTGTTGACCGAACGCTCCCTGCTCATGAGTCCGGTCAGGAACAGTAAGGTTCCAGATTGGTTTTTGTGTGACCGGACGCGTCCGGTCCCTGCTGACCGGACGCTGACCAGAGTCCGGTCGTGACTGTTTTGCGCTGTTTCGTTCGCGGTTTGTTCGTCCGCTGTCGGAATTGATTTCCGTCTTTTGTGTTGGCTTTCTAGAGTTGTGTAGTGTCCCGTTGTGCTTCTTGGAAGCATCCACCCTACATCTAGGGTCGTGGACATTAGCAAGCTCTAGGGTTTGTCCTTTTGGGTGACTCTCGGGACAGTGGCTGCTAGTTTTCGAAAGGAAATTTTGAAGCTCCCATTCACCCCCCCCCCCTCTGGTCGCTTTCTGGTTGATTCTCGGTCCTTCAATTGGTATCGGAGCGGGTTAAAGATCTTCCACCTTAGCCGGTTCCAGATCCACGGAAGGCGACATGGATCGCGGCGTGGGCAAACCGCCGTTCTTTGATGGGACGAACTATGCGTATTGGAAGATACGCATGTCGGCCTATCTCCAGAGCATGGGCTCTTCTGTTTGGGAGATTTGCAACAGGGATGATTACGTTGTCTTGGCTGCTCGTGTCACTCAGCTCCAGATCGATGAGCACGAGGCCAATAGCCGGGCACGTAACGCCTTGTTCTCCTGTTTGAGCATGTCCGAGTTTGATCGCGTTTCTCATCTCCCCACGGCTCGCGAGATTTGGGCGACCCTCATGAGTTTCCATGAGGGAACCACTCAGGTCAAATCCCGCCTCTATGAGTCGCACAAGCGGGAGTATGAGAACTTTCGACATATGCCTGGCGAGAGCATAGAGAGTTTATTCGCTCGCTTTCAGGTTATTGTCAACAAGATGAGAGCGAACAAGGAGTTGTTGCCTTTTGACGATCATGAGAGGGCTTTGAAGCTTTTGCACACTCTTGATCAATCAGTGTGGGACTCAAAGGTCCAGGCGATCATCGAATCGTCTAACTATGAGACCCTCACCTGCGACGAGCTCTTTAGTAAGCTCAAGTCTAGTGAGATTGACGCCATGTCGAGGGCTTCTTATGAGAATCCTTCTGGCCCGACTATGGCTTTGGTTTCTGGCTGTTCTAACCTCTCTGGAGGTTTTGCTCTTTCATCTCTCTTTTCTGTCATAGAGGACCAGCTTGAGTCATTGGGGGATGACGAGCTAGCGATGCTCGCCAACCGGTTCTCGCGGTTTCACAACAACCGCATGAACCGTCGCCGCGGAGGAGGACGCTCAGGATGCTATGAGTGCGGCGACCCCGACCACTTCATCGCCAACTGCCCCAAGAAGAACAAGCATTCGGGGAAGGGCGATCATGGGCACAAGTATGACTCCGGCAAGTGCAAGGAGAAGTACGTTCCCCCGAGGCACAAGCGAAGGGGCGGCTTCGACAAGGAGTACATCAAGAAGAAGTACTTGGAGAAGGCCCAGGCCGAGCAGCGTGCGTTCTTCGCCACGCTCAGCGACGTCGACGGCTCGGATGACGACTCCGCTTGCTCAAGCGATGACGAGTCCGAGAAGAAGAACAGGATCGAGGACAAGCTGAACGGTCTCTGCTTCTTCGCCGACGACGACGGCTTCTGCACCATGGCGCTTGGTGATGAGGTCGACGGCAAGCTGGAGCACACCCCTCGGAATGACGACGACGACGACGACATCTCCCAGGTATCTCTCACCCACGACGAGCTTTCTGCTGAGGTCGAGAAGCTTACTGCCGCGCTCCTTAGTCAGGACAAGTTGCTTAGGCGTGCCGCTAGAGAGCGCAAGGAGTTTAGGCAGAAGTGGGAGGACACGGTGAGGGAGCTTGAGTTTGCCAAGTCCACCGTGGTCGTGTCGGAGGAGGTTGAGTGTGAGATGTGCACCATGCACATGACTGACCTTCTCACTTTGAGAGGTAAGTATGCTGCGTTGGTAGGAGAGGTGGATGAGCTGAAGGCTAGACCTTCTCTGTTGGGTGCGTGCAAGACTTGTCCTGTCTTGCAATCTGAGTTGGCAGAGAAGAATGCCAAGATTGTGTCTCTTGAGGAGGCCAACTCAGGTAGCCCTTGTGTGTCCAAGTGCGCTTTGTGTGAGGGTTTGGAGATGGAGATTGCGAATGTCAAGCATGGCAAGATGCAAACCAAGGAGGAAAACACATACCTTCGGACCATCTTGTCATGGGTCTCTTGTAGTGAGCCGCAGCTCGGGATGATGATCTCCCAATTTAAGTGAGCTGCTGGAGGTTCTGGTGTAGGTCTTGCTCAGGGTGTTGATCTTTCTGCTTTTGGGAAGATTGGAGAGTCGAGTGGTCTGAATCCTAGTGAGAAGCCCAATTCCACCACTACTCCCAAACTGACCAAGCTTCCACCTAAAGAGCCTGTCAAGCCTACCACCAAGGATGGGGTGTTTGAGAAACCTCCGAAAGCTCCACCCAAGAACCAAGTGTGGCATCACAAACCCAACCACCTAAAGAACAAGCTGGACACAATGCCACCTATCCAGGAGGAGTTGCCATAGAAGGGCAAAGTGATCCACACCCACAGCCATGAGTACCAACAACCCCCTTTGCGTGCGGTGAGGTACCATTGTGATTTCTGTGGGAGAGATGGTCACTTGAGCGAGTTCTGCTTTAGGCGCAAGAGAGAGGCGCGCTGTGCTAGGGAGATGAACAACCCGGACATGTACCATCCTTTCCATGATGTACATGTGCCGAATGTTTAGAGGAAAGCACCGAGACGTGCTGCTAGGCCCAGAGGTCCAGAACCTCAAGTTCTCAGGCCTAGGCAGCAGAGAGCTCCGAGGAGAGTCGCTAGGCCTAGAGGTATTGAGCCTCAAGTCCCTAGGCCTGGGCCTCGTAGAGAGCGTGCCCGACGGGAGCCTGCAATTGTAGGCTATGGACCCCGTGGCGGAGGCTTTGTAGTTGAGCGTTTTCCCCCACCGCGTTTTTAGTATCGCGATGGACGCTCCTCCCTTAGCGGACCACGTTTTCCTCTACGTGGTGATCGCTCCTCTCGTAGACGTGCTAGGAATGGTTTTTCTGCTAAACGTTCTTTTGAGCAGCCGGCCCAACACTGGTATTCTCCTTACTTCACTAACCCCAGTGTTGGACCGTATGCTCACCCTATGTCTTTTTATTGATGTAGGTAAAACGGTTGGAGGACATTTGGTTGGTGGATTCCGGTTGCTCGAGGCACATGACCGGAAACGCCAAGTGGTTCTCCAGCCTTAGCCCTGTTGCCGGAAAGGAGTACATAACCTTCGACGACAATAGCAAAGGTAAGGTATTGTCTCGTGGGTCGGTGCGAGTTAATGAGCACTTTGTGTTGCACGATGTTGCTCTTGTTTCTAACTTGCATTTTAACCTTCTTTCTGTTTCGCAACTCTTTGACGACGACTATGAGATTCGTTTTAAACCGAATCTCAGTCGTATTTTGGATCCTCAGGGCAATCTTGTGTGTTTGATTTCGCCTTTTGGAAAAGTCTTTCATGCGAATTTCTCAGAGTCTTTTGACACTTCTCGTTGTCTAGTGGTTGGACCTTCCTCCTCTGATCTTTGGAAGTGGCATAGGAGACTTGGACATTTGAGCTTCGACTTGCTTGCAAGGCTTAGTTCACTTGGCCTAATCCGAGGATTGCCCAAGTTGCATATGGAGAAGGATCTTGTTTGCCACTCTTGTAGACACGGGAAGATGGTTTCCGCTCCCCACCATCTAGTGACTCAGGTCATGACCAAGCGCCCTGGAGAGCTTTTGCACATGGACCTTGTTGGTCCCGCTCGGGTGAGCTCGGTTGGGGGGAAGTGGTATGTGCTTGTGGTTGTTGATGACTTTTCGAGATATTCGTGGGTCTTCTTTTTAGCTGAGAAGACCGAGACTTTCTCCTTTGCTCGCAATCTGATTTTGCGTCTTCAGAACGAGTTCCCTTTGAACTTGATGCGAGCAATTCGGAGTGATAATGGTTCCGAATTCAAGAATTCGGATTTTGAGAAGTTTTGTAACTCTTTGGGTTTAGAGCATCAGTTTTCTTCCCCCTATACACCGCCACAAAATGGTGTTGTAGAGAGGAAGAATCGGACCCTTGTTGAGATGGCCAGGACGATGCTCGATGAGCATAGGATTCCTAGGCGATATTGGGCCGAAGCTATGAGCACTGCATGCTACATTTCCAATCGCATTTTTCTCCGAGCTTTCTTGAAAAAGACTTCTTATGAGTTGCGTTTTGGAAAACTTCCCAAGGTGAGTTATTTTCGAGTTTTTGGTTGCCATTGTTTTATACTCAAAAAGGGCAACTTGGACAAGTTTGAGTCTCGTTCTTCTGACGGTGTGTTTTTGGGTTATGGCACTCACACTCGAGCTTATCGTGTACTTAATCTTGACACTAACCGAGTCATGGAGACATCCGATGTCACCTTCGACGAGACCTTGGTTTGTCCTTCTTCTCGCTTTGAGCGTGCAGGTGATCATGAGGTTGGCGAGCCTCTTTTTGATGATGATGAAGAAGGTGTTGAAGGGATAGATGACCCAGCACCTCCTCCACCTGCAGTGCCGCAAAGAGCGGCTTCTACGATGACTCACGGCCCCGACACCTCTTCTTCCTGGGGGCCGTGGGATCCGCCACCCCGAGCAGTACCTTTTGTACCTGGGGAGGCACCAGCTGCTGTTGAGAGGGAGGCTACTTCAGCTCGTGAGGCGCCACGACACATCCAGCGCCAGCACCCGCCTCAGCAGATGATCGGCAGCATCGACGAACGGGTTACTCGGTCCAGGTCACAGCACATTTCTCACTTCGCTCATTCTGCTTTTGTTGCTAAATTTGAGCCCCGAGATGTTGGACACGCTTTGACGGATCCGAACTGGGTCAATGCCATGCATGAGGAGCTAGAAAATTTTGAGAGAAATCGGGTTTGGGTTCTAGTTCCTCCTCCTCCTAACTGTAATCCTATTGGGACAAAATGGGTTTTCAAAAACAAACAAGGAGAGGATGGCCACATTGTGAGGAACAAAGCGCGTCTTGTGGCCAAGGGTTATAGTCAGAAGGAGGGGATAGACTTTGAGGAGACTTTTGCTCCTGTAGCTCGTTTGGAGGCTATTAGGATACTCTTGGCTTTTGCTGCATCCAAAGGTTTTAAACTCTTTCAAATGGATGTCAAGAGTGCCTTCTTAAACGGCTACATAGAAGAGGAAGTGTATGTTGAGCAATCCCCCGGTTTTGAAAATCCCAAGTTTCCAAACCATGTTTTTAAACTCCACAAAGCTTTATATGGTTTGAAACAAGCCCCTAGAGCCTGGTATGATAGGCTGAAAACCTTTTTGCTTGCTAAGGGTTTTAAAATGGGATGTGTAGATAAAACGCTCTTTCTCCTCAAGCAAGGCAAAGACACTCTCTTGGTCCAGATTTACGTGGATGATATCATTTTCGGTGGTTCTTCTCACGCTTTGGTTGCCAAGTTTGCAGATATTATGAGCAGGGAGTTCGAGATGAGCATGATGGGCGAGCTGACATTCTTTCTCGGGTTGCAAATTAAGCAATCCCGAGAGGGCACGTTTGTGCACCAGGGCAAGTACACCAAGGACTTGCTGAAGCGGTTCGATATGGGAGAGACCAAGCCTCTTCCAACTCCCATGTCGACGATGACTGCCCTGGATGCGGATGTGGATGGAGAAGCAGTGGACCAGAAGGAGTACCGCAGCATGATCGGGTTGCTCCTCTACCTGACGGCGACACGCCCGGACATCCAGTTCGCGGTGTGTCTGTGTGCGCGCTTTCAGGCGTCGCCGCGCACCTCTCACCGTCAGGCGGTGAAGCGGATTTTCAGGTACCTTCGTTTCACGCCTGATTTCGGGATTTGGTATTCGGCTTCCTCCACCCTCTCCCTTTGAGGTTATTCGGATGCCGATTTTGCTGGTTGCCGTATTGAGCGCAAGTCCACCTCTGGGACTTGCCAATTTATCGGTTCTTCTCTTGTTTTGTGGTCTTCTCGCAAGCAGTCTAGTGTCACTCAGTCCACTACAGAGGCTGAATATGTTGCTACGGCTAGCTGCTGTTCCCAGTTGCTTTGGATGATGGCCACTTTGCGTGATTTTGGTCTGAGCTTTTCTCGCGTGCCTTTGCTTTGTGACAGCACGAGTGCCATTAGCGTTGCTAAGAACCCCGTGCTTCACTCGAAGACCAAACACATTGATGTGCGCTTTCATTTCTTGCGAGACCACCAGGAGAAGGGTGATATCGACCTTCGCCATGTCGATACTCATCATCAACTGGCTGATATTTTCACCAAGCCTTTAGACGAATCAACCTTTAATCGGTTGAGGGGTGAGCTTGGTGTGTGTTTCCCCTTTTAGATGGGGGAAACATTTTGGATCTTGTATATTTACTGACTCTTTTGTCTTTCTTTTCTTTTGCATTTCAGCATACGCATTCACATTCTAAGCTTCATGTTTATAATCACTAGAATGTAACTATGCTCTATGTAGTATGCTCTGATGCTTATATTGATGCTTGTAGCTTATGCTCCTTCTGATCACTAGTACATGCTGTGAGCTGAGCTATTTTGAAATGGTGAATTTACTTAATAACTTACAATCTGAAAATGTTCACCATTGAGATATGCAACTAGCATGTGTAGGATATGTTGAGTTCACTCGTGCTTTTCATATATGCTAGGTTGCTATGTCTCTAGTTCTGAGTCATTCACTTGCTTGGTCTGGTCATATCATGTTTAAAATTTTGAACCAAGTTTTAGTGAATTGAAAAGATCGAGATGGGATTGCTTGTCAACACCTCACGGTATCGAGACTGTTTCTCATTACACCTTGAGTTAAACTTGAGCCGTGTAGTGTATGACCGAAACCGTAGCTTTAAGCTTCTGATTGCTTCGGCATAGGTTTCGCTTGGTTGAAAAGTTAGGCAAAGACAAGCTTTCAACCTCTCGCAATCACATGCTGAAATTAAACTTGTGTAATTTCACCGCTGCAACTCCGATATAAAAATGAAATCACAAGTATATGCTTCATTCCTATGCATGATGATTGAACTTTGCTAGGGGTAGTTCACCTTGTATACATGTTTAGCACTTGTTTGGATTCCTGTCTATACATGTGTAGTGCTATTTTGATGGTGACTATCTTTTTGGCTACAGACTGCTCACATGCTCATATGTTCATATTTCGTATGTGTGATCAGTTTGAGCCTTCGCTATTTGAGTGCTTAGTTGAGTCATTGGAGTTATACTGTTTAGAGCATTCTTGCACTCTTTTGATTATATGCCTGAAGCTGCTAACTTGCATTTCTGACTTCATATGCATGTTGGAAGGAGGAGTTTCTTGCCTTGATGCCTTTTCTTGATTAGTGCATTTTCAACTAAGGGGGAGAAATTGCAAATCATATGTCTCCTGGATGTTCAACTAAAGGGGAGTTTTCATCAAGAGGGAGAATTTCCAATCTTTGTGCTCTTCTCATGTTGGACCTAAGGGGGATTTTCCTAGTTGCTTGCACTTGTCGAGGGGGAGTTTGCTAGTTGTGTTGAGCCTTTGCCTCTGTCTTGAGGAACTAGCAAACATTTTCAGGGCATTTTGTCTTCGATTGGTTCTCTTTTAGTTTGGAGTCATTCCAATTGGTTCGGAGCGTGCTTGGCCGAAAGGCATTGGTTTCGAGCTTTCTTTGCTAGTTGTGTTGAGCTTCTGTGCCTCTATCTTGAGGGACTAGCATTTTGCTTCGATTTTCATTCGGCTTCAATTGGTTTGAGCTCTTTTCTCTGGAGTTTCCAATTGGTATCGGCCAGCGGTGTTGAGCCTGTTCTACCTCTTCTTGAGGGCTAGCTTTGCTTTGCTTGGTTGCGTCGAGCCGTTGCCCATGTCTTTAGGGACCAAGTTCTTTCGCTCTTTCCACTTGACCTTCTTCGGCTTTGCTATGCTTTTGGGTCATTTGGTTGAGTTTTCTCTTTCTCCTTCCTCCTTCTTCCTTATTCTTCTTTTAATTATGATTTGTGTGAGTAGTTGACAATGCACTCATCAATGGGGAGATTGTGGATACATGGGTGTATGCCGGGTCTCTGAGTGATGAGTGATTGTCAACTGGGATGATGCGCATGTTCTTTGGCTTGTGTTGTGCAGGTGTCGAGCACGGATACAGTGATCGACGGCGAGGTGAAGGTCAAGTTGAGACGGGTCGTGCCGACGGACCGGGTGCGGTGAAGGATGGGCGTGCCGTGCGGCGGACGTGCCATGCCGATGAACCGAGCGGTGAAGGGCGGACGTGAGGCTTGGACTGAGGGACCAGAGTGCCTGAGGATCAGCTATGGTGGCTGGCAGCCTGTGACGACGACAAGTGAAGAAGTGCGGTCATGTGTTGCCTGAGTCGTGGACTCAGGGACACGTGTCGGTGGACGGGGTGCACGGGCTGTGCATCCCCTCTACGACGTCGGTTTGGTGGTAGAGCCAGAGAAAAACCATCGGATGGACGGTTTCCAGGTTTGGACCTCAAAACCTGGGCGTGGACGGTTTCCGAGTTTGGCCACAAAACTCGGGCTGAGGGTTTCCGAGTTTGGCCACAAAACTCGGGCTAAGGACGGTTTCCAGGTTTGGGCCTCAAAACCTAGGCGCTGAGGGTTTACTGAGTTTGGCCTCAAAACTCAGATGCTGGTGGGCTGGTTTCCCGGTTTGGGCCTCAAAACCGGGGGTTGGCTGGATAAGGCTGGTTTCCCGGTTTGGGCCACAAAACCGGGGGTGCAGAGCGAGGGCGGCACGTGGCGGCGATCTGGAGGTTGCGTCAAGGCAACGCTTCGAATCGAGCGGGCGTGGCCATCGGATACACCTACCACCGAGTTGGTCCAGAATAACCCTAGGGTTTAGCTGGTTCGCTCTGTAATTAGAATAGAGAGGGGTAGAGTAGGAAATAGACTTAGGCTAGTAGTAGGATAAGTAGTCGGGAGACACCCTCCTCCTATCTATCTCAGTCATTTGCTCTTTCGCACTTAGGGTTTCCTGCTCTCCCATCCCCTGCTGTAGCTAGCTGAGATCCGCAGAGAGACTCACCTCTGTGTATTGTTGATTTTGAGGAAAGGAGGCCGTAACCTCCTTGTCGTAGCGTGTGTTTGCGCTTCGACTGCAAGATCGTGGTGTCGATTCGCGTTTTGGCTGTGTTCTTCGCGGAATCCTTTTTCTCCACAATTTTCCCGTCGTTTGATCTCTTTGCTCGGTTCATCTTTTGCGAATCCGTTTGAACCAAGTTGTTCTAGATCGTGAGGCACTTCCTTCCACCGAAGGAATTAAACTCTAACCTCACGGTCTAGGAGATCGATCGATTTTCGTTTCGGATCAAGTTTTCTCCCTTCCCCCGAAATTCTTCGATTCATCGATTTGGAGATAGGTTCGAGCCATGATCTCTTAGGGATAGCTCACTATACTCCTTTTGACTCCTCTCACCAAGTTTGATCCCTAGAGGATTTGTTTTGGATGACATCGAGTTGAATCGGTGGACGAACAGCACTGTATCGGGGTGACCGGACGCTTGGTCGAGATGACCGGACGCACAGGCAGAGAGTTCGGTCGTTGAACGCTCGGTGTGTTGATCTCATGACTTGACCGGACGCTCAGTTTGAATACTGACCGGACGCATAGGTTCTACTGTTCATTGAGCTTGTTGTCTTTTGACCGGACGCACTGTTGTTGACCGGACGCTCCCTGCTCGTGAGTCCGGTCAGGAACAGTAAGGTTCCAGATTGGTTTTTGTGTGACCGGACGCGTCCGGTCCCTGCTGACCGGACGCTGACCAGAGTCCGGTCGTGACTGTTTTGCGCTGTTTCGTTCGCGGTTTGTTCGTCCGCTGTCGGAATTGATTTCCGTCTTTTGTGTTGGCTTTCTAGAGTTGTGTAGTGTCCCGCTGTGCTTCTTGGAAGCATCCACCCTACATCTAGGGTCGTGGACATTAGCAAGCTCTAGGGTTTGTCCTTTTGGGTGACTCTCGGGACAGTGGCTGCTAGTTTCCGAAAGGAAATTTTGAAGCTCCCATTCACCCCCCCCCCCCCCTCTGGTCGCTTTCTGGTTGATTCTCGGTCCTTCAACGTGGAGTAGGCAAACCTTGGTGGTGAGCTGAACCACGGGATAAATATTGTGTCTCATGTGCTTTCTACATATTGCTGTTATTTGCTCATGTTTAGACAATATTAGGTTTGTTGAAAGCAATCCATACTTGCTATTGATTTTTGTGGTATTCAATCTTTGAGGTGAATCTGATAGCCATTTCTGCATGTTATACTACTTATTCTGAATAGCTTGAGCCTGCGAAATTGTAATTCATTCTGAACATATTTTGGAGAGCGGCAGTGTTGCCCTGTGTTCTCACCTGTGCTCGAGTTGAATTTTTACAGGCCTATTCACCCCCCTCTAGGCTAACATATACTTCCAGAAGTTCCTATATGCTGCCTCTATGTGCCAATGAATTATTTTGTATTGGATGCATTTAGAAGCAAATGAGGACAGGGGCAGCATTGTCATTTGTCTACCCATGCTGACTCATCTCTACCATGTCAGCTGGTCTAGGCTACCAGATGTGCTAATGTGGCCCAAATGAAAGAGTCTTCACTTAGAGATGGTAAAAACGTAGGACGTGTTATAAGAGTGAGAATTAGGTGACTTTTTTTATTGGACCCACTACCTGGGTAGCATCAGTCTCGACGATGATATCCGAGCATCCCAGCGCCATGGCTGCTTTCAAGCCTTCCATACATGCAATAAGCTCCATCTGCATAGGATTAGCTGTGAATAGCTTACGACCAAACCCACTCTGGAGTGTATTTCCATTTTCATCCCGTGTAACAAATCCCCAACCCCCACTCATATCAGCTTGATTAAAAGCTCCATCAACATTTATTTTGAGTCTTCCACTCAGAGGGCATTTCCACTGTCTGATCTGGCTCCTGTTCTCATGTGTTCGATGTATGGTGTTGGGTGGTACTTGTGCCACATTGGGAGGTTCAGGCATGTCATTCTACAATGCTTTCATCTCCTATGTTTGCTTCCAGCATAGACTTGCTAAGTGGTCTACTGTTCGTCTCTTTTCTCCCTCTCTGACTGCATTTCTCTCATGCCACCAAATGTTCATCAGGAACAAGGCAATCAGTTGGGCATCTCCCCTTGTTTCAAATATTAGATTGATCACCTCCCTCGCAGTACGACAATCAGCCAGACGTATTCTCATGTGCTCCAACCCAGCTTCTCTCCATACCTCCCTTAATTGCTTTACATCTGAAAAATAGGTGGACTCCATCCTCTCCCACCCGATTGCAGACTACACACCGTAAACCCACATCCATTCCCTGCCTCTCCAGATTTGACTTTGTAGCAAGAGAGTTATGGGCCAATCTCAAAACAAAATGTTTTAGTCTATTAGGGACCTCTTAACACCAAAATTTCGCCCAGAATTTCTCCTCCTCTCCCACTTTGGTAGTACTATTGTCTCCAACTCCTGACACTTTATTCAGTCGATCGACATCACAAAATAGTCTATATGATGATTTAACAGAGAAATTACCTCTTGAATAAAAGCGCCATGCCAAAATGTCTTCCATGTCAACGTGCACTGGCAAGGACAAAATCACTGGGACATCTTCTGGCCAAAACAATTCCTTGATCAATTCTTCATCCCACTGTCCGGTTACTGGATGAATCAGGTCTGATACTCACGATAGCTGTATACCCCTGTGTGGAGTAACCGGCCTCCGTGTATAACCTCTAGGTAACCATGGATCCTCCCATATTCTTATTTTTTCACCACTTCCAATTCTCCATATGACACCTTTTTTCAACAATTCCAGCCCTCTCAGAATGCTCCTCCAGGTATATGACATACCTTCCCTTGGTTTTTCTTGAAGGAGGTCACAATCTTTAAACTACCGAGCCTTGAGAATTTTAGCACAGAGAGAGTCAGCCTGTTGTATGAGCCTCCAGCTTTGCTTAGCTAGCATAGCCATATTGAAGGCATGTGCATCTTTGAAACCCAGTCCCCTTTCTTGTTTGGCCTCATTAGCTTCTCCCATGGCAACCAATGCATTTTATTTTTTTGTCATTTTGGCTCCACCAATATCTACAGATTTGTCTACTGATCTGATCATAAACTTCTTTAGTGATGTCAAAACACCCCATTGAATACGTTCGAATGGCCTACGCCACTGCTTTGATCATAATCTCCTTACCAGCATTCGAGAGAAGCTTCTCTTTTCATCCTTGGATCCTCTGCCAAACTCGTTCCTTCAACAAACTGAAAGCTTTTGTTTTGTTATTCCCCACATGCACTGGTAAGCCAAAGATATCTGTCATTGAAGGATTCCCGGGCAATCCCCATCTGTTGCATCGTTACCACTTTGCTTTCAGCCAAAGTATTTCTACTGAACATGATGGCTTATTTGTCCTTGTTTATAACCTGTCCTGAGCACTCCGCGTACAAGTCTAGGATTTCCTGAAGCTTTGCTGCATCTTCCCCGTTTGCACGAACTAGGATCAGAGAGTCATCGACAAACAGCAGGTGAGAGATGCTTGGAGCCGCATGGCAGATTTTCACACCACCAATCTCGCCATCCATTTTTGCCTTCTCCAGGAGAGATGAAAACCCCTCGGCACACAATAAAAACAGGTAAGTTGATAGCGGATCCCCTTGTTGTAGCCCCCTTTCTGGAATGATTTCTTCCGTGAGACACCCACTGACTTTCACTCTATATTTGACTGTTGTGATACATGACATAATCAAATGTACCCATTTTTCTGTAAACCCCAATCTTGTCATCATATCCCTTAAGAAGGCCCACTCAACTCTATCGTAGGCTTTACTCATATCGAGCTTGATCACCGCATACCCAAGGTTTCCCCTCCTTTTATTTCTCATATAATGCAGTAGCTCATAAGCAATCAATGTATTATCTGATATTAATCTACCCGGGACAAAAGCGCTTTACGAGGGAGAATTGACATGAGGCAGTATAAGCTTGAGTCTATTTGCAAGGACTTTTGACACCACCTTGTAAAGGACATTACACAAGCTGATCGGGCGGAGATCCTTCACCTGTTCTAGAGCTTGTACCTTCAGGATAAGAGCAATTGTGGTATCATTCCACCTGTCTGATATATCACCCCCTACTAAGACTCCCAATACTTCACTCGTGACTTTCCTCCACTAGGTCCCAACAGTTTTTGTAGAAAGCTGAGGGCATACCATCCGGTCCTGGCGCCTTCAGATCACCTATATTGTCTAGAGCTTTCTTTACCTCTTCACTAGAAAACTCTCGGCACAACGTTGCATTCAACTCATTGGTGACTTTTGGGGTGACCGCATCTAACAGCTGGTTAGTTGTCCCTCCAAAAGAACTCCTGAAAAGATTTGTAAAATAGATAGTGATAATCTCCCTCTTCCCCTCCTCTGAAACCTCCCAGCCTCCTCCCTACTTTCTCAATCTATCCACTCTATTGTGCTTCCTCCTCTCTAAACACAAAGCATGGAAAAAACTTGTGTTGCGATCACCTTTCTCCAACCATTTGACATGAGCCCTCTGTCACCAATATATATCTAATTGCTCCTCCAACCGATCTAACTTACAACGAAGAATCTCTTCCCTAACAACCCCATCACCACTAACCCCGCCTCTCCTACAAGTCTCTAGCTCCACCTTCACCTTTTTTTTATTCTTTTCTCCAGATCACCTAGAACATTTGTGCTCCATGATTTTAAGCTCCCTGCCACACCTTTCACCACGTCTGCCACCTTCGAATAAGGAGCCCCAGAGGCCTCCAGCCACGCTTCCTCCAGCACTCTCCTATAATCTTCTTCTTCCATCCAGCACGCTTCAAACTTAAACCCGGTCTGCCCCCTTGCTCTAGACTGTCGTTGCTTCTCCAAAGTAACAATAACCGGCCGATGATCAGAGTGCTGCCGGGAACATAGCTCTCCAGTTTGTGTTTCCAACTGTTGACACAAAAATCCGGTCGGCAGCGCCAACACACTCGAACGAACGGTCCTCAGAGGGCGTACGGAACAAGGTCTTCACCTCCTGAACCTTCAACAAATGGCGGTGCCAAATCTTGGTGAGATTGACTTTGGACGTGCCAGTCAATTTGACCTACAATTGAGAAGGAGAAGAAAAAGTTATCAAATTGTGGAACCTGCCGGTTTGGTGCCAGACAGTTTCAAATTATACGGCTCTAATATAGCCATTGTTAATAGGATATTGACTATAAAGTCAACTCCAAAAGATTGCATGAAGGCATTGATAAAGATATAAAGCAAAACGGCTATGATATATGTAAAGAAGAATTCGGGACAGATGATCAGCCGATAAGCTTAAACATATCAGGAAAAATAAAGATCTATGTGTACGTCTAATCGGCGTGAAATCAATGTATCGACTAATTGCATAGGCAGTTCTATCTGTTAACAGTGGAGTATTTCCATGCAGTCATAATAACAAATAGATCGATAAAATAGCTTAATCATCAACAGTGGGGTGTTTCCATACAGCCATAATGATGATCAAGCTAGATCACGTCCGATACAACGAGCAGATCCGTAAATTCCAAGCCATTCAAAAGTACACATTATGGAGAAAGCATAACTGGATCGGCTATTTTAGCTGATACAGGGTCCATGAAGCACGAACAAGATCTATTCGTTAAAACCATGATTTGACTTAAGATCAAACAAGTCTAATCTATCATATATATAAGTGGGGTTCAGAAATACAGCGATAATAAACATGCTAGATCAAATCTATCCTCTCTTAGATCAAACCACAATTTTATCGGATATGTCGAACGCACAACATGTAACAATCAAGATTGACAAATTAGTCGATGAAAGGCCTGAATCGGCTATTCCCTTAGTATAAGCGTGTAAAGCCTTTGGATAGCCGAAAACAAACATCTTTTAAGCTTAAGCTATTTTGTCAATCTTGATTGGGCAAGATATTGTTTAAAACCTAAAGAAAAACATTAAAGCATAAACAACATCGATAACTTAATGAATCTATTGGTTTGCCAAAACCAATAGAGCCGATAACTAGTCAAGATCGACTAAAGCAAGAGATTGATCAGAGTCAAGACAGTCTTACAAAAGGGGATCTTAAACTGATAACTAGCCATGTCATAGCTTAACAAGAGTTTGGTCGATGCCAAATACAGCCTTATTGTATAATGACACGAGCCATTGGTGAAACTTACAAGCAAACCGGAGGTCGGTCGAAGCCGATGCAGTCCTGCCTGGTTGAAGGTTCCGCCGAGTTCTACGTTACTCCTACTCCTAGGGTTTTGGCCGGTGGCCGATGTGTTGATTGATTGGATTGTCTTACAAAAATCGGGTTTCTAGTTATTTATAACTCGATTGACTCCTGCCCTAACACGACTAAGTTACATAAGAATAAAAGACGATCCGGACTTAAGTTCCTTGGCCGAACCCAAAACGTCTTCGAAGCTTATCATGCCTGGTCCTCATAAATCTTGGTCGTGTCTGAGTCCAAACACTCCTTTTTATTTTTCTAGCGGACTCTTTTACCAATAAATCAGCCGCTTGTGTTTCACAAAAATAATAATCCTTTCAGTCCAAAATCTGGTGTAAACACATGCCCCCCAATTTTGGGATGAAATTTATTTTATTCCAAAAATGTTATTTCCTACCTTGGGGTCTGATCGATTAACTTCCCTTTAGCTGATCAGACGAGTTTTCTTCCTAACCGTCACTCCTTTTTGGCATCTCAAATGGCCCGAACAGTATCTTGACGATCAATGTGAGACGGTTGCTCTTCTCTTGAAAACTGCGTTACGATTTAACATCTCACTCGAGTACTCTGCGCACAACGTACAAAGTGGTATCTTTTCCTCTTCGGAGACTCAATCTTCTAATATAAACTTCTCCTCCAGCAGCTCTGAGTCGACGGCCGCTTGCCACTACCGTCAGATGACGGAAATGCGGAATCTTCACTCGGAGCCTACCATCAGGAACTGCCTCCTCGAAGATCACATCGCCCAACTCCAAAAGGCGCTGGAGGATGCAGAGGCAAGAGCCTCTCGAGCGGTTCAACAATGCGTCGAGTCTGATGCATGCGTCACCGGTATTTCTCTTTTTCCCCCGAAGAATTTTCACTTAATTGAATCTCTTCTGCTTAATCTTTGACGTGTTTTGTTTACTTCACAGACTTGACCGTGCGCCTGGAGGCCCTTCAAGAGGCGGGGAACGAGGTGGCCGACTCTGTGAACGCTACCGGCGATAACGTCGCAGAGAGGGTGACCAATATCCCCGCAAGGGTGCACGAGGCCGCCCTCCATGGTGTCCGTCATGGTGCCGCCATGGCTCTCGGGGTTGCCCAAGCCTACACCGGCCAAGACTTGGGTGGCCTTGAGATTACTCCAGAAATAAGCCACGCCATGGAAGTGAACTTCGATGGTGTCGACGGAGCAGCCGGGGAGATAGCAGAGTCCACCCCCTCTGTAATCATAGTAGATAAAGTTTTTGAGTAATCTATTAGGATTAAACTACTGTATAAGAAATCCACTTATGAATATAATGAAGCTTCTGCTCCTTTATGATCTCTCTGTGATAAGACCCATCGAGGCCCTTTAATTTCAGAAGTCTCCAAAATTGCATTTTTTGTGCTGAAGGCGATGCCTCATTCGCATCGGCTATTTATTTTACTACCAGAGGCGATATCACACATACCGGCTATGCTTCCTTTTTAGTCTGAAGGAAATATAATCATATCGGCTATTGGCCATATTGCTTAATCATAACAGATCCACCCAGATACTAGGATAATACTTCTTAAAATATTTTCCATTAACTGCTCTGAAATATTCGACACCTTCTAAAGTTTCATAGAAATAAGCATTGCCAGGTGCACATCTTGTAATCCGATAAGGTCCCTCCCAATTTGGAGACCATTTGCCATATTTGTTATCCTTAGTCCCAATAGGCAAAATAACCTTCCAAACTAGGTCTCCTTCATTAAACTTTTTCTCTCTGACCTTTCGATCATAATACTTGGCAACTCTCAACTTTTGAGCTCTAATATTCTCAAGAGCTTTTAGCCGATGAAAATTCAAATCATCAAGGTTATCCATCATGAGATGTGTATACTCATTGGCTTTCAGATTATCCTGCTGTGACACCCTTCTGGACCCCATATTGATTTCCCAAGGTAACACAGCTTCATGACCATAGACCAACTCATAAGGCGAACACTTAGTCGCACCATGACAAGCCATTCTATAGGACCACAAGGTTTCACTGAGTATTGAATGCCACTTCTTCGGATGCTCCTTGACCTTTTTCTTAATAATTTTGATCAAAATTTGGTTAGAAGCTTTGGCATGTCCATTAGCTTGGGCATAATATGGTGATGAGTTAATCAACTTAAAGCTTGTGCTAGCAGCAAAATCCTCAAACTCTTTCGACGTAAACATCTTCCCTTGATCCGTAGTAATGGTTTGAGGAACACCGAATCTGTAAATGATATGTTCCTTGATGAACTCAATTACGATAGCCGATGAAGCCTCCTTCAAAGGAATAGCTTCAACCCACTTAGTGAAATAGTCAGTTGCTACCAACACAAATTTGTGCCCTTTGCTAGATGCTGGGAATATTTGGCCAATCAGATCTATTCCCCATCCTCTAAATGGTCATGGCTTTGTAATTGGATTCATAGCTGATGCTGGAGATTTCTGAACATTACCGAATCTTTGACATTCTTAACATCCTTTGTAGTATTTAAAACAATCTTCTAGAATAGTTGGCCAAAAATATCCTGCTCTTCTGATCATCCATTTCATCTTATGAGCAGACTGATGTGCCCCACAAACTCCTTCGTGGATTTCTCCCATCAAAACCTTGGCCTCTTCCTGGTTGACACATTTAAGGAGCACACCATCGATTGTTTTGTGATAAAGTTGATCATCAAGAAGAACAAACCTTGTAGCTTTATATCTTAGCTTTCTGGATACTTGTTTTGATGGATCTTTTAAGTACTCGATAATTTCGACCCTCCAATCATCACTATCAGCAATCTCATCGGCTAATATTTTAACAATTTGCTGATATCCAGAAGCACTTTGAGCTAACCGATTAGCTTCTTGATTTTGGCATCTAGGAATATGTTTTATGATAACAGAAGAAAAAGAATCAAGTAATTCAAGACACTTCTCATAATGCTTCCTTAAGATGTCATCCTTGCATTTATATAGGTCGAGCAATTGATTAACCACTAACTGAGAATCTCCAAAAATCTCAACAGTTTTGGCCCTTACCTCACACAAAAGCTGAAGTCCCTTGAGAAGTGCTTCATACTCAGCTTGATTATTAGTAGAGGTTGGATCAATTGAAAAGGCATACTCAAAACTCCTTCCTTGAGGAGAAACGAGGACAATACCAATACCCCCACCTTGTTTGCAATTGGAACCGTCAAAGAACAATGCCCATGGGGTAAAATCTAGAGTCTTAACTCCTTGTTCATGATGATGAGTAACAAAATCGGCTATTACCTGGCCCTTAACTGCTTTAGCCGATTCATACTTCAAATCGAATTCTGATAATGCAAGAATCCACTTACCAATCCTCCCATTCAGAATAGGCATGGATAACATGTGCTTTATCACATCAAACTTTGACACTACCATGCATTCAGAAGATAACAAGTAATGCCGAAGTTTGGTGCATGAAAAGTACAAACACAAGCATAACTTTTCAACAGGAGAATACCTTGTTTCTGGATCGAGTAATCTTCTACTAAGATAGAACACTACTCTCTCTTTCCCTTCAAATTCTTGCATTAAGGCCGACCCAATTGTATGATCATCAGCCGAGACATACAATTTAAAAGGTTTATCTCTTTGAGGAGGAATCAAAACTGGTGGAGACTTCATATATTCTTTGATTTCATCAAACGCTTTCTGTTGTTCATCTCCCCATTTAAATTCCTGGTCATCTTTTAATTTCAACAAAACTGAAAATGGCAAAATCCTGGCTCACAGATTTGAAACAAATCTTCTGATGAAATTGATTTTGCCGATCAAAGTTTGCAGCTGAGTCTTTATAGTTGGTGGTACTGCTTTGTCAATTGCATCATAACTCTTTTGACCAACTTTAATTCCTTTTTCATGTACCATAAACCCCAAAAACAGTCCAGCTGATACCCCAAATGCAAACTTGTGGGGATTCATCCTTAAACCATGCTTTCTTGCGCATTCAAGAGTACCTCTAAGATCCTTAAGATGCCTTTGATAATCTCTGGACTTTACAACCACATCATCAATGTAAATTTCCACAATCCCGTTGATCAACTCATGAAAGATATAATTCATAGCCCTTTGATAAGTTGCACCGGCATTCTTAAGCCCGAAAATCATGACTACCCATTCATATAGGCCTATAGCGCCTGGACATCTGAATGCAGTTTTATGTACATCTTCCTCTGCCATAAAAATTTGGTTATAACCAGCATTGCCATCCATAAAACTGATTACCTTATGTCATGCTGCTGCATCGACCAACATGTCTGTCACTGGCATTGGATAACCATCCATCGGGGTGGCTTTATTCAAATCCCTGAAATCAATGCAAACTCTTCTTTTTCCATTTTTCTTATACACAGGGACCACACTAGATATCCACTCGGCATATCTACATTGCTGAATGAAATTAGCTTCATAAAGTCGAGTGATTTCCATTTTCACGTCAACCATAACCTCTGCTCTAATCCTCCTCGGAGCTTGTTTTACAGGTCGACTCCCATGTTTGATAGGTAGTCGATGCTCAACCAACGATCGATCAAGGTCAGGCATTTCAGAATAATCCCAAGCAAAACATTCTGTATGTTCTTTTAACAACGTAATAAGCTCTTGTCTAAACTCGGGATCCAACTTGGCACTGATATATGTCAACCTTGGTCTATCACCATTTCCAATATCAACTGCTTCTAGTTCGTCAGTCGACGTGAAACCCTTACCCATCTTACTCTCATCTTCATTGATCGTAAAATCCATTAAATATATTTTTTGAAGCCGACTGCTTGGATTGGCTGTTGGCCATCATCAGATGTCTTGAGAAAGCCTTCTTCGAGAGTCTTCCTAGAAAAGCACTCCACGTTATCAAAGTTCCAAACATCAGGGTCTAAATAAGCAATGCTAACAGTTGAATCGGCTGGTACCACTTCCACAGTGTCGCCGATCCATTGAATCATATTCTGATGCATGGTAGATGGAACACAGCAATTGGCGTGGATCCAATCCCTTCCAAGAAGCACACAGTAGGACCCTTTTGCATCGACTACGAAGAAAGTAGTCGACATACTTTTGCTACCAACTGTCAATTCAACACACACAGCACCCTTAGTAGTTGATACGTTGCCAGCAAAATCAGTTAACCTCACGTCGGTCTGAGTCAAGTCTTCTGCAGTCTTGCCAAGATTTTTGAAGGTAGCATATGGCATCAAATTAACAGCTGCACCTCCATCAACTAACATCTTATTCAGAGGCCTTCTATCGACAAACCCTTTCAAATATAAAGCTTTTAGATTGAATGTTTTTCAGGCTTTTGAAATGTGGCCTCTTCTGCTTGATAGATCCACTGAGCAATTGCTTTTTCATTATCAGACTCTTCTTCATGATTAGAGGATCTAAACTCAGCAGGTAGCATGAACAGAGCAGCTATATTAGCCGATGACTCTCCTTTATCGGCTACTTGCTTTACTTGCTGGACTTTGGGTTTATTTTTTTGAATCTCATCATTCCTTAGTCTTTGAACCCATCGTTTCTGGCTTTTGGTTAAGCCACCAGGACACCATTGTTCTTCTTGCCAAGGATGATCATGATCGGCTAGCCTCATTCCAAGCCGATTATGAACATTTTCATTTTTATGCGTCGATCTGTCTTTTCAAATCTTAACCTTTCATGTACAGATCGGCGGTTGTCTCTCGACTGCCTATATTCCCAATACTGCTCACTGCATTCTGGGCAATTACGAAGAGTAGGAAGTTTCAAGCCTTCATTCCAACAATGTCTAAAGAAAGGGCAATCCCAATGATTCTTCTCCTCATCTTTGATATGCCTTTCTTCTTCACGAGACCTCATGTATTCCTCCTCTTTAAGCCACTCTTGATACTCTTGCTCATCTCTTTCTCTTTGCAATTGATTTCTTTCCTTCTAACGTTGTCATTTGTTTAATAAGATTCTGATAGTTGGACGCCTTCTTGCCTCACCAGCCTTTGAGGTTTCAGGTTGATCATGTTGATCAGTATTCTTCTTTCCTTTCATCTCCTGATACTCCTTGGTTGTGAGTTGTTTCTTTGGATCGACCATCCCAGCTGCCTTGGCTTTATCAGAAGTCAACACTTTGATCTCACTCCGAGGTGCAGGAGCCACCATGTTCTGTGGAAAAGGATGGCCATTGATGCTCATACCCTTGGCCTTTTCTAAGCCAATCCTTCCTTTGACAATAGCCCTCTGGATCATATCTCTAAAAACTCGGCAATCATTAGTAGTATGAGTACCAGAGTTATGAAATTTGCAGTACCTTTTATTTTTGAGCTCTTCAGCCGATGGGATACTGTGATTCCCAGTTAACTTGATTTGACCCTTCTCTAGCAAGTAGTCAAATATCTTGTCGGCTTTAGTGATATCAAAGCTATATTTTACATCTTTCTCGGTACTCTTAGCCTTTGCCCAAGGCATGTATTCGTTGTTTTTCCAAGCCTAGTCCACAATAGCCACTTCATCTTCACTTTCATCACTTGAATTATTATCTTCTTCATGCAAGAAGAAATGACTTTCTGCATTATAGGCTTTCTTGGGCTTAAAGACTCGATTGTACCGATTCTGAGCATCAATATTCGCCACCTTTTTAGTCAAATCGGCCATATTGTTACAACCAAAGCCGATTTTCTCTCTGATGGCAGGTATCAGCCGTCGAATTACAATGCTAACAACCTCTGAGTCTGGCAACGATAAGGTATAACACTGATTTTTAACCTCTCTGAATCTCTGAAGATACTGGCATCCAGTTTCATTATTTCCCTGCCTCGTATCGACTAAGTCTACAAGGCCTTTTTCCAATATTCCAGAATCAAAATATGTATGGAACTTGTCTTCTAAATCCTCCTAGCTCTGAATGGAGTTGGATGGCAGAGATGAAAACCATGAAAAAGTTGAACCAGATAGGGATAAAGGAAACAATCTGACTTTAAGTGCTCATTCATCACCAACTTCCCCGAGCTGGACTAAAAACTGAGTTATATGTTCCATGGTCGTCACTGAGCCGGTTCCTGTGAATTTGGTAAAATCAGGAATTCTATATCTTGGAGGAAAAACAACCTGATCAAACCACTCTGGATACGGCTTCTTGTAGCCAGTCAGTGTAGACTTTGGCGTTAATCCAAATTGCTTTTGAACTAAGTCAGTGACCCGACTCATTAGCTGATCAATTTGATTCACCGGCCCTTGATAGCCGATGTTCTGCCCCCCGAAGGCATTGCCATGATATCCTGGGTTCTCCTGAGCATCCAAGGTATAAAAATCCGAAACATAATGATATCTAGGAGGAATGTCACCAGGTGCCACATTCCCTTGATACGGTGGTGCATTAAAATCTCTGGTAATATGTCTTGCATGGGGAGCTATTTTTGTAGCCGATGAGTATATGTTATTACTCATATTCGGCTGTTGCATTGGCTGCGGCGTCACGCCCCTAGGGTTGACAATCATTTGGTTTCCGTTGCCATTAGGGCCATTGATCTGTGGTCCACCAGACGTTCCAGCTCCTTGATTGTTTCTAACGATATATGTTGGACCTCTCCTATCATCGCCTAAGTTGAAGGCCTCCTTAATGGCATTCGTGAGACCGTTGAGAAAAACTTCATTGTGATTCATCAGAGTAGCAGACATTGCTTTGCTGGTCACTTCTTGCATGGCATTGTGTTGGACCTAGACCATTGGATCAACATGTCCATCTAGACCCACCCTTGGAAGATGAGTCTTCTGGATAATCTTCTTATCCCTGTTTCTACTGAAGCTCAATAGACACATGTAACGATATTGTTCAACAGTTTCTTCTATCATGCGTCGAAGCTCATCTGGAAGCTCCTCCACTGTCACATTCAACACGTCTTCGTTATTGATTGTCATGATCAGACGATTGGTCCCACCGGGCACGCCAAAAGAATGTGTTGACACAAAAATCCGGTCGGTAGCGCCAACACACTCGAATGCACAGTCCTCAAAGGGTGTACGGAACAAGGTCCTGACTTCCTGAACCTTCAACAAATGGCGGTGCCAAATCTTGGTGAGATTGACTTTGGACGTGCCAGTCAATTTGACCTGCAATTGAGAAGGAGAAGAAAAAGTTATCAAATTGTGGAACCTGCCGGTTTGGTGCCAGACAGTTTCAAATTATACGGCCCTAATATAGCCATTGTTAATAGGATATTGACTACAAAGTCAACTCCAAAAGATTGCATGAAGGCATTGAAAAGATATAAAGCAAAACAGCTATGATATATGTAAAGAAGAATTCGGGACAGATGATCAACCGATAAGCTTAAACATATCAGGAAAAATAAAGATCTATGTGTATGTCTAAACGGCGTGAAATCAATGTATCGACTAATTGCATAGGCAGTTCTATCTGTTAACAGTGGAGTATTTCCATGCAGCCATAATAACAAATAGATCGATAAAATAGCTTAATCATCAATACTGGGGGTGTTTCCATACAGCCATAATGATGATCAAGCTAGATCACGTCCGATACAATGAGCAGATCCGTAAATTCCAAGCCATTCAAAAGTACACATTATGGAGAAAGCATAACTGGATCGGCTATTTTAGCTGATACAAGGTCCATGAAGCACAAACAAGATCTATTCGTTAAAACCATGATTTGATTTAAGATCAAACAAGTCTAATCTATCATATATATAAGTGGGGTTCGGAAATATAGCCATAATAAACATGCTAGATCAAATCTATCCTCTCTTAGATCAAACCACAATTTTATCGGATATGTCGAACGCACAACATGTAACAATCAAGATTGACAAATTAGTCGATGAAAGGCTTGAATCGGCTATTTCCCTTAGTATAAGCGTGTAAAGCCTTTGGATAGCCGAAAACAAACATCTTTTAAGCTTAAGCTATTTTGTCAATCTTGATTGGGCAAGATATTGTTTAAAACCTAAAGAAAAACATTAAAGCATAAACAACATCGATAACTTAATGAATCTATTGGTTTGCCAAAACCAATAGAGCCGATAACTAGTCAAGATCGACTAAAGCAAGAGATTGATCAGAGTCAAGACAGTCTTACAAAAAGGGATCTTAAACTGATAACTAGCCATGTCATAGCTTAACAAGAGTTTGGTCGATGCCAAATACAGCCTTATTGTATAATGACACGAGCCATTGGTGAAACTTACAAGCAAACCAGAGGTCGGTCGAAGCCGATGCAGTCCTGCCTGGTTGAAGGTTCCGCCGAGTTCTACGTTACTCCTACTCCTAGGGTTTTGGCCGGTGGCCGATGTGTTGATTGATTGGATTGTCTTACAAAAATCGGGTTTCTAGTTATTTATAACCCGGTTGACTCCTGCCCTAACACGACTAGGTTACATAAGAATAAAAGACGATCTAGACTTAAATTCCTTGGCCGAACCCAAAACGTCTTCGAAGCTTATCATGCCTGGTCCTCATAAATCTTGGTCGTGTCCGGGTCCAAACACTCCTTTTTATTTTTCTGGCCGACTCTTTTACCAATAAATCAACCGCTTGTGTTTCACAAAAACAATAATCCTTTCAGTCCAAAATCTGGTGTAAACAGTAACAAATCTATCTAATCTTTCACGAATATATCCTTCAGTAGTGTGGCTATTATTCCTCCAGGTGTATATATCTCCCAAGAAACCCAGGTCCTACAAATTACATGCCTCCAGCGCCCCTCGAAAACTATCCATGCAGGACTGTGGCCGCGTTCTTCCTCCCTCCTTCTCGTGATCAAAGAGAATCTCATTAAAATCCCCCGCACACAACCATGGACCCTCACATGGATCGGCCAAACTTCTCAGAGTTTCCCAAGTATGAATTTTTTATCACTTTGGGATTCTCCATACATCCCTGTAAAACGCCAACTCCTTCCTTGAAATCCTTCAAGTCAATATCAATGTGCAGCCTTTGATTTGTTTCTCAAGCTGACATCGATCCCCCTCCTCCATAACACTGCAATTCCCGCCCCCTTTTCCAACCGAGTCCACCACCACCATGTTTCCCATGCCTAATAGGCGCTTGAATCTTCTCATGCCTTTCTCATCCTTTTTAGTTTCGGACAAGAAAAGTACATCCACCTCCTTAGCTTTTTGGAAGCCGAGGAGACCCCGAACTGTCGGGCGGTTACCCAGGCCCCGGCAGTTCCACGCACCAATCTTCATTTCTGCTCGCGGGATTGTCCCGGCAATCCCGCGTTCAAAGCTTCAGAGAACCCACCTTCTGCCTCATCTCCCTTTCGAGCCCTTTTCGTTTCCTCAGTGCCAACCCACTCCATCTCGCTGGCACCTCTCTTCTTCTCCTTTTCACCACGAGGATGTTGCTGTCGACTTGGACCTTTCTCTCGTGGGAACCGCTTAAACAAGGCCTTCCTATTTCCCTTCTCCTTTGTAGCTCCCCTGATCACTAGATTGTCTGTCACCTTCCCGCTTCCCTCCTCGGACAACACTAGGCTGTTTTCCCGCTTCTCCTCTCCGCCCCCAGCCACCTCACCCCCCTCTCCCCCACCACCAGCTTCCTTTTGGCTTGAGCATTCGTTGGAGTGGGTGGGTTGAGCACTTTCAGAGGGCTTTGAACTTCTTCCTCCTCCCTTGCACTCTTTTTGCAACCTCTTAGCTCCATCGATGATTTTGTCCTCCAAGATAGGGCATCACTACCCCGATTTCCATTCCAACTCTTGTTGCTGCCTAGAAGCCTTGTCCTCCCTCCATCCCCCGAGAACGTCCAAGTTGAAGATCTCCTTCCTCCTGACCCATAACCCCTAGAATCCCCACTGCCCTTCCTCCTCTCCGGTATAAACCTCAGAGATCGGTCATATTGTATGTTGGTGTCCCCCTCCTGCTTCGTCTCACACACCTTATCCACATGGCCAATAATACCACACACATAGCAAAACTTCGGTAGGAACTCATATCGCAGAGGGCACCATCTTTCAATGTTGCTCACCTCATCAAACAACATAATCCCCCTTCTCAAAGGTCTCCTGATATCCAACCACACCTTCACTCGCAAGAAACAACCAGCGTCTGCCACATTATCCCCTAGATGAACATCCATAAACCTCCCCATCTCACCTCCAAGGACCTTGCCCACCTGTTCATTGATCATCCCTAAAGGTAGCTTGAAAATTCTGAGCCAGATGGGAATGGTCGTGAATTCAATCTCCTCTTGGATTTTTGACGCATCATACTCCGCCACGATAACCAACTCCTTCAAATCTCTCCCCACCATCCACGAGCCATTCTCCAAGGCCTTCTTCTTCCCAGATGCTTGGAAGATAGTCACCAAAAAGTGATTATCTCCAAGATATTTGCAGGCAACTCCCTTGAGGGGACACCACACCCTCCCCAACGACTATTCAATTGCTCCAGATGGAACAAACTTTTTTGAGAGGACCTTCACCACTGCCTGCGCCTCCCCCTTCAAGACTTCTTTTTCTTTCAATCTACCTCTGCCGCCGATCCTCACCCCCTTCCTTTCTTCCTCCGACAGCCTCATCTTCCCCATCATCCTTCGACGTCATCCATGATCCCGCAAATCACCAACGAGATTGGCTTACACCGACTTGACACGAGGTGGAGAATTAGGGTTTCAAGACACATGCTAGCATGAAAATATGTGGGTGGCTATACGACAGTGGTATCCAAGACCGGAGGATTCCGCGTAGGCAGAAGATTAGGAGGCTCGCAGAATTGAACCCGTAGGGTTAAACCGAAGCGATCCCGATCACAGAGTAGGGGGAACTGGAGAACCCTAGACCGCCCCGTGACCTACCTCGAGTCGCCTAAGCACTAAGAGCAACTCCAATAGTTTGCTAAAAGGATTTGGCATCCTAGGATTTTTGTCAAAACCCCAAAAAAGGCCTCCAACAAATTGGCAAAAGTAGTTGGCATTTTCGGGAACTTGGCATCTTATGCCCTTCCACGCGCATATTTGCGCCGGCCTGGGTCGCTTGCCATCGCGAAATTCACTGCTTCTCCCGCGCGCGCGAAGGGCGACGCCGCTGCTTCTCCCGCGCGCGCGAAGGGCGACGCCGCTCCAGCCTTTCTTTTCCCACTCGTACGAACAGCCAGGGGCGATATCCTATCTCGCGAGGAGTAGCAGACGGACCGCCGGAGCCCTTCTTTCGTTCATCTTTGTGGCGAGTTGGAGGAGACGTCCGGACCATCGGCGACCGCTGTCGCGAGAGGACAAGGATCGACTGCAGCAGAGAAGGTAGGTCCCTCCCTCGATCTGGTTTCATCGGAGAGTCAGAGACCGTAGGCCAGACAGCGAGGGAAGGCGAGAAAGCCGAGGAACTGGCGGCGGCAATGGATGGGAGGGAGGGCGCCGTACCTGAGAAGCCTCCGGGCCTGCGTGAAGCTGGGCAGCATCGTGTCCCGTACCTTCATCTACCCAGTTTGCTGCTTGTGAAGGTAGCATCAGATATTCAGATCTACGCAGTGATTCTAAAAGCAGGTCACCAGTTTCAGACTTTGAATCAATACATCACACAGCCATCCTTGAGAAGAAGATAATTAGAGATGTACAAGGCATGCGAAGGGACGGGGATGCAACGAGGCGTCGTACAGCACCGAGAAAATTAAAATATGTGGGCCATTCATTTTCAATTTGCCAAGTCCAAATAGCAAACTGTTGAAAAAGACCTTTTTTTTCACTTGACATTTGGTTTTGAGACTTGACAAAATTATAGATTTGTCAAATGAGTTTTAGCAAACTGTTGGAGTTGATCTAAGGACAAAATAGAATTGAATAACTGACAACTGTTATAATGGTAATGGTAAATACGTAAAAGCCCCAGCAGGAGGATGGCAGGGCCGAGAAGGTATCCAAGCGGGGAAAATATCGTGACACCTGGCTCAAACCCTCGTCATCCCCGATGGCCGACGCCTCCTCCGGTTGCGGCGGCGGCCACCAGACGTCAGCTTCGCCATCCACCGCCACGCACACCTCACCGGCATCTTTCGACGGCGATCTCCTCCTCCGCCTCCTCCAAAATCCTCTCTCTGCGCATCCGCGAGAGGAAATCCTCGTCCCGCCCCACGTCGCACCGGGGGCGCACCACTTCTTCAGTGACCCTGCCGTCGCCGCCGTGGGGCCGCTCTTCGCCGCATCGGCGCAGGCGCAAGGAGACTTTGGGTGGTCTTCCACCTCCACCACGCACGTACAGCTGCAACCCCAATTCCCGGATCCCCGATTCGCTCCAGGGGAACCCTTCGCTGCTCTTGCCGGCAGAGGGTTCGGATCCGGGGATGCCGTCAGGGCGGAGAGGCCTCGGGCGGGCGCGCCGCCTCCAGGGTTTGGCAAGCCGTCGCATCCACCACCTGCTGCCCGTGATGCGCGGAATGCATCTGGTGTGGTATTGAGTAGGGAGCAGTACAATCCTCGTCCCATGGATTTCGTTCCGGCTCTTGCAGATGTTCGTGATGCGGTTGGCAGAATGCCTCATGGACACGGAGAGCAGCTTTCAATGTCAATTACTGGTGGGTGTGATGTGGCTATAGGAATGATGTACAGGGAACAGCAGCAAGATCGTTTTTTGTCACAGACACCGCCTGAGATCAATGCCAATGGACAGTGTGGCAGGATGCATCATGGAGAGCAGCATGCACTTCCTATCTTTGGTGGCAAGAGGCTCCATGGAGATCAGTACATGCTTCCAGTCCAGGAAGGCAGCGCACCGCATACTGGTCATGGTCAGCATGAATCCTGCTTAGCCAATACGCTACAAAGGGAGCAGAGGTGGCAGGGTCTTAGGAAGGACACGGGCTATGCTTCGCGAAAGGTGCCAAATGCGAATGCCCATTACACATTTGGTAAGTCACTAGTGAAGGAGTTGCACCATGTGACAATACCTGCTGGCAGTTCAGTTCCAGTGGAAATTATGGGGAATCAAGAGAATGGTTTGGAAGACGGCAGAATAGGGAAAGTAGTTTTGGAGCATGAAATTGATGGAAAGGTGGTAGTGGAGTCAAGTATGTTTGAATTGTCATATGAAAAGAGTAAGATTAGATTTGCTGGACATGCTGAACAAGATGATGGTGATGACAGGAAGGATGCTATAGTTAAGCAGATGACACAAAATCTGGTTATTGATGGCAATGGTGTATTGGAAAAAACTATCCCGAGGAGTAAGGTAAATTGGATTATTTTTCATAACCCGTGTCTGTAATGAACAACTAGATTTTAATCCTAGATTCCACTATCTGGATTGCCTAATTTTCAGAGTCCAACAATCCACTCTCCACCAACTTTTTGTACTGACCATGCTAGTACAAATATACCACTTGTTTACTTTTCCCAATCACCTCTCCCCTGCGCTTTCTATCTGCACTTCGGCCACGGCAACAGAGAGCGTTTGGTTGTTCTACTCGTATGTGAAATGAACTGAATGGGAAATTGTGTGTGTGTGTGGAGGAGGGGGGGGGGGGGGGGGGGGGGCATATAGGGGATCATGGGCAACCTGTTTCGACACCATCCATGACTGCAAGGAGATGTGGCCCATGGACCCCAGCCATAACTGCCTACATATGTGGGAAGGGAGAAGAAATCTTTCGTACATGCAACTATGCAAGGAACAGATGGGGAAATAGGTAGGAAGAGGGGTGTGGTGGGAGATCCATTTTTGTGCTTGGATCAGGCTGAGACTGCAAGCTGATTAGGGGCCTTCGTTTTTTTTGGGAATAATTAGGGGCCTTCGTTGTTCAGCTATGATTGCCTTCTCTGTACATTGACGAAGAGTGGGAGATGAGAGAAAGAGGCCGTAAATTAAAATGTTGGTTGCCAGTCAGATACCAGCTTTTGGACCTTCAGCTTTTCTCAATCCAGGTTTCCAAGCTGCTTTCAGAATCTCTAGCTTAGCTGGAACAACCAGGGCCACATATGCACTCATCCTCAAACGAAAAAACTTCGAGCTTAAACCAGTTCTATTTAGTTCTGCCCTTTAACATTCCTTAAGATGGATTAAATCGCATCTATCTATAAGTTACTAAAGCTGGATCAAATTTGCTGCATCTTAATTCACCATATGCAGAACAAAAGAACAGGTTGCATTAGCTGTTTGCTGAGTGCATTATTTTTTTTCTTGAACACGCAGTAGAGCTGTGTATCAATACTAAGAAGAATGAAAAGGGGAAAGAACCCCAAACAACAACACATAACACACTCACACTTGGAGACTAGGAAAAAAGCCGAGTTGCATTCATGATGGTTGCATTATCAAGGACTCTTGCCAGCAACCAGTTGCCAGTTATGCTTCAGCTGCTGATTTTATAATTTACTAATCTTGAGATCAACATTAATTTAGGTAAGATTTAGCCATACTTTTTTTTTTTATGTTGCAGGATTTCAGATCAAACTTTTCTAGAGGGCATCATGTATCAAGCCAGAGAATAAGATTCCAGAGGAGAAACAGGCCATGTCGATATGACATAGATCGATTTGCACCTAACTTCTTGTCAATTTTTGAATCTTTGGTACCCTCTGAGGAGGAAATTGCAAAGCAGAAGCAGTTGTTAACATCTTTGAGCAGACTGATAAACACGGAATGGCCTAATTCAAAACTATACCTCTATGGATCATGTGCCAATTCTTTCGGTTTCTCGAATAGTGATATTGATCTTTGTCTCTCTATTGATGACAAGGAAATGAGCAAGGTTGATATTATATTGAAATTGGCAGACATTCTCAAAGCTGGAAATCTCCAGAATATTCAGGTGAGCTCAGGTATCATTCCCTGTGTTGTTACATGCCAGCTGATGTTTTGAGTTGAATGATATCATCAACATTTTGCTAAACCATGTGCTGATGTATCATGTAATACTTTTGCAGTGCTTCTGATTTGTTTCTACAAGACCTTTATGAATTATTATTTCTTACAACAATGTACAATCTCACAAGAATTCTCGGTTACTATATAATTTTTTTTGTGTTGTAGTACTGTTGTGTTGAGGTCCAATATAGGTTAGGAATTTGAAATGTATACTGAATTTTTAACCCAAACTAATGCAATTTTGCAGCCATTAACTCGAGCAAGGGTCCCAATAGTGAAGCTTATGGATCCAGAAACAGGGCTTTCCTGTGATATATGTGTCAATAATCTTTTAGCAGTTGTTAACACAAAACTTTTGCGAGATTATGCACAAATAGATAGAAGGTTACGGCAGTTGGCATTCATTGTGAAGCATTGGGCTAAAATTCGACGTGTAAATGAAACTTACCAAGGAACACTTTCTAGTTATGCGTAAGTTATCTGTTTCACATCATTACTAATATAATATTGTTCTCATCTTTACGTGGCAATTGTCTGAATTTTATTATTTTCTTGACTTTCAGCTATGTGATAATGTGCATTCACCTCCTACAGCTGCGAAGAATACTCCCATGTCTACAGGTTTCTGGATTGTACTGCATTTCTTGTACATTGCATCTTTGAAGAATTCTTGGTATTTAGGTTCTAACTGTGTATTGTTGTAACACAGATAATTTCAACAACAAAATTTAGTCCCAAACAAGTTGGGTAGGCTAGATCTTAAACAAATATGTCTGGAAGTTTTGTATTTATTATACGTTTTTGCTATTGTTTTGTATATGTTGTGAACAGGCCTGCTATCTAATTGGTTAGCATGGCTGAAGTAACACTATAGGTCCTGAGTTGACTACTGGGGGCACATTTAAACATGGGTTAAAAAACAACCCTTGTCATCTGTAATCCTGAGTTATAAATGTAACCACTTGAGTTGCTTTCAGCGAGATACAGGGCACTCAGTGGCACATTCAGGACAGCCGGCCTTTGGGTTGTTACTTTGTCTATGCGCTAGATAGAAGCTGTTTCTTAGTGCAATCCGTGAGGGCAGTCTTCCCACCCTTCACTCTAACTAAATTTTACTAGATCATCATCTTCCCACCCTTTATAAAGTGCTAAAAATTGTCTGGAAAAATATCTTTTTTTTTTGTTGGATTGGATGCACTAAATTTTTGTTGCTCTATTACTATTCTTCTGCATTGATTTCTTTTACAATAAAATTTGTTTTTTAAATATATTATGTTATCCATATTATTTATAGTACTCAATTTAGAAAAATTCCACTTTTGTTCCCTCAGTTATGAGCACATCTATAACAACTATAAGAGATGGAACTATTTAGTTTGTATTCCCTAACTCTCAATACCTTCCAAAACGCCCCCTAACTGTCTGCAATGGTTTTTTGATGATGTGCCATCCAGGCTTAGTGCTGATGGTTTTGGTCGGCATGTTTTAGAAACAGCGTGAGCCCCATTTTGATGCCTCTCACTTGCCCAGTTCTGCTGCCTATCCGGATGGACCAAATTCCTAGGTTGTAGTGAAATGAGGAGCAAATTTAGATGAGCAGGTGCATGGTAGACATGCGTGATGGAAGGAACTGAAGCAAATGCTGGCATGCTGTGGGATTCCTGCTTAATTTAGTGCTTGCATGGATCTGAGGCTTGTCATTGGTTGAGTTTAGCACAACAGTTCTATTTTCCTTATGAATGTGGGTTGAGTGCATTGATGATGTTAGATAATTTTAGTTTATGGCATGGCTAATGATTTGTTTAGTAGCTAGCAAGGATCATGCTTTTGGTTTCAAGTTGCAATATACATTTTGTATCCAGCATTTAGCCCTGTGTTTACTTCTTGCATCAAAAAGGGTAAAAATAATGGTGTATGGTTTCATTCCTGATCTCACAGAGTTGGGATGCAAATTAAATGGTTTCATATTTTTTTGACACCTTTCTAAATTCAAACAAAAAAAAACCAGATAGGCAGGTGACAGGGCAGACGGTTTTTTGTTTCAATTTAGAAAGGTGAATGGAAACTGCAATATTGTAGAAGAATATATGCTTATTGTTTTTTTTATTACATCTTGATAGCATATGCTTTCATTTGAAAAATTCACCTTTGTAAATATTTTTCATTGGTCATCTCTGTTCCTTTGTACTACTTTTTTACTTTGTCAACTAATTAACAAGTGACAATGTCATGCAATTCCAGGAAATGGAGGCCACTTATTATGTCAAGGTGGACGAAAACAACTGTGCTTACTTTGACCAAGTGGACAAGCTAAATAATTATGGTGCTCACAACAGAGATACGGTATCAAGGCTGCTCTGGGCCTTTTTCCATTACTGGGCATATGAGCACGATTACACAAGAGATGTTGTATCAATTCGCACTGGAAGGATTATCAGGTATCACAGGCATCATTTCTTTCTAGAAGGCTCTCTTTATGTGATGATCATTTCTTTCTCCTAGTCCGTAGGGGAATATGGGTTAGATGGTGTGTGTATAATATTTTTGTAGCTGTTTCACTGTAGGTATAGTATGCATTGTTATTAGTCCCAGCTAGTAAATTGTAAACAATTGATGATACAACCAAAGCGGTTTCCAATTTTCTTTATTGTGTAGTGAAACACCAAGTTGTTAAAAGATATAACTTCCCTTGTCCTTTTGACACAAATTTCAGTAAGGAACGGAAGGACTGGACTAGACGAGTTGGAAATGACAGGCATCTCATATGCATCGAAGATCCATTTGAGATCTCCCATGATCTTGGTCGTGTAGTTGACAAGTTCACCATCAAAATACTCCGGGAGGAATTCGAGCGAGCAGCTAATATATTACAGTTTGATCCGAACCCCAGCATAACACTCTTTGAGCCATACGTGCCCCCTCCATTGCCGAGCCTGTTGCAAGAAGAAACTGTGAATGCTGCAGAAATTGAACTATGATAGCGTTATTAGGTTCATAGTTGAACTATGATAGCGTTTGGTTCGTCCTTGGGTATTGTAATTGGAAATGGAATCAGCTCAGGAGGGTTTTGATTGGGGGTTCACTGATTGCATCCTTTGTTTGGTTGGATGTGTTAATGGTATTGTTTACCGTTACAGGTGTTTGATTTCCAACTCATGGATATCTTAAATATCATTTGTGGTATGTTCTATACTAACAAGCCAAGGGGCAACACTATACATAAAATAGCACGGTATCATACACACCCAAGTAACGAAAATTTAGGTTGACATATGGAAGAAAATTCAACCAGTTATTGTATGTCGTACAACAGAAGGGATGAATAGGATGACAACAAGCTAATGTATCCTTAGAACTCCATTCTTAGTTTATAAACACAGGTACAGGGTACCACATATGTCAACAGATGTTGGCTATCTAATTTAGCTTGTTATTCCTGTAAACGAATAAGCATATGAATAATGGCATGAAACGTATGCAACACGGTGACCAAAATTTCACCTAGCCCTAAACATCATATATTGTTCCACCTTTTATGTGCTTCCTGCTGTCTTAAAAGAAGTTAGTTTGTAAACACAAAAAATACAGGGCACCACATATATCAACAGATGTTTGTTCATATGCTTCTTCGTTCACTAGACCAAATTTGGTACCAAATTTCAGGTAGCACTAAACATCATATATTGTTCCACCTTCTATATGCTTCATATTGTCTTCTAAAAAAAGTATTGCTATCTAATTTATAAACACAAAAGTATAGGGCACCATATATATCAACAGATGTTATTTATCTAATTTAGTTTGCTATTCTTGTGAACGAATAAGCATATGAACAATGGCATGAAACGTATGCAACAAGGTGACCAAATTTGGTATGCCAAATTTTACGTACCACAAAGAGCATCTCCAAGGGTTTTTTTTTCTAAAATTTACTCTTTAAATCATCATTTAAAGAATCTTTCTAAAATTTACTCTTTAAATCACCATTTAAAGAGTCATTTGAGTAAAATATCATTTTATAAGTCTTTGTACCCTCTAACAGTTTTTCTATATGTTACGTGTACTCTATGTTAAAGTATGAAATGTAAATGGTATAACACCACAGTTGTTAGTTACAAGTTAAGAAGTGATTTTGGACTCAAGTAAGTTATGTCAAGTGATGATCACAAGATTCACAACGTTGGAAGTGATGACAAATGTGTTGAATTCTTTCGGTGGTGATCCCTAACATAAATTTTTGGGAACAAAAGCAAAACTATTGTGCATAATGTTAAACCCTTCCATCCAAGGATATGGTGGAGTAATGTTAAAGATGCCCCTCTCATAGTCTCATGTGCCTCATTTCAAACTCCATCTATCTTGAGCATTGGATAAGTTTCATGAAGATTGGAATCAAAACTCCATCTATCTTACGCTTTTGTCCTACCAGACGGAGTGAACTGCACCTACCACCATCTCACTTATGCTTTCATCCTCGATTCACGGACCCAGAATGGTGGGACTAATCCACCTTTAACAATCAAGGCGAGACTAAACACTTTACAATATCTCATTAACATGCACATGATCCACTATAGGCCAAATTCCAAAGTTGATCGGATGTCACATACACCCCCAAGGGCCCAACGTCCACGTCGATCAAACACACCCACAATCGGGCACATGCGACTGTACGTCCAGTGTTGGCACATGTGCCACACCGTGCACCCCGTAGGGCCTACACGCACAATAAACCCCAAGCCTCTGACTCGCAGGTGTGCCCATGGCCGCGAAGGTTGGCTCTAATACCATTTGTAACGCTCAAGAGTCTAAACAACTTAAATCCGCTATGCACACTGAGTGAACCACACCTACCACCATCTTGATTTTCTTTTTGTAAGGATCTTAATTAACCTAGAGGGTGAATAGGCCTGTAAAAAATCTGCTCAAACAAACGTCAAATGACACAGCGGCAGTGTTGCTCTGGCTAACACTCAAGCCAGCCACAGGGCTTGGATTTCATAGAATCCTATCCTCGTTCTCAAGTCAAGAGAGTAAACTCTTGAGATGAGAGTATTTTCACTAGATGATTAGGGCGATTACAAACCTCCCGAGGCTACCACACAAGCTGGCAATCTCCACGGGTGACGCGCTATCTGTCTAGGAGCAAGCTCCAAGAGTAACAAACGCAATCCACCGGCTTGAACGCAAGTGCTTTAGGAGATGCAAAGAAAATTGGAGAGCTTTCTTCCTCATTTTGGAGGCTCAATCTCTCAAGCAACCAGAAGGGACTCCATGGGAGGAGGTTGAGGATCTCCAATGGAAACAAAGAGGAAAGCTTCTTTGGTCGAGTTCAGATGCAAACGGTCAAAGGTGAGGGTGAATGTCACACCTTATTTTAAGGACAAAATCGAATACGCAATATATGTATGCTAGGATGAATTATATATATATATATCGAATTCATTATAGTATCGAAATCAATGTGGCTTACATAATGAAAATAATACTACAAAATTACCCGTGGGTCTAAAACAAAAGTACATTTCCGTTTGGCCTAAAACTCATATTTGCTGGGTTTTTGCCTTTTTAGATGTTTTATTTCCGATGGAACGATGTCACAAAACTCACGCAGCATGTCCGTTTTTCCATTGATGCAACAAAAACTCGCGGTTGAATTTTTCACAATGGACGCACCCAATCATCTCAGTTTGATTCAAAACTCATGTTTCGTGGGTTTTTGGCACTTTCATTTCCCACGGAAGGGTGTCACAAAACTCGCGCGACATGGCTGTTTTTTCCACTGATGCACCGAAAAACTCGCAGTTGAATTTTTCGCAACAGATGCACCCAATCATCTAAGTTTGACCCAAAACTCATGTTTGGTGGGCTTTGGGAACATTCATTTTCGACGGAACGGTCCAACAAAACTCGTGCGGGATGACTTTTTTTCTACAGATGCACCGAAAAACTCGTAGTTGAAATTTTCGCAACAGATGCACCCAATCATCTCCGTTTGTCCCAAAACTCATGTTTGGTGAGTTTTTGACAGTTTCCTTTTTAATGGAACGGTGTCGCAAAACTCGCGTGGGAGATTCATTTTTTCCACTGATGCACCAAAAGACTCGCAGTTGAGTTTTTCACAACGGACGCAACCAATCATCTTTGTTTGACCCAAAACTCATATTTGGTGGGTTTTTAGTACTTTCATTTCCGACGGAATGTTGCGGCAAAACTCGCGCGGGAGGGCCATTTTTCCCATTGATGTACCGAAAAACTCGCAGTTGAATTTTGGCAACAGACGCACCAATCATCGCTGTATGACCCAAAGCTCAATTTTGGTGGGTTTTTGGCAGTTTAATTTCCGACGGAACGGGGCCACAAAACTCGCGTGGGATGACCGTTTTCCACTGATGAACCGAAAAACTCACAGTTGAATTTTTCGCAACGGACGCACCCATTCATCTCAGTTTGACCCAAAACTCTTGTTTGGTGGGTTTTTGACACTTTCATTTCGGCGGAACAGTGCCGCAAAACTCGTGTGAGATGACCGTTTTTTCCACTGATTCACAAAAAAACTAGCAGATGAATTTTTCGCAACAACCGCAGCCAATCATCTCAGTTTGACCCAAAACTCATGTTTGAGTTTTGGGAACTTTCACTTCTAACGAAACTGTGCTGAAAACTCGCGTGGGAGGGTTGTTTCTCGCACTGACGCAGCGAAAAAAAACTCATAGTTGAATTTTTTGCAACGGACGCACCCAATCATCGCCATTTGACCCAAAACTCATGTTTGGTGCATTTTCGACAGTATCATTTCGAATGGAACGATGCCATAAAACTCGCACAGGTGGCCCGTTTTTTGCACCGAAAAACTTGTAGGTGAATTTATCACAACAGACGCACCCAATCATTTTAGTTTGACCAAAAACTCATGTTTAGTGGGGTTTTGGCACATTCATTTCCAATAGAACGGTCCCACAAAACTCACGCGGGATGGATGGTTTTTCACTGATGCACCGAAAAACTCGTAGTTCAATTTTTCGCAACGGATGCACCCAATCATCTTCGTTTGTCCCAAAACTCATGTTTGATGGGTTTTTGACAGTTTCATTTTCAATGGAATGGTGTCGCAAAACTTACGCGCAACTCACGCGGGAGGGCTGTTTTTTCCACTGATGCACCAAAAGACAAAAGACTCGCAGTTGAATTTTTCGCAACGGACACGCTCAATCTTCCTTGTTTGACCCAAAACTCATGTTTGCTGGGTTTTTGGATGTTTCATTTCCGCTAGAGTAATGTCGTAAAACTCGCACGGGAGGGGGGCCATTTTTCCCACTAATGCACCAAAAAACACAGTTGAATTTTGCGCAATGGAGGTGCCCAATCATCTCCGTTTGACTCAAAACTCATGTTTGGTGGGCTTTGGGAACTTTTATTTTTGACAGAACGGTGCCGCAAAACTCGCTTGGGAGAGCCATTTTTCCCAGTGATGCACTGTTGGTAGTTCTTAACTTCACTAAAGATAGAGCTAGACAACTATCCCCGGTAACGGGCCAGAAATGTTTGTTGACACTTGCTAACGTCGTTACTAGGAGTAGACTATGGAATCTATCCCTGGCAACGGCGCTAGAAATGCTTGTAGCAAATCCAGTCACTATACCTAAAGGAGTGAAGCTAAAGCAGCTATCTACTAATGTCAAATGGGGTTGTCAATCCCGACACTAGTAGGAGCTAGCTAGAGAGATTACAATCTACCTAGAGGAGATTCTGCAAGCGCACAGAACTATCGTAGTAGCACTTCGCCTGGGAGTACCAGGTGTCGATTTATTTGATCCCAAAGGAAGGCTAGGGTGGTGTATGAGTCGAGTCAAGGAGGGGATGAGAGTCGAAGAATAAGAAAGGGAAAAGGAGAGGAGAGAAGAGAGGAGATGAAAGGTTAGAAAGAATTTATGAGTGGATAGGTAAGGATGAAATGAATGGTTAAGGTAAGGTGGATGGATAGGTAGATAGGAGGAAAAGATAACTAAGGATAACTAATATAACTAACTAATAAATAATAACTACTCCTAGATAACTACGAAGCAAGATAGGCAAATGTCAAATAAGCAACCAAGTTAAGTATAGTTTTATTCCTATCTTGTCAAGTACCGAGGCGTACTAGCCTTTACCACTGACTTAGGTTGAACGCTAGCACAACGAGCCTTACTGTTAAACTAGACAAACTATGTGGTGGAATTCAAGGCGCACATGGCTGTCACCACCTGCTTGCTACCACAGCTATCCGGGGGTCTAGCCGTATCTAAAGGTAAGTCTATAACTAAGCACCACGCCTAATTATATTCTAACTATCTCTACCCTGTTCTAGAATAGAGACACCCTTGCGGACGTCAGAGCAAATACTTGACTTAATAAGATAAAAACTAAACTAACTAAGCAACCTATTGGCAAAGATCAAACACTAAACACACTAGAGATTAACTACTATGGCTAGGTGAATTGAAATGTAGGATAGCTAGGTACTCAAGCAATCAATCAAGTATACTACTCAATACTGGCAAGTAGAATAAAGTAATACTTGAAATGATGAACTAGAATATAGTAAAGTGCTTGAGATACAAGAGCAAAACCTGAACCCGAGATGAAGGAAGATTCTTCCCAACTCCAGGACTGATTACTCGCACGCTTCTACTCTTGAGCTGAGCCTTGAGCAGCGCTCCCGCGAGGGCAATGAGGCATGGATGCCTTGCTCTACTAGATACCTACTTGCCTAAGCTTGGCTAAATCCTAAGCTATTAGCCTTGCTTTCCTCTTTGCTTCTTTGCTTTCCTTGCTTGATATGAAGTGATGCCTCCAGGGGGTATTTATAGCCCAAGTGAGTGAGGGGGGTACTTATAGGGGCAGCCAACCGACCTAGGGCAAACCCTAGTGGCGGGCGCCAGCCCTAGGTGGCGGCCGCCACCCCCCTGGCCCTTGGATGCACCGTCATTGATTCTACGGTCTCCAGGGACTCCTCCAAGGCGGTTGCATGTCCAGATAACCGTCATTAGGCCATGATCCACGCCACTCCCCTCCTGAGCCCTCTGATGCCACTGACCTAGTGACCAAGGGCTAAGATTTGGCCGTGGGGTGGTCACACGGATCAGTGACGTGGCAGGAGGGAGTTTGGGCCTCTACCTGGTGGCGGGCGCCACCTAGGGGTGGCGGGCCCTGGTGAGTGGTCTCGGCCCCTGGTGGGTGCATTCTCCAAATTTAATCCAAATCCTGCATTCAAATAAAAATCTATGGACATGTGGAATTTGGTTAGTTTGAAACCTATTTGACTACTTTTCATGCCTTTTTGGTGATTTTTTGGGTAAAATGTTGATGGTAAAACAAGTGTTTAAGGACCATCAACAAGCTCCCCCAAGCTAACCTGTTGCTAGTCCTCGAGCAACAATGCGGTTTAAGCATAGAGCATGAATTAGATAGCACTTAAGATGTATACAAGTGCATATTGTATAGTGAGAAATAACTTAGTGTATATCATTAATCATAGCAATGTGGGGCTTATAGCTTTTCACTTCAAACATGCAAGAGTGAAATAAAGCAGTAGATAGGAAACTTTTATCTTGCTTAGGTTTGACTAGGATTCTGTCTGGAGGTTTTTTAAGGTTTTCAAAAGATAAAAACTTGCTCAAGTCCTCCAACATTCACTCAATCACTCAATGGTGTTTAAATCCTCACTTAGGCCAAAATGTAGCCTCTCCTATTTCTAAAGAATGATATGTGGAGTTATACGTAGGCTAAGAATCATGAGCAAATTGCATAATGTTTATTGCTAAGCTAGACACTCAGATCATAAGGAGCAGCAAATCATAAATATTGATCAAGATGTGCATGTGTGGTTATGTAGAAGTGTATAGAGAGATATTTCATAATCCTTCCTAGTTAATTTCTGGGGTCTAGAGCTAATGATAACTCTCTCTCTCTCTTTTTTACTCGATACATAGTGAGTAGACAAAAATGTGTCCTCACATTTTCTTAGGACATAGTCCTCTCTTGAGCTACTTTGCTCACTTTCTCTTTTTTTTTCCATATGTCTCTTTTTCTAGCTCTAGATTTCCCCAGATTGTTTATAGGAAAGGATTTTAGAAATGAAAAGGGGGAAGAGAGAGAAATGCTTATTCCCAGTGTAGGAATAGCATAAGGCTAGCAATGGGATGTTTGACAAGGTATTGCATATCTCCAGTGTAGAGAATGAGCAATTTATTTGGTGGTTGCAAACTTCCAAAGTGGAGAGTAAGCAATTTATGGTGGGTGTGTGTATCTTGATCAAAAGAAATGATAAGCTTCTCTACTAAGATCTATGAGGTCTAACAAAGCTCAACACAAACAAAGCTCTTTGTGGTTTTGACTAACAAATATTTGGCTAGTGGTGGGATGGGATAAAATCCAGGAGGAACTTTTAGCAAGGTTTTCATGATTTTTAAAAGAAACCCTCCAGTTTTGGTCCTAATTTCACCTTAGCAAGTTTAAAGAATTACTCCATTTCGAACTAACTCTATTCACTAAGCATGATTTTAGTTAAAACATGTGCAACCCACAAAAGCTACAACTTAGATAAAACTAGTTATTCTAACTATAACAATAGCATTTGCATGGCATATTTTATTTCTTATTCAGGTTCCAACATTTTTAAGCAGATTTTATCATTTTTACTCATGGGATAATTACTTAGGCAAGTATATAACATTCAAAATTTTTCAAAAGATATAGAATTTATGAACCGAACATAAAGAGTAAGGTTGAAACATACCTTATTGGCGCGAGGATCTCCCCCAAGCTGGCTTCTTGCTTGGTGAAGGGTCTTCATCTTTCTCGGTCGGAGCTCTTGTTCTTATTTTATTAAAAGGGAAACTATCTAATATTGTGAAAAAGGGAAACTATCCTATTATAATATTTTATTATTCTAGCTAAGTTAACATATATTTATGCATATAACTAATGATAACTGATTTTTTTTAGTTACATGCATGACATATGTTATTTATTTGAAAAAAGGAAATTTGAAGGGAAATTTAAAAGTAAATCCATACCTTAGATCCATGGAATTTCATCCTTATTGGGTGGATCTTCCTTGGGTGCTTCTTCTTTAAGTACTTCATCAGGTTCTTCTTCTTTTGGCACCTCTCCTTTGTCATGTGAATTACACAACTCGGGAGAAGGTGGTTCTTTCTTTCTTTGTGTTCCACCTTGTTCTTAGGCGCCTCTTCTTGGTACGAACGGGTTTTGCTTCCTTCATGTTAGCGGCATATGCGGGACCACGGGAAAAGGAGAATATTTCCTCCCTCCCTCCTAATGTCATTTGCATTTTACCACTCCCCACATATATGCAAGCATCAACAGTGTTCAAGAAAGGTCTACCTAAGATTAGAGGCACATCTTTCCTATTTCCCATATCTAGTATTATGAAATCAGCAGGAACATATGAACCTCTAATATAAACAGGTAAATCAGTGACTATTCCTTCTACATAGCATGTTGATTGATCAGCTAGCACGACATAGGCAGATGTGGATGACATGGGTGGAAAGAACGAGTTTTCATAGAAATCCTTAGATAAAATGTTCACACTCGATCCTAAATCACACATAGCATTTTTAAAGACTTCACCAAAGATTGAGCATCTAATTATGGGACTACCAGGATCACCCTTTTTAACAGACATGGTTTGATCTTCATAATAGTTAAAATATTTTATTTCAACCATATTTGCAGTTTCCATGTTCGCTTTAGCCGGAATTTTGCCAGTTTCAAAAGATGGTATGATCATAGAAAGTTGAGCTAATTGGGTTTCTAACATCTTATTAAAGCTAAGTTGATTTTTCAGAGCAGATGAGAAATCTTCCAATTTAGCATTTATGTTCTCAAGCATTTTATCATTTGACATTAATTTCTTATTAAAAAAATTCAGTAGTTCTATCTTGAGAGTAGACTAGATTCTTTAAGAACGAGAAATTATCAGTACTTTGGAAATTAGAGTGAGGGAATGAATTATTACCTTGAGAGTTGGAGTGCTGATTCCATCCTTGATCTTGTTGACGGAAACCGTTGTTGTTGTTGTTGTTGTTGATGAAGTTCAAATCTTCATGTAACTCGGGGTAGTGGTTCCCAGAATGTCCGGTTTCTCCACAGACTTCACAAGTCATGTAGGATTCCAGAGATTGGATACTCTCTTGTTGGTTCATCTTCTCACAGCTGTCCAGCTTCTTTGCCAGCAGGTCCATCTTGGCCACGATCATGTCGGCCTCCTTAAGGGAATGCATACCTCGCTTACGGGGCTGCAGTCTCTCGTCATTCCATCCTTGGTTCGACACCATCTTCTCTATGAGAGCCTTAGCATCTTCAACATTCAGAGAAAAGAATGCACCGCCGGCGGCGGCATCCAAATGGCTTCTAGAGAGTGGGGTTAGGCCATGGTAGAAGTTCTGGATCAACAGACAGTCCTCCATACCATGGTGTGGACAAGCAGTGACGTACTCTTGCATTCTCTCCCAAGCCTCAGGAACAGATTCCTCGGCTTGTTGCGTAAAGCTGGAGATTTTGTTGCGAAGAGCGTTCGTCTTGCCCATCGGAAAGAATTTGGCGAGAAAAGCATTGGAACACTTGTCCCATGTGTCTACAACATTGCGATTGGTATAGAACCATTGCTTCACTTTTCCTAGGAGAGAAAAGGGAAAGAGACGAAGATGGATAGCTTCTTGGGTTATCCCCTTAATGGTGAAGGTGCCGCAAATTTCCAAAAATTGTTGGAGGTGAGCATTGGCATCCTCATGAGCTTTGCCACAGAATGGGCTAGCTTGAACCATCGTGATCAGAGCCGGTTTCAACTCAAAATTGAGGTTGGCATCGGTCACGGCTGGTCCTGTCGCTATATTGGCGGCAGAAGGAGCAGAAAACTCACGAATAGTCTTATTGGCCATCGTGAGGGTAGAACGAGATAAGAAAGAAAGAAGTTGAAGAAGATGAAGGAAAAAGATAAGAAGGACTAAGGAAAGAAAGAATGGGGAAAGATGGGATTCGCTAAGCGGGAGCTTAAGCGAAGATAAATTCGACAAGGACTCGAAGGATACACCGATTGCCTTCCCCGACAACGGCGCCAGAAATGCTTGTTGGTAGTTCTTAACTTCACTAAAGATAGAGCTAAACAACTATCGCCGGTAACGGCCCAGAAATGCTTGTTGACACTTGCCAATGTCGTTACTAGGAGTAGACTATGGAATCTATCCCTGGCAACAACGCCCGAAATGCTTGTAGCAAATCCAGTCACTATACCTAAAGGAGTGAAGCTAAAGCAGCTATCTACTAATGTCAAATTGAACTCATGTTTGGTGGGGTTTTGGCACATTCATTTCCAATAGAACGGTCCCACAAAACTCACGCGGGATGTATGGTTTTTCACTGATGCACCGAAAAACTCGTAGTTCAATTTTTCGCAACGAATGCACCCAATCATCTTCGTTTGTCCCAAAACTCATGTTTGATGGGTTTTTGATAGTTTCATTTTCAATGGAACGGTGTCGCAAAACTCACGCGCAACTCACGCGGGAGGGCTGTTTTTCCCACTGATGCACTAAAAGACAAAAGACTCGCAGTTGAATTTTTCGCAACGGACACGCCCAATCTTCCTTGTTTGACCCAAAACTCATGTTTGCTGGGTTTTTGGATGTTTCATTTCCGCCAGAGTGATGTCGCAAAACTCGCACGGGAGGGGGGCCATTTTTCCCACTAATGCACCAAAAAACACAGTTGAATTTTGCGCAATGGAGGTGCCCAATCATCTCCGTTTGACTCAAAACTCATGTTTGGTGGGCTTTGGGAACTTTTATTTTTGACAGAACGGTGCCGCAAAACTCGCTTGGGAGGGCCATTTTTCCCAGTGATGCGCTGTTGGTAGTTCTTAACTTCACTAAAGATAGAGCAAGGCAACTATCCCCGGTAACGGCCCAGAAATGCTTGTTGACACTTGCTAATGTCGTTACTAGGAGTAGACTATGGAATCTATCCCTGGCAACGGCGCTAGAAATGCTTGTAGCAAATCCAGTCACTATACCTAAAGGAGTGAAGCTAAAGCAGCTATCTACTAATGTCAAATGGGGTTGTCAATCCCGACACTAGTAGGAGCTAGCTAGAGAGATTACAATCTACCTAGAGGAGATTCTGCAAGCACACAGAACTATCGTAGTAGCACTTCGCCTGGGAGTACCAGGTGTCGATTTATTGGATTCCAAAGGAAGGCTAGGGTGGTGTATGAGTCGAGTCAAGGAGGGGATGAGAGTCAAAGAATAAGAAAGGGAAAAGGAGAGGAGAGAAGAGAGGAGATGAAATGTTAGAAAGAATTTATGAGTGGATAGGTAAGGATGAAATGAATGGTTAAGGTAAGGTGGATGGATAGGTAGATAGGAGGAAAAGATAACTAAGTATAACTAATATAACTTACTAATACTCCCTCCATCCCAAATTATAAGACATTCCAAGAATGTTGGAGAGTCAAACTTTTTCAACTTTGACTAAATTTATATAAAAATATAATAATATTTATGATACCAACTAAGTGCAATTAGATTCTCTATTGGTTATATTTTCATAATATACATATTTGATGTTATAAATCTTCATATTTTTCTCTATAATTTTGGTCAAAGTTGAAAAACTTTGACTCTCCAAGATTCTTGGAATGTCTTATAATTTGGGATGGAGGGAGTAAATAATAACTACTCCTAGATAACTACGAAGCAAGATAGGCAAATGTCAAATAAGCAACCAAGTTAAGTATAGTTTTATTCCTATCTTGTCAAGTACCGAGGCGTACTAGCCTTTACCACTGACTTAGGTTGAACGCTAGCACAATGAGCCTTACTGTTAAACTAGATAGACTACGTGGTGGAATTCAAGGTGCATAGGGCTGTCACCACCTGCTTGCTACCACAGCTATCCGGGGGTCTAGCCGTATCTGAAGGTAAGTCTATAACTAAGCACCACGCCTAATTATATTCTAACTATCTCTACCCTGGCCTAGAATAGAGACACCCTTGCAGACGTCAGAGAAAATACTTGACTTAATAAGATAAACACTAAACTAACTAAGCAACCTATTGGCCAAAATCAAACACTAAGCACACTAGAGATTAACTACTATGGCTAGGTGAATTGAAATGTAGGATAGCTAGGTACTCAAGCAATCAATCAAGTATACTACTCAATACTGGCAAGTAGAATAAAGTAATACTTGAAATGATGAACTAGAATATAGTAAAGTGCTTGAGATACAAGAGCAAAACCTGAACCGGAGATGAAGGAAGACTCTTCCCAACTCCAGGACCGATTACTGGCACGCTTCTACTCTTGAGCTGAGCCTTGAGCAGCGCTCCCGCGAGGGCAATGAGGCAAGGATGCCTTGCTCTACTAGCTACCTACTTGCCTAAGCTTGGCTAAATCCTAAGCTATTAGCCTTGCTTTCCTCTTTGCTTCTTTCCTTTCCTTGCTTGATATGAAGTGATGCCTCCAGGGGGGTATTTATAGCCCAAGTGAGTGAGGGGGCGTACTTATAGGGGGCAGCCAACCGACCTAGGGCAAACCCTAGTGGCGGGCGGCAGCCCTAGGTGGCGGCCGCCACCCCCCTGGCCCTTAGATGCACCGTCATTGATCCTACGGTCTCCAGGGACTCCTCCAAGGCGGTTGCATGTCCAAATAACCGTCATTAGGTCATGATCCACGCCACTCCCCTCCCGAGCCCTCCGATGCCAGTGACCTAGTGACCAAGGGCTAAGATTTGGCCTGGGGTGGTCACACGGATCAGTGACGTGGCAGGGGGGAGTTTGGGCCTCTACCTAGTGGCGGGCGCCACCTAGGGGTGGCGGGCGCCACCCCACTAGGGCCCAAATGGGCCCTGGTGAGTGGTCTCGCCCCCTGGGTGGTCCATTCTCCAAATTTGGTCCAAATCTTGCATTCAAATAAAAATCTATGGACATATGGAATTTGGTTAGTTTGAAACCTATTTGACTACTTTTCATGCCTTTTTGGTGACTTTTTGGGTAAAATGTTGATGGTAAAACATGTGTTTAAGGACCATCAACATGCACCGAAGAAATCGTAGTTGATTTTTTTCGCAACGAACGCACCCAATCGTCTCCGTTTGACCCAAAACTCATCTTTGGTGGGTTTTTGGTAGTTTCATTTCCGACAGAACGGTACCGCAAAACTCGCTTGGGATGACTGTTTTTCCCACTAATGCACCAAAAGACTCGCAGTTGAATTTTCGCAACGGACTCACCCATTCATCTTAGTTTGACTCAAAACTCATGTTTGGTGGATTTTTTGATGTTTCATTTGTGACGGAACGATGTCGCAAAACTCACACGGGATGCCCATTTTTTTCTACTGATGCACCGAAAAACTCGCAGTTGAATTTTTCGTAACAGACGCACCTAATCATCTCTGTTTGACCCAAAACTAATATTTGGTGGGTTTTGGGAACTATCATTTCCGACGGAACGGTGCCGCAAAACTCACGTGGGAGCGCCATTTTCCCACTGGCCACTGATGCACCGAAAAACTCAGAGTTGAATTTTTTGCAACGGACGCACCCAATCATCTTCGTTTGACCCAAAACTCATGTTTGCTGGGTTTTTGGATGTTTCATTTCCGACGGAACAATGTCGCAAAACTCACGGGATGGCTGTTTTTCCACTGATGCACCGAAGAACTCACAGTTGAATTTTTTTGCAACGGACGCAACCAATCATCTCTGTTTGACTCGAAACTTATCTTTGGTGTGTCTTTGGCACTTTTATTTCCGACGGAACGGTGCCGCAAAAGTCGCGCGAGAGGGCCATATTTCTCACTGATGCACCGAAATACTCGCAGTTGAATTTTTGCAATGGACGGACGCAATCATCTCTGTTTGACCCAAAACTCTTGTTTGGTGGGTTTTTGACACTTCCATTTTTGATGAACGGTGCCACAAAACTCGTGTGAGATGACCGTTTTTTCCACTGATGCACTGAAAAACTCCTAGTTGAATTTTTCACAATGGATGTACCCGTTCATCTTAGTTTGACCCGAAACTCAAGTTTGGTGGGTTTTTGGCACTTTCATTTTCGACGGAATGGTGCCGCAAAACTCGCGCGGGTTGGCCGTTTTTTTCCACTGATGCACCGAAAAACTCACAGATGATTTTTTCACAATGGACACACCCAATCATCTCAGTTTGACCCAAAACTCATGTTTGGTTGGTTTTGAGAACTTTCATTTCCGATAGAACGGTGCCGCAAAACTCGCGTGGGAGGGACGTTTTTCCCACTGATACACCAAAAAACTCACAGTTGAATTTTTCGCAACGGACGCACCCAATCATCGCCATTTGACCCAAAACTCATGTGTGGTGCGTTTTCGATAGTATCATTTTCGATGGAACAGTGCCATAAAACTCGCACAGGTTGCTCATTTTTTCACCGAAAAACATTCGGTTGAATTTATCACAACGGACGCACCCAATCATCTCAGTTTGACCAAAAACTCATGTTTGGTGGGTTTTTGGCACTTTCATTTCCAATAGAACGGGTCCCACAAAACTCACGCGAGATGGGTGGTTTTTCCACTAGTGCATCGAAAAACTTGTAGTTGAATTTTTCGCAATGGATGCACCCAATCGTCTTCGTTTGTACCAAAACTCATGTTTTGTGGGTTTTTGATAGTTTTCTTTTCAATGGAACGGTGACGCAAAACTGGCACAAGAGGGCCGTTTTTCCCACTGATGCACCAAAAGACTCGCAGTTTATTTTATCGCAACGGACACGCCCAATCTTCCCTGTTTGACCCATGTTTGTTGGGTTTTTGGATGTTTCATTTCCGATGGAACGATGTCACAAAACTCGCACGGAATGGCCGTTTTTTTCCACTAATGCACAAAAAACTCACATTTGAATTTTTCACAATGCAGGCATCAAATCATCTCCGTTTGACCCAAAACTCATGTTTAGTGGGTTTTTGGATGTTTCAGATCCAACAGAACGATGTTGCAAAGCTCGCGCAGGATGTCCTTTGTTTTCCGCTAATGCACTGAAATACTCACAGTTGACTTTTTCACAACAGAAGCACCCAATCATCTTAGTTTGACCCAAAACTCGTGTTTGGTGGGTTTTTGACAGTTCCATTTCTGACAGAACAGTGCCACAAAACTCGCGCTGCATGACTATTTTTTTCACTGATGGACCGAAAAAGTCGCAGTTGAATTTTTTACGATGGACACACCCAATCATCTCAGTTTGACTCAAAACTCATGTTTGGTGGGTTTTGGGAACTTTCATTTTCGACGAAATGGTGCCGCAAAACACGCATGAGAGGGTCGTTTTTCCCATTGATGCACCGAAAAAATCGTTGTTGAATTTCGCAACGGGCGCACCCTATCATCTCTATTGGACCCAAAACTCATGTTTGGTGGGTTTTTAGCTGTTTCATTTTTGACGGAACGATGTCGCAAAACTCACGTGGGATGACCGTTTTTCGCACTAATGCACCAAAAGACTCGCAGTTGAATTTTTCGCAACGGACGCACCCAATCATCTAAGTTTGACTCAAAACTCATGTTTGGTGGGTTTTGGGAACTTTTATTTTCGATGGAACGGTGTCACAAAACTCGTGTGGGAGGGCCATTTTCCCCCTTAATGCACCAAAAAACTCGCAGTTTAATTTTTTCGCAATGGACGCACCCAGTCATCTCCGTTTGACCCAAAACTCTTGTTTTGTGGGTTTTGGACAGTTTCGTTTCGGATGAAACGGTGCCGTAAAACTCGCACGCGTGGGCCATTTTTTCCATTGATGCACCGAAAAACTCGTAGTTGAATTTTTCGCAAGGGACGCAACCAATCATCTCTGTTTGACCCAAAACTCATATTTGTGGGTTTTGCGTAGTTTTATTTTCGACGGAACGGTACCGCAAAACTCGCGTGGGATGACCGTTTTCCCCACTGATGCACCGAAAAACATGCAATTGAGTTTTTTTCGCAACGAACGCACCCATTCATCTCCATTTGACCCAAAACTCATGTTTGGTGGGTTTTTAGATGTTTCATTTCTGACGGAACGATATCGCAAAACTCATGCGAGATGGACGTTCTTTCCATCGATGCACCGAAAAACTCGCCGTTGATTTTTTTCACAACAGACGCACCGAATTATCTCTGTTTGACCCAAAACTCATGTTTGGTGGGTTTTGGGAACTATCATTTCCGACGAAACGGTGCCACAAAACTCGCGCGGTAGCGCCGTTTATCTCATTGGACACTGATACACCGAAAAACTCATAGTTGATTTTTTTTTTGTAACGGACGCATCCAATCATCTCCATTTGATCCAAAAGTCATGTTCGGTGGGTTTTTGGATGTTTTATTTTCGACCGAACAATGTCACAAAACTCACGGGATGACCAATTTTTCCAATGATGCATCGAAGAACTCATAATTTAATTTTCGCAACAGACGCAACCAATCATCTCTGTTTGACCCAAAACTCATCTTGGTGTGTTTTTGACACTTTCATTTCCGACGAAACGGTGCCGCAAAAGTAGCGTGGAAGGAACGTTTTTCTCACCGATGCACCGAAATACTCATAGTTTTGATAATGACATGCCTACACTGTCCAAAATTATTGCCCAAATCTTTCACGGTACAAAATTTCAACAATAAAATAACTATGAAGCAGTCTTTTTAGATAATAAATAAATATCGAACAACTAAAATCCTCTCTCAGAGTAAGGTGAGTAGCAACAAAGCAAATCCGCAATTAAGCAAATATAATATTCTGGGAAATCAATGTCAACCTTCTTCAATCACGTTAACAGGCTATTGCTTGAGATTAATTTATTCAGATAAGGCAAAACAGTATAGCAGTAGCACTACTACTCAGAATAAGTCACGTAACCAAATATTGAATTTGGCGACTACTACTTTCAGAACAGCAGATCGGTATCCAGATGAATCACGCAGCAATTATATCGACCGAAAGAAATACCCTGAACAACCAATAGTTCACATCAATCCACAAAATAATTCTTGTAGCGATAATAGAGGGAACAACTTACAATTGATGCAATCCAAACCCTAAAAAGTCCTTCCACTGGCGGCAAAATTGAACCACGATCAGAAGATGAGGAATTCGAGAATTCCATGTGACGTACCCAAGCAACAGCAGCTTGATCACACACTCTACACAGATCCACAAGAATCCGGAAGATAATCTTCAAGACGAGAAACCTGACGAAAGCATCGTCTAGGATTTCACGAGCGGCTGCTCGACAAGGAAATAATCTCACAAATAAAATGCAATCTAATCTAATTACAATGTTGGTCCATGGTAAATAAAAGGCACGCAGGCCTAGGCTCCACCGGACCAGACCTATATTCAACATCTGATTCAACCAACATTAGCGCTCGCAGGCACCATAACGTGTTTGATTCAACCAACACCAGCGCTCGCAGGCACCATAACGTCTTTGGACTGGACTCTCTGTGGAATCAAAGATTTGCTGAATAAATAAAGTCACTAGCGACCACAGGTAAGTCACACATGGGTAGAAACAATAAAATAATCCGGCAAGGAAGCAATTACACCATTAGCATTATGAGCCTCCCGCACCATCAACTTGCATGCAACGTCTTCGTCTCCGGAATTAAATTGGGTGTACCCCGGGTGCACTGGTGGATGATTGACACGTGGCGGTAAAGAATATCATGCGGACACTAGATAACATGCGTGGAGATTAAATTTAGAAAATTGACCACAACATGTGAGAAGTTAGTTCTTGCGAATTTTGCCGGACGTAAGATTTAATTTTCTAGACACGTCAATTATCCACCATGGGGGTGCACAGGCACAGGGTGCATCCGGGGTGCACCCAATTTATTTCTCATCTCCTATTACTCGATCCCAATAATAGCTCATGTGATGTCGACCTCAATGCAACCAATATAAATATAGTTTCTTGGCTTCATATTTTCCAGATTCATAAATGTTGCGCCACCAAAAAATATATTTGAGGACAAACCGACAGTAGTAAATTTATCCATATCCTTAAAAATAACATTACCAAATTGAAAACCAAGAGGTATTAAAGAGTTACTGGCTGCTATAGTCAGGGGCGGAGCCAGGATTTGATTATAGGGGGACCGTGCAAACCGATAACAATTATATGTGTCAAAATATAACATGTCATAGGTATATATAATATAACACATAAACAAACGTTTGTGTTGCAAGGAAATAGGTCAAAATAAAGAGAAATTAATAAATCTCTGGTCTTTAACCTTCACCCATTCAATATAATTCTTTGCCTAGAAAAAGAATCACGATAATAATAAAAAGCTAATCAGAGCAAAATTATAATTAGTATTAGATACTAAACATCAAATGGTAAGCAATCAGTCACTTGTTATTTAGCCTCGGACAAAATGAACACTTAAACTTGTAAACTAGTCATTTAAATAATAATATTACTGTGTAGCATTTAAATATTGAGTATATAAGTTAATGACTGTTTATTAGAACAGTGATGAGAATGTAGGAGATAAGAAAGATAATAGAAAGATTAATGTTAAATACTATAGATCTCATTGTAGATCAATTCAAAAGGATAAATAAAAAACATTCATTTCCAATTAACTAGCTAATTAGAGTGTTTATTATGAGAATAGACTGATATTTGATATACTAAGAAAAATAAAAGCTACGAGGAAAATGTTAGGAAGATCTATTTTTTATTTATATAAGATATATATTTTAGAGATTAATATAGAGTAGAAATAAAAATGATAATACAAATAGTATTATTAACTAGCTAATTAGATAATTAAGTACTTAATTAAGGAGGTATATTAGGGGAGTTATGGGAAGGTTGGGGTGTGCCTGGCCCCCTCCGCCCCCTTCCCTCCGCCACTGGCGCCTATACTCGAATTATTTTGAGCCATGTCTTCCTGAATAACAGGAAGAGTCATGGACTCATCATCCTCTCTCCCTTGAAACAAAGCCGTCCTCGGCTCTGAGGTGGAGTTCTTAGAAGGTCCCTTTGCCATAGTAATAGCTATCAGTTTGTTCATCATGTCAAATTGCAGGCGGGGCGGGCTTTTAACGCACCCCGCCCGCTCATCCCGCAAACTTTTGATTTGTGGCCATTGTGGCCCAGCTGTATTTTTTTCGCGGCCCAGTGTCATTCAATCCGCAAAGCCCGTTGGCCAAAAGGAGAGGCGGCAATGAACCCGCAACGATTGCAACCCGAGCTGCCCCAAACCCTACCGAGGGCATGGCTCTTCCTCCTCGCCGCCTCCGCCTGGGCGTGACCCTCTTCCTCTCGAGCGTCACCCTCCTCCTCGCCCTCCTCCGCTCGAGCGTCACCCTCCTCCTCGCCCACCTCCGCTCAGGTGTTGCCCCTCCTCCTCACCACCGCTCGGGTGTCGTCCTCCTCCTCGCCGTCGTTCCCTCAGCGTTCGTCCATGGTGGAGCAAGAGGAGGCAGGAGAGGATGGGGGCCATGAAGACTCCAAGATTGAAGTGTCGGCTTATGTGGGATCATCAGGGCGGCTGGTGGCGAGTGTGGCCTCCTCTTCTTGAAAAGATGGGTAAGGATTTGCTTGACCCCTTTGGTCCTCACCTCCATTTGCTTGATCTGTTTTCAAAGATGACTGAATATTTGTCTAGGCTTGATCTATTTTCAAAGATGTCTGAACATTTGGCTAGGCTCGATAGTTGTATATGTCATCCAGGTCATTGTTACATTTATTAGAAGGAGTTTGTCAATTGGTTTCTCATCTGTGTGTATATTCAGTTGGACGCTCTCCGATTATGTCCTGAACAAAAGCAAATCGCTGACGGACCAAGAAGCAAATTGATGCAGCTGGTAGCAGTATTCAGATAGCAAATGAGTCCATCCTGATACATTACTAGCAGCAGTACATCTATGTAGTGTGTGTATATTCAGATTGCCAATAGATCCGAGGAACCAATTTGTCATTTTATCTTGCAAGTCTGCTTAAGATTTTTTTGACATGAACATACTATTTTACAGTTTTACTAGTGATTTGTCTTAGTGGATCCAACTCTGCATTCTTGTTAAGTTTCAGTTAAGTTTTTCTTTGTTTAAGTTTTAGTTAGACTGCAATTACTGAATGCGAGCTATCTGAATGTTTTCTCAGTTACTGTATGCTCCTCAGTTAACTGAATGTATTGAATGTTAACGTCTCAACTTAACTGTACTGAATGCTTCTCGGTTCTAAACTTGACTGCAATTTCAGATATTTTTTTGTCAATTCTTAATTATTTTTTGTACTGAATGTTAAGATGTTCTCAGCTATCTGAATTTAACTATACTAAATGTTTTTTCTCTGAATGCTTCCCTGTACTGATAAGTTTCAGTTCTCAGTTATCTAAACTTAACTATAGATGTTTCAATTCTTAGTTATCTGAACTTAACTGTACAAAATGTTTTTTTTCTTAGTTACTGGATTAGTCAATATGGTGACTGTACTGTAGATGTTTTCTTAACTGTACTAGTGGTTTCTAATCTGAAAAGCACTTCTTTTATCTTGTTGGGAACAAATTCATTTTCATTGTCAGTCATGCTGATCTGACCCGGGGAATTGATTAACATAGTATTGTATTCTACTATGCTATCTAGTATGTGCTGGTGTTAATATGGTGACCCTACCATCTGAGGTTGCGCGAGAAGAGTCAATTGGCATTGAAGCAGTACAACAAAGGAGTAAGCATGCAACTTCAAATAGTGTGGATGTGACAAAGTCATTGCTGTTCAATAAGAAGCAATCTGCTAGTAGTAATGCTCCAAAGCCTCCAGCAGCAAAGCGAAGGAAGCCATCTGCTTTGCACACGCAATTTGTGAGGTCCCCACTACTGAATAGGGTGCTAATATCACCAAGGATGCGCCACTCTGGAGCCAAACATATGAGGTCTCCTCCTACGATAAGGGACATGCCATCATCATCCACACTGGACATATCACCATTTGCAGGGTCATCTGCCGCCCTCATCAACCAGGTCTGTTGATGATCGAGGTAGTGTTATCTAGTATTTGTTTCAACTATATTAACATTCCTGCCTGCAACGAAGCATTCACACTATTAACATTTGTCATCTTTCTAAAATTTACTCTTTAAATCACCATTTAAAGAGTCATTTGAGTAAAATATCATTTTATAAGTCTTTGTACCCTCTAATAGCTTTTCTATATGTTACGTGTACTCTATGTTAAAGTATGAAATGTAAATGGTATAACACCGCAGTTGTTAGTTACAAGTTAAGAAGTGATTTTGGACTCAAGTAAGTTATGTCAAGTGATGATCACAAGATTCACAACGTTGGAAGTGGTGACAAATGTGTTGAATTCTTTCGTTGGTGATCCCTAACTTAAATTTTTGGGAACAAAAGCAAAACTATTGTGCATAATGTTAAACCCTTCCATCCAAGGATATGCTGGAGTAATGTTAAAGATGCCCCTCTCATAGTCTTATGTGCCTCATTTCAAACTCCATCTATCTTGAGCATTGGATAAGTTTCATGAAGATTGGAATCAAAACTCCATCTATCTTATTACTTTGTCCTACCAGACGGAGTGAACCGCACCTACCACCATCTCACTTATGCTTTCATCCTCGATTCGCGTACCCAGAATGGTGGGACTAATCCACCTTTAACAATTAAGGCGAGACTAAACACTTTACAATATCTCATTAACATGCACATGATGTACTATGGGCCAAATTCCAAAGTGGATCGGATGTCACATACACCCCTAAGGGCCCAACGTCCACGTCGATCAAACACACCCACAATCGGGCACATGCGACTGTACGTCCAGTGTTGGCACATGTGCCACACCGTGCACCTCGTAGGGCCTACACGCACAATGAACCCCAAGCCTCTGACTCGCACGTGTGCCCATGGCCACGAAGGTTGGCTCTAATACCATTTGTAACGCCCGAGAGTCTAAACAACTTAAATCCGCTATGCACACTAAGTGAACCACACCTACCACCATCTCGATTTTCTTTTTGTAAGGATCCTAATTAACCTAGAGGGTGTGGGGGGAGGGTGAATAGGCCTGTAAAAAAATCTGCTCAAACAAACGTCAAATGACATAGCGGCAGTGCTGCTCTGGCTAACACTCAAGCCAGCCACAGGGCTTGGATTTCATGGTATCCTATCCTCGTTCTCAAGTCAAGAGAGTGAACTCTTGAGATGAGGGTATTTTCACTAGATGATTGAGGCGATTACAAACCTCCCGAGGCTACCACACAAGCTGGCAATCTCCACGGGTGACACGCTATCTGTCTAGGAGCAAGCTCCAAGAGTAACAAATACAATCCACCGGCTTGAACGCAAGTGCTTTAGGAGATGCAAAGAAAATTGGAGAGCTTTCTTCCTCAGTTTGGAGGCTCAATCTCTCAAGCAACCAGAAGGGACTCCATGGGAGAAGGTTGAGGATCTCTAATGGAGACAAAGAGGAAAGCTTCTTTGGTCGAGTTCAGATGCAAACGGTCAAAGGTGAGGGTGAATGTCACACCTTATTTAAGGACAAAATCGAATACGCAATATATGTATGCTAGGATGAATTATATATATATATCGAATTTATTATAGTATCAAAATCAATATTGCTTACATAATGAAAATAATATTACAAAATTACCCGTGGGTCTAAAACAAAAGTGCATCTCCATTTGACCTAAAACTCATGTTTGGTGGGTTTTTGCCTTTTTGGATGTTTTATTTCCGATGGAACGATGTCACAAAACTCACGCAGCATGTCCGTTTTTCCATTGATGCAACAAAAACTCGCAGTTGAATTTTTCACAATGGACGCACCCAATCATCTCAGTTTGATTCAAAACTCATGTTTCGTGGGTTTTTGTCACTTTCATTTCCCACGGAAGGGTGTCACAAAACTCGCGCGAGATGGCTGTTTTTTCCACTGATGCACCGAAAAACTCGCAGTTGAATTTTTCGCAACAGATGCACCCAATCATCTAAGTTTGACCCAAAACTCATGTTTGGTGGGCTTTGGGAACATTCATTTTCGACGGAACGGTCCAACAAAACTCGTGCGGGATGACTTTTTTTCTACAGATGCACCGAAAAACTCGTAGTTGAAATTTTCGCAACAGATGCACCCAATCATCTCTGTTTGTCCCAAAACTCATGTTTGGTTGGTTTTTGACAGTTTCCTTTTTAATGGAACGGTGTCGCAAAACTCGCGTGGGAGATTCATTTTTTCCACTGATGCACCAAAAGACTCGCAGTTGAGTTTTTCACAACGGACGCAACCAATCATCTTTGTTTGACCCAAAACTCATATTTGGTGGGTTTTTAGTACTTTCATTTCCGACAGAATGTTGCGGCAAAACTCGCGCGGGAGGGCCATTTTTCCCATTGATGTACCGAAAAACTCGCAGTTGAATTTTGGCAACAGACGCACCAATCATCGCTGTATGACCCAAAGCTCAATTTTGGTGGGTTTTTGGCAGTTTAATTTCCGAAGGAACGGGGCCACAAAACTCGCGTGGGATGACCGTTTTTCCACTGATGAACCGAAAAACTCACAGTTGAATTTTTCGCAACGGACGCACCCATTCATCTCAGTTTGACCCAAAACTCTTGTTTGGTGGATTTTTGACACTTTCATTTCGGCGGAACAGTGCCGCAAAACTCGTGTGAGATGACCGTTTTTTCCACTGATTCACCAAAAAACTAGCAGATGAATTTTTCGCAACAACCGCAGCCAATCATCTCAGTTTGACCCAAAACTCATGTTTGAGTTTTGGGAACTTTCACTTCTAACGAAACCGTGCTGAAAACTCGCGCAGGAGGGCCGTTTCTCGCACTGATGCACCGAAAAAACTCATAGTTGAATTTTTCGCAACGGACGCACCCAATCATCGCCATTTGACCCAAAACTCATGTCTGGTGCGTTTTCGACTGTATCATTTTGAAGGACAGAGAATGCTATACCAAGGCGACCAGAGGGGGGGGTGAATGGGAGCCTAAAAATTTCTCTTGAAAGTCTGGCTTTTGTCCCACAAATCAACCCTGAATGCTTCGAACACAAACGTGATGCCCACGACTCTCAGAAGAAGAGTGGATGATCTCTAGGATCACAACGAGGCACCACCACAAAGAGCAACCCAAAACTCGCAAGCACCGAGTCAAGTTCAAGCCCAAAAACCTACTCCCAAACGTAGATGGAAGGCGACATCGGGAAATCCCAAAATACCTATGCTAATAAGTAGCAAAGATACCTAGAGAGGTTCCTTGGTGAACTCTAGAAGCAAACGAGAAGTCCGAAAACAAAACCAAAAAGTCGGGAGAGCAAACGCACTAAAGCTCAACACTCAATAGGATCTCGGACTGTCTGCGGGTACGGTCCCGGACTGTCCGCGGTCCTTTGGCGGACTGTCCGCCGGCCAAAAAGGGAAAACAACACTGCTGCTGAAAGCTCCCTGGACAGTCCCGGACTGTCCGCGAGGTACAATGGCGGACTGTCCGCCGCTCACACGAGGGCAGACCACCGAGGCGCACAGCCACTGATCCGGCTGCGACCCCGACGCCCGGACTGTCCGCGCCCCAACGGCGGACTGTCCGCGGCTGTGCAGAGAGAGCGATTTCAGTCGCCTCTTTTCGAAATCTCCCCAAAATCGATCCAAACCAAAATCCCTTGATCCCAAACTTGGAGAATTATCACTAGGTGGTTGGAAGACTACTCCTAAGAAATCATCCGCTCAAATCAACTCAAACTCCGGGAAATCGAAAGGGTTGGTGCAAGAGCAAAAAAGTTGCTACGAAACTCAAATCGACCCGATCTACTTTTTCGTGAGGGTCAAGTTGAATTCCTTCGGTGGAAATGTTCTCCTCACTTCAACGAACAAGTTGGTTCAAGTGGATTCAAAAAAGGCGCAACGTAGAGGGAGATCGAGCGACAAGAGAATTGAGACAAAGAGCAAAACGCGAAGAACAACTCAAGAACGCGAATCACAATCTCAATTGCCTGCCGAAATTTGTCCCCACGAGGAGACAACGGGAATTCGGTCCTGTTTCCGCAAAATCCAAATATATAGAGGCATGATTAGCCGTCTCTGCAGATCTCAGTAGCTACAATAGGGAATGGGAAGCAAGAAGCCCTAGAAGAGAATAGCAAATGATTGAGATAGATGGAGAGGTGGGTGTCTCCCCCTACTTATCCTAAACATTATTCCCATTCTACCCCTAATGATACACAGAGTGAACCAACTAAACCCTAAGGCTATTCTGGACCAGCTCGAAGTAGATGTTGATCCAACGACCACGCCCGCTCATCTGATAGCTTCACCACGATGCAACCTCACCCGACGCCGCCACGTGCCGCCACTCGCCCTCCGTCCATTTTCCTGGACCTCCCCCCGGTTTTGAGGATGAAACCGGGAAACCTTTCCTCAGGCTGAGTTTTGTGGCCCAAACTCAGAAACCCGCCATCACCCAGGTTTTGAGGCCCAAACCTGGAAACCGTTCTCAGCCCGAGTTTTGAGGCCCAAACTCGGAAACCGGCCAGCACCCAGGTTTTGAGGCCCAAACCTGGAAACCATCCAGCCGGTGGTTTTTCTGGGGCTCAACCACCGAACCGAAGGCATAGAGGGATGCACCGCCCGTGCACCCCGTCCACCCACAAGTCTTCACTTGTCACTGTCCCAGGCTGTCAGCCACCACGGCTGATCCTCAAGCCATCGGTCCATCAGTCCAAGCCTCACGTCCACCCTTCACTGCCCCGGGTCCATCGGCACGACACGTCACTACTTGACCTTCACCTTGCCTTCGATCACCGTCTCAGAGCTCGACACCTGCACAACACAAGCCAAAGAACATGTGCATCAAACCAGTGGACAATCACTCATCATCTCAAGATCTGGCATACACCCATGTATCCGTAATCTCCCCCTTGATGAGTGCATTGTCAACTACCAACACAAATCATATGTAGTAGAAAGAAAGGAAGAAGAAAGAGCGAACTCATCCAAACGACCAGAAGCAAATCAAAGCCAAAAGAAGTCGAATGGAGTGAGCAAGACAACTTGGTCCCCAAAGATATGGGCAACGACTTGACGCAACCAAGCAAAGCAAAGCTAGCCCTCAAGAAGAGGTAGAACAGGCTCAACACCACTAGCGCGAAGATCGGAGCAAAGAGGCCAAAACTGAGTAAACCAGCTAGTCCCTCTAGAAAGAGGCAAAGGCTCAACACAACTAGCTCCAGACCGCTCCAAACCAATTGAAGACACTCAACTGAAGCAAACAGCTAGTTCCTCCAGAAAGAGGCAAAGGCTCAACACAACTAGCTGAAAACCGCTCCAAACCAATTGAAAACTTTTCTCCAGAAATCAACTCGTCAAGCAAAACGAGCAAGCTCCCCCTGGACATAAGACCCCCCCCTTGGATAAAGCACATCACCAACTTATCGTGATTTGTAAAATTTCTCCCCCTTAGTTGATAATGCACATCTAAAGCAACCAATTATGCACAAGCTTCAAGGATATGCTATCCAGAGTGATAAAATGCTCAATTTGCACATGAGAACAGAAAACAACCCTAATGCTAGCATAAGCTCATCATGATCATATAGCTCAACAATAATGGCAAAGCAGTTTTAGATTTGAAGTTTAAGCACAAGATCAAGCTCACCAGGAAGATAGCATCTAGTATGAAGATAGACATGTCATTAACTAGAGCTAACCAAACTACACTGGTGAACTACCTCAAAGCAAGTGTCAAAAGAACATGCCATATACAACTCATTTCATTTGATTTAAGCAATTTTTTACAAGAGTTAGACATGTCAAGTGACTGCGAGGGGTTGAAAACACCACAATGCCTTACTTTCCAACCATGCGAAGCCTAAGTCAACAGACTATCAGAAGCTTAAAGCAATGGTTTCGGTCACACACTACACTGCTCAAGTTCATCCCAAAGGGAAGCAGTCTCGATACAGTGAGGTGTTGTAGTGCAATCCCACCTCGATCTTTCATCTCTTAGCTTGGATTTCAGATTTTAACATTCAAGCATTTCAGAGTATATACAATGGAAGCGATTTAAAACTCCAAGCTAGAGACATAGCAAACTAGTATAGCAAAGAAAGCTCTGGAAAGACATAATCTACTCATACTAGTTGCCAAAGCAAATGGTGAACTGTTTCTAGGATTTGACATAAGTTAAACAAGTTCATTATTGCAAAATCATACTCAACTCATCAAGTTTAGTTACATGATCATAAAGAGCTTAAACTGCATAATCTAAGTATCATACAAGCATGTGACAAACTGAGCATAGAGTCATTCTAGACAGAATATAAATGAAGCTCAAAATGCAAGTATGATACACATGCAAAATGCAGAAAAGTCCAGAAAGAAAAGACTATACACCATATGATACAACAAAGTGATCTCACATCTAAAATGGGAGACACACACCAAGCTCACCTCTCAACCTAGCAAACGTTGATTGGTCCAAAGGCTTGGTAAAAATATCGGCCAACTAATGATGAGTGTCGACATGTCTAAGGTCGATATCAACCTTCTCATAGTGGTCTCGCAGAAAATGAAAGTGCACATCTATGTGTTTGGTCTTAGAATGAAGCACGGGGTTCTTAGCAACGCTAATCGCACTCGTGCTATCAGAAAGCAATGGTACTCGAGAAAAACTCAGACCAAAATCGCACAAAGTGGCCATCATCCACAACAACTAGGAACAGCAGCTAGCCGCAGCAACATACTCAGCCTCTGTGGTAGACTGGGCGACACTAGACTGCTTCCGAGAAGACCAAGAAACAAGATAAGAGCCCAAAAACTGACAAGTCCCAGAGTGGACTTACGATCAAGTCGGCAACCAGCAAAATCAGCACCAAAGTAACCGCAAAGAGAGAGAGAGAGAGTAGAAGAAGCAGAATACCAAAGCCCGAACTCAGGAGTGGAATGAAGGTACCTCATAATGCGCTTGACTGCCTGACGGTGAGAGATGTGCGAGGACGACTGAAATCGTGCGCATAGGCACACCGCGAACTGAATGTCCGGGCATGTCACCGTCAGGTATAGCAACGATCCGATCATACTCTGGTACTCCTTCTGGTCCACGGCTTGTCCATCCTCGTCCGCATCCAGGGCCGTCGTGGTCGACATGGGTGTTGGAAGTGGTTTGGCCTCACCCATATCGAACTTCTTCACTATGTCCTTTGTATACTTGCCCTGGTGCACAAACGTCCCTTCTCGGGATTGCTTGATTTGCAACCCCAGAAAGAATGTCAACTCGCCCATTATGCTCATCTCAAATTCCCTGCTCATAGTATCTGCAAACTTGACAACCAAAGCAAGAGAAGAACCACCAAAAATGATATCATCCATGTGAATCTGAACCAATAGAGTGTCATTGCCTTGCTTGAGGAGAAAAAGAGTTTTATCCACACATCCCATTTTAAAACCCTTAGCAAGCAAAAAGGTTTTCAACCTATCATACCTGGCTCTAGGGGCTTGTTTCAAACCATACAAAGCTTTGTTCAGTTTAAAAACTTGGTTTGGAAACTTGGGATTTTCAAAACTGGGGGGTTGTTTCACATACACCTCTTCTTCTATGTAGCCATTTAGGAAGGCACTCTTGACATCCATTTGAAAAAGTTTAAACCCTTTGGATGCAGCAAAAGCCAAGAGGATCCTAATTGCCTCTAAACCAGCTATGGGAGCAAAAGTCTCCACATAGTCTATCCCCTCCTTCTCACTATACCCCTGGGCTACAAGTCTGGCCTTGTTTCTCACAATGTGGCCATCCTCTCCTTGTTTGTTTTTGAAAACCCATTTTGTCCCAATAGGATTACACTCAGGAGGAGGTGGAACTAGAACCCAAACCCGATTTCTCTCAAAATTTTCTAACTCGTCATGCATGACATTGACCCAATCTGGATCAGACAAAGCATGTCCAACATCTCGGGGTTCAAAATCAGCAACAAATGCAGAATGAGCAAAGTGAGAGATTTGTTGTGACCTAGACCGAGTGACATGTTCGTTGATGTTGCCGATCATCTGTTGAGGAGGGTGTTGGCGCTGAATATGTCGTGGCACCTCCCTTGCTGAAGTGACCTCCCCCTCAACTGTAGCTAGTGCCTCCTCGAGTATCACTGGCAAACCCCGAGGTGGTGGATCGACCGCCCCCCATGTAGTGGAAGAAGATGGGTCGGGGCCACGAGTAGTCGTGGTCGAAGTCGATCTCACCGGAACATCAGGTGGAGGAAGATCTGGATCATCCATCTGTTCAGTTCCATCTTCCTCACCATCAAAAAGAGGTTGACCAACCTCGTGATCACTTGCACGCTCAAATCTAGAAGAAGGACAAAGCATGGTCTCGTTGAAGGTGACATCAGATGTCTCCATGACTCGGTCAGTGTCAAGATTAAGTACACGATATGCACGAGTATGACTACCATAACCCAAAAAGACACCGTTAGAAGAGCGAGACTCAAATTTGTCCAAGTTGCCTTTCTTGAGTATAAAACAGTGGCAACCAAAAACTCTAAAATAACTCACTTTGGGTTGTCTCCCAAATCGCAACTCATAAGAGGTCTTCTTCAAGAAAGCACGGAGAAAAATGTGATTGGAAATATAGCATGCAGTGTTAATAGCTTCGGCCCAATACCGCCTAGGAGTCCTATGCTCATCAAGCATCGTCCTAGCCATCTCAACAAGGGTCTGATTTTTCCTCTCTACAACACCATTTTGTGGTGGTGTGTAGGGAGAAGAAAACTGATACTCTAAACCCAAAGAGTTACAAAACTTTTCAAAGTCCGAGTTCTTAAACTCGGTACCATTATCGCTACGAATGGCTCTCATCGAGTTCTTAGGGAACTCATTCTGAAGACGCAAAATCAAATTGCGGGTGAAAGAGAGAGTCTCAGTTTTCTCAGCTAGAAATAAAACCCATGAATATCTTAAGAAGTCATCAACAACAACCAACACATACCACTTCCCACCAACCGAGCTCACCCGAGCCGGACCTACAAGGTCCATATGCAAAAGCTCTCCAGGGTGCTTGGTCATAACTTGATTCCCAAGATGGTGGGGAGCAGCAACCATTTTCCCATGTCTACAAGAATGGCAAACAAGATCCTTCTCCATGTGTAACTTGGGCAATCCTCGAATTAAGCCAAGTGAACTAAGCCTTGCAAGTAAGTCGAAGCTCAAGTGACCAAGTCTCCTATGCCACTTCCAAAGATCAGAGGAGGATCCAGCCAAAAGACAACGAGAAATGCCAAAAGACTCCGAGAAATTCGCACGAAAGACTTCCCAAAGGGCAAAATCAAACATACAAGATTGCCCTGAGGATCCAAAATACGACTGAGATTCGGCTTCAAATGAATCTCATAGTCATCTTCAAAAAGTTGAGAAACAGAGAGAAGGTTAAAATGCAAGTTTGAAACAAGAGAAACATCACGCAACACAAAATGCTCATTGACTCACACAGAACCACGGGATAACACTTTACCTTTGCTATTGTCACCGAAGGTGATAAACTCCTTTCCGGTGACTGGACTAAGACTGGAGAACCACTTGGAGTTTCCGGTCATATGTCTTGAGCATCTGGAATCCACCAACCAAACATTCTCCAATCGACTTACTTACATCAATAAAAAGACATAGGGTGAGCATACGGCCTAACACTGGGGTGAGTAAAACGGGAAGAGTACCAGTGTTGTCCCGGCTGCTCAAAAGAACGGTCAGTATAAAAACCATTCCTAGCATTCCTACGGGGAAAGCGATCACCACACACAGGAAAATGTGGTCCGCTAGGAGGAGAGCGCTCACCGCGATAGCCAAAATGCGGTGGGGGTAACGCTCAACAACAAAGCCACCGCCACAGGGTCCATAGCCTACAAAGGTAGGATCCCGCCGGGCAAAACCTCTTGTGGCCTAGGACCTTGAGGCATTGGACCTCTAGGCCTAGCAACCCTCCTTTGAATATTAGACACATGTACATCATGGAAAGGATGGTACATGTCTGTGTTGTTCATCTCCTTTGCACGATGCTCCTCTCTCTTGCGCCGAAAGCAAAACTCCCTCAAGTGTCCATCTCTCCCACAGTGCTCACAATGATACCTCACCGCTCTCATAGGGGTGGGTGTGGATCACTTGGTTCTTTTGTGGCATGCGCTCCTCTTGGATTGGTGGCATAGTGTCAAGCTTGTTCGTCAAGTGGTTTGGTTTTGGAGCCCATGTTTGTTTCTTGGGTGGAGCTCTTGGAGGTTCCACAAACACTCCATATTTTGTGTTAGGCTTGAGAGGCTCTTTGGGTGAAATCTTGGTTAGTTTGAGAGTAGTGGTGAAGTTGGGCTTCTCACTCGGCTTAAGACCACTAGACTCACCAATCTTCCCGAAAGAAGCAGCACTCTCCACACCCTGAGCAAAGCCAACACCTGGACCTCCAGTAGCTCGCTTGAATTGAGCAATCATCATGCCAAGCTGCGGCTCTCCATTAGAAACCCATGACAAGATGGTCCGAATGTATGTGTTTTCTTCCTCGGTTTGCATCTTGTCATGCTTCACATTTGCCATCTTTATTTCCAAACCCTCACACAAAGCACACCTAGATACACTAGTGCTACCTAAGTTGGCCTTCTCAAGAGACTCAATCTTGGCATCCTTCTCTGCCAACTCAGATTGCAAGCCTGCACAAGACTTGCATGCACCAAGCAAAATGGGTCTAGCCCTAAGCTCATCCAGCTCTCCAACCAAAGCAACATACTTCCCCCTCAAAGTGAGTAGGTCAATCATGTGCTTGGAGCACATCTCACACTCATCCTCCTCGGTGACTACAATAGTGGACTTGACAGACTCAAGATCCTTCACCGCATCCTCCCACTTCTGCCTAAACTCCTTCCTCTCTCTAGCAGCAAGCCTTAACAACTTGTCTTGACTAAGAAGAGCAGCAGTAAGTTTCTCGACCTCAGCAGAGAGTTCATCGGAAGTCTGAGATACCTGGGAGGAGTCATCGTCGTCGTTGTTCCGATGGATCTCCTCCAGCTCGCTGTTGACCTCATCGCTGAGGGCCATGGTGTAGAAGCCCTCGTTGTCAGCGAAGAAACAGAAGCCGTTCAACTTGTCCTCGATCTTCTTCTTCTCGGACTCATCATTGCTTGAAGCAGTGGAGTCGTCATCCGAGTCATCGACGTCGCTGAGCGTGGAGAAGAAAGCACACTCCTCGGCCTAGGCTTTCTCCAAGTACTTCTCCTTGATGTACTCCTTGTTGAAGCCGCCCTTCCGCTTGTGCTTTGCGGGGACGTACTTCTCCTTGCGCTTGCCGGAGTCGTACTTGTGGCCGTGATCGCCTTTGCCGAAGACTTGCTTGTTCTTCTTAGGACAGTTGGCAATGAAATGGTTGGAGTCACCACACTCGAAACAACCAACTCGTCCTCCTCCGCGGCGACGGTACATGCGGTTGTTGTGAAACCGCGAGAACCAGTTGGCTAGCAAAGCCAACTCGTCATCTGCCATGAACTCCAGCTGCTCCTCTGTGATAGAAAGAAGAGACGAAAGTGCAAAGCCTCTAGAGAGGTTAGCAGAAGAGCCAGAAACCAAAGCCATCGACGGGCCAGAAGGATTTTCATGAGAAGCCCTCGCCATGGCATCAATCTCACTGGACTTGAGCTTACTGAAGAGCTCGTCGCAAGTGAGAGTCTCATAGTTAGGTGATTCGATGACCGCCTGAACTTTGGAGTCCCACACCGACCGATCAAGAGTATGAAGAAGCTTGAGATCTCTCTCATGATCGTCGTATGGCAAAAGCTCTCTGTTAGCCCTCATCCTGTTGACAATGACCTAAAAGCGAGCGAATAAACTTTCTATGCTCTCGCCAGGCATGTGTCGGTAGTTCTCATACTCACGCTTGTGCGACTTGTAGAGACGGGTTTTGACTTGAGTGGTTCCCTCATGGAAACACATGAGAGTCACCTGAATCTCCTGAGCCGTGGTGAGGCGAGAGACACGATCAAACTCAGACATGCTCAAACAGGTGAAAAGAGCATTACGGGCTCGACTATTGGCATCATGCTCATCGATCTGTTGTTGAGTCACACGAGCAGCCAAGACCACGTAATTGGCAGAGTTGCAAATCTCCCAAACCGAAGCACTCATACTCTGAAGACAGGCCAACATACATATCTTCCAATACGCATAGTTCATCCCATCGAAAAATGACGGTTTGCCCACGCCGCGATCCATGTCGCTTTTTGTGGATCTGGAACCGGCTAAGGTGGAAGATCCTTAACCCGCTCTGATACCAATTGAAGGACCGGGAATGCTATACCAAGGCGAACAGAGGGGGGGGGGGTGAATGGGAGCCTAAAAATTTCTCTCAAAATTCTGGCCTCTGTCCCACAAATCAACCCCGAATGCTTCGAACACAAACGTGATGCCCACGACTCTCAGAAGGAGAGTGGATGATCTCTAGGATCACAATGAGGCACCACCATAAAGAGCAACCCAAAACTCGCAAGCACTGAGTCAAGTTGAAGCCCAAAAACCTACTCCCAAAGTAGATGGAAGGCTACGTCGGGAAATCCCTAAATACCTATGCTAACAAGTAGCAAAGATACCTAGAGAGGTTCCTTGGTGAACTCTAGAAGCAAACGAGAAGTCCGAAAACACAACTGAAAAGTCGGGAGAGCAAGCGCACTAAAGCTCAAGACTCAGCAGGATCTCGGACTGTCCGCGGGTACGGTCCCGGACTGTCCGCGGTCCTTTGGCGGACTGTCTGTCGGCCAAAAAGGGAAAATAACACTGCTGCTGAAAGCTCCCTGGACAGTCCTGGACTGTTCGCGAGGTACAACGGCGGACTATCCGCCGCTCACCCGAGGGCAGACCACCGAGGCGCACAACCACTGATTCGGCTGCGACCCCGACGCCTGGACTGTCCGCGGCTGTGCAGAAAGGGCGATTCCATCGCCTCTTTTCCAAATCTCCCCAAAATCGATCCAAACCAAAATCCCTTGATCCCAAACTTGGAGAAGATGATCACTAGGTAGTTGGAAGACTACTCCTAAGAAATAATCCGCTCAAATCAACTCAAACTCTGAGAAATCAAAGGGGTTGGTCCAAGAGCGAAAAAGTTGCTATGAAACTCAAATCGACCCGATCTACTTGTTCGTGAGGTTCAAGTTGAATTCCTTCAGTGGAAATGTTCTCCTCACTTCAACGAACAAGTTGGTTCAAGTGGATTCGAAAAAGACGCAACGTAGAGGGAGATCGAGTGACGGGAAAATTGAGACAAAAAGCAAAACACGAAGAACAACACAAGAACGCGAATCACAATCTCAATTGCCAGCCGAAATTCATCCCCACGAGGAGACAACGAGAATCCGGTCCCGTTTCTGCAAAATACAAATACATAGAGGTATGATTAGCCGTCTCTGCAGATCTTAGTAGCTACAGCATGGAATGGGAAGCAAGAAGCCCTAGAAGAGAATAGAAAATGACTGAGATAGATGGAGAGGTGGGTGTCTCCTACTTATCCTAAACATTATTCTCACTCTATCCCTAATGATACAGAGAGCAAACCAGCTAAACCCCAAGGCTATTATGGACTAGCTCGAAGTAGAGGTCTCCGACGGCCACGCCCGCTCATCTGGTAGCTTCGCCTCGACATGACCTCACCCGATGCCGCCACGTGCCGCCACTCGCCCTCCGTCCATTTTCCAGGGCCTCCCCTCGGTTTTGAGGATGAAACCGGGAAACCTTTCCTCAGGCTGAGTTTTGTGGCCCAAACTCAGAAACCCGCCATCACCCAGGTTTTGAGGCCCGAACCTAGAAACCGTTCTCAGCCCGAGTTTTGAGGACCAAACTCGAAAACCGGCCAGCACCCAGGTTTTGAGGCCCAAACATGGAAACTATTCAGCCGGTGGTTTTTTTGGGGCTCAACCACTAAACCGAAGCCGTATAGGGATGCACCGCCCATGCACCCCGTCCACCCATAAGTCTTCACTTGTCGCTGTCCCAGGCTGTCAGCCACCATGGCTGATCCTCAGGCCACCGGTCCATTAGTCCAAGCCTCACGTTCGCCCTTCACCGTTCCGGGTCCATCGGCATGGCACATCACTACTTGACCTTCACCTTGCCTTCGATCACCGTCTCCGAGCTCGACACCTGCACAACACAAGCCAAAGAACATGCGCATCACACCAGTTGACAATCACTCATCATCTCAAGATCCGGCATACACCCATGTATCCACAAATTTCGAATGGAACAGTGCCATAAAACTCGCACATGTGGCCCATTTTTTGCACTGAAAAACTTGCACGTGAATTTATCACAACGGACGCACCCAATCATTTTAGTTTGACCAAAAACTCATGTTTGGTGGGGTTTTGGCACTTTCATTTCCAATGGAACGGTCCCACAAAACTCACGTGGGATGATTGGTTTTTCACTGATGCATCGAAAAACTCGTAGTTGAATTTTTCGCAACGGATGCACCCAATCATCTTGGTTTATCGCAAAACTCATGTTTGGTGAGTTTTTGATAGTTTCATTTTCAATGGAACGGTGTTGCAAAACTCACGCGGGAGGGCCGTTTTTCCCATTGATGCACCAAAGGACTCGCAGTTGAATTTTTCGCAACGGACACACCCAATCTTCCTTGTTTGATCCAAAACTCATGTTTGTTGGGTTTTTGGATGTTTCATTTCCGCTAGAGTGATGTTGCAAAACTCGCACGGGAGAGGGGCATTTTTCCCACTAATGCACCAAAAAACACACAGTTGAATTTTGCGCATTGGAGGTGCCCAATCATCTTCGTCTGACCCAAAACTCATGTTTGGTGGATTTTTGGATGTTTCATTTCCAATAGAATGATGTTGCAAAACTCGCACAGGATTTCCATTTTTTTGCTGATGCACCGAAAAACTCACAGTTGAATTTTTCACAATAGAAGCACTCCATCATCTCAGTTTGACAAAAAACTCATCTTTGGTGGGTTTTTGGCCGTTTCATTTCCGACAGAACGGTGCCGCAAAACTCGCGCGGGATGGCCGTTTTTTCCATTGATGCACCAAAAAACTCACAGTTGAATTTTTCGCAATGGACGCACCCAATCATCTCAGTTTGACTCAAACTCATGTTTGGTGGGCTTTGTGAACTTTTATTTTTGACAGAACGGTGCCGCAGAACTCGCGTGGGAGGGCCATTTTTCCTAGTGATGCACCGAAAAAACTGTAGTTGATTTTTTTGCAACGAACGCACCCAATCGTCTCTGGTTGACCCAAAACTCATGTTTGGTGGGTTTTTGGTAGTTTCATTGCCGACAGAATGGTGGCATAAAACTCGCATGGGATGACCGTTTTTCCCACTAATGCACCAAAAGACTTGCAGTTGAATTTTTTTGCAACGGACTCACCCATTCATCTTAGTTTGACCCAAAACTCATATTTGGTGGGTTTTTTTGATGTTTCATTTGTGACAGAATGATGCAACAAAACTCACGCGGGATGACCATTTTTTCCACTGATGCACCAAAAAACTCGTAGTTGAATTTTTCAAAACAGACGCACCTAATCATCTCTGTTTGACCCAAAACTCATGTTTGGTGGGTTTTGGGAACTATCATTTCTGACGGAACGGTGCCGCAAAACTCACGTGGGAGCGCCGTTTTCCCACTAGCCACTGATGCACCAAAAAACTCACAGTTAAATTTTTTGCAACAGACGCACCCAATCATCTTCGTTTGACCCAAAACTCATGTTTGGTGGGTTTTTGGATGTTTCATTTCCGACGGAACGATGTCGCAAAACTCACGGGATGGCTGTTTTTCCACTGATGCACCGAAGAACTCATAGTTGAATTTTTTGCAATGGACGCAACCAATCATCTCTGTTTGACCCAAAACTTATCTTTTGTGTGTCTTGGGCAGTTTCATTTCCGACGGAACGGTGCCGCAAAAGTCGCACGAGAGGGCCATTTTTCTCATTGATGCACCGAAATACTCGCAGTTGAATTTTTGGAATGGACGCACCCAATCATCTTCGTTTGACCAAAAACTTTTGTTTGGTGGGTTTTTGGCACTTTCATTTTTGACAAACGGTGCCGCAAAACTCGCGTGAGATGGCCATTTTTTCCACTGATGCACTGCAAAACTCGTAGTTGAATTTTTCATAATGGATGGACCCGTTCATTTCAGTTTGAAACGAAACTCAAGTTTGGTGGGTTTTTGGCACTTTCATTTTCGACGGAATGGTGGCGCAGAACTCGCGCGGGTTGGCCGTTTTTTTCACTGATGCACCGAAAAACTTGCAGTTGAATTTTTCACAACGGACACACCCAATCATCTTAGTTTGACCCAAAACTCATGTTTGGTAGGTTTTGGGAACTTTCATTTCCGATAGAACGGTGCCGCAAAACTCACGTGGGAGGGATGTTTTCCCACTGATACACCAAAAAACTCACAGTTGAATTTTTCGCAACGGGCACAACTAATCATCGCCATTGGACCCAAAAGTCATGTTTGGTGCGTTTTCGACGGCATCATTTTGGATGGAACAGTGCCATAAAACTCGCTCAGGTTGCCCATTTTTTCACCGAAAAACATTCAGTTGACTTTATCACAACGGACGCACCCAATCATCTTAGTTTGACCAAAAACTCATGTTTGGTGGGGTTTTGGCAGTTTTATTTCTGACAGAATGGTGCTACAAAACTCTCGCTGCATGGCTATTTTTTCCACTGATGCACCGAAAAAGTCGCAGTTCAATTTTTTGCAATGGACGCACCCAATCATCTCAGTTTGACTCAAAACTCATGTTTGGTGGGTTTTGGGAACTTTTATTTTCGACGGAATGGTGCCGCAAAACACGCATGAGAGGGTCGTTTTTCCCATTGATGCACCAAAAAAATCGTAGTTGAATTTCACAACGGGCGCACCCTATCAACTCCGTTTGACCCAAAACTCATGTTTGGTGGTTTTTAGCTGTTTCATTTCCGACGGAACGATGTCGCAAAATTCGTGTGGGATGACCGTTTTTCGCACTAATGCACCAAAAGACTCGTAGTTGAATTTTTCACAACGGACACACCCAATCATCTAAGTTTGACTCAAATCTCATGTTTGGTGGGTTTTGGGAACTTTTATTTTCTACAGAACGGTGTCACAAAACTCGCGTGGGAGGACCATTTTTCCCACTAATGCACTGAAAAACTCGTAGTTTAATTTTTCGCAGTGGACGCACTCAATCATCTTCGTTTCACCCCAAACTCTTGTTTTGTGGGTTTTGGACAGTTTTGTTTCGGATGGAACGGTGCCGTAAAACTCGCACGCGTGGGCCATTTTTTCCATTGATGCACCGAAAAACTCATAGTTGAATTTTTCGCAAGGGACGCACCCAATCATCTTTGTTTGACCCAAAACTCATATTTGGTGGGTTTTGGGTAGTTTCATTTCCGACAGAATGGTGCCGCAAAACTCGTGTGGGATGACCGTTTTTTCCACTGATGCACCGAAAAACTTGCAGTTGAGTTTTTCGCAACGAACGCACCCATTCATCTCCGTTTGACCCAAAACTCATGTTTGGTGGGTTTTTGGATATTTCATTTCTGACGGAACGATGTCGCAAAACTCACGTGAGATGGACGTTCTTTCCACTGATGCACCAACTCGCAGTTGATTTTTTTGCAACAGACGCGCCGAATCATCTCTGTTTGACCCAAACTCATGTTTAGTTCTCTTCAATCCACAAAATAATTCTTTTGGCGATAATAGAGGGAAAGACTGACAATTGATGCAATCCAAACCCTAAAAAGTCCTTCCACCGGGGGCGACAATGAACCACAATTAGAAGATGAGGAATTCGAGAATTCCAGGTGATGTACCCAAGCAGCAGCAGCTTGATCACACACTTCACACAGATCCACAAGAATCCAGAAGATAATCTTCAAGACGAGAAACCTGACGAAAGCATCGTCGACGAGGACATAATCCCACAAATAAAATCCAATCTAATCTAATTACAATGTTGGTCCATCCTAAATAAAAGGCACGCAGGCCTAGGCTCCACCGGACCAGACCTGTATTCAACATCTAATTCAACCAACATTAGCACTCGCAGGCACCATAACGTGTTTGATTCAACCAACACCAGCGCTCGCAGGCACCATAACGTCTTTGGACTGGACTCTCTGTGGAATCAAAGATTTGCTGAATAAATAAAGTCACTAGCGACCACAGGTAAGTCACACATGGGTAGAAACAATAAAATAATCCGGCAAGGAAGCAATTACACCATTAGCATTATGAGCCTCCCGCAGCATCAACTTGCATGCAACGTCTTCGTCTCCTATTACTCGATCCCAATAATAGCTCATGTGATATCGACCTCAATGCAACCAATATAAATATAGTTTCTTGGCTTCATATTTTCCACTTTCATAAATGTTGCACCACCAAAAAATATATTTGAGGACAAACCGACATAAGTAAATTTATCCATATCCGCAATATATTTCTCCTTAAAAATAACAGTACCAAATTGAAAACAATGAGGTATTAAAGAGTTACTGGCTGCTATACTTGAATTATTTGTAGCCATGTCTTCCTGAATAACAGGAAGAGTCATGGACTCATCACCTCTCTCCCTTGAAACAAAGCCGTCCTCGGCTTTGACGTGGAGTTCTTAGAAGGTACCTTTGCCATAGTAATAGCTATCGTTTGCTCATCATCTCAAATTGCAGGCGGGGCGGGCTTTTAACGCAGCCCGCCCGCTGATCCCGGAAACTTTTGATTTGTGGCCATTGTTGACACTCACTAATGCTCATAATTAACCATCAACTATTGCATGAAATGACACTAAATGAATCGCAAAGCATAGTTCAAGTTCCACAAGTTTTGGTGCTCTCACTTGTTTTGTAGGGCATCCATGTTTTGACCATATAAAAGTATCTCAAGTGATGAATTGGAGTACACCATTGCGAAGACCTCGTCGATACGATCGAAACAGACATATGATTTGCTATATTTGGAGTCTCGGAGTGAGAGTCCTCGATGGATACGACTTGGAAGATTCTAGAACATTCCAGAACATTCCAGAAGACATGAGAAGGCGACTCACGGAAGGCGAGGCCCACCTATCATAGAGGCAGACCGACCGGTCTCCCTCCTGGGCCGGTCGGTCAGGTATTGGGCCCAATCTTGTCCCCCTTCGCGCGACACACTCGAACCGACCTCTACGACGCGTTTTGGCCCATTAAGGCCCATGTGCATATGACGAAAGATTTAGTACCACATCACTTGCCCAAGGTGGAGGGGAGACCAGGAGCCCCTATATAATAAACCCAGGACCCCCCTGAGGCAACACATCATCTAGGAGTTCTAGAGGCGTCCCACGAAGGACAACCTCTCTTCTCTAAGAGAATTAGGTTTAGATTTTCCAATGTAATAGATTAACTCTAGTCGGGAGTTAGGGAGAGCGGAGCTGTGCTCCGGTTCCGGAGGAGTCTTCAGAGTTTTGGTATGTCTTTGTATCTTTCCTTTGTATGACTTATGCTTTAATATATTTATCTTCTCAACTTACTTTATGCCTTTTATATTATGATTAGTATAGTTGTTATGTTCTAGCATAGGATCTCCGCTCCTATCGAGTGCTCTAGTTATAGGCCATAATTAGAGTAGTAATCGATAGATTAGACTTGGTGTTTAGTCTATAGGTTTCCTAAGGTTGCGCTCAACCCCACGAATAGTTGTGGTAGCCCAAGGTGGTGACAACCCTGATGGCCGACGTATTCCACCACGTTCGGGTTGATGTTCGTAGGACCGTAGTTAGAGCTTCCCAACCCCCTTCTCATCCTTTTTTGTGGTTGGTGTTCTGATGTCCCGAAGTGTTATTATATGACTGCTATATCTTTTCATCCTTGTTACCTTACAACCCAAGTAATAGAGAAGCGCATAGGAACCTTGATCTCTCCCGTTGTCCTCCCACTATAGTTATCTAGTTATCATTGAATTATCTTTTATGTGCTTTCATTTATTATCATATCATATATCATTCACTCTTGCTTTAGTCTAATTAGTACTCTGAGTTAGTAGATGTATGATAGTGAATTATCGGATTCTTGACCTTAGCTTTTTAGTGGTAAAATATAAATAACGATCCTGGAATACTCCCAGTAAAATGCTACAATGGTGTTCTGTGCGCTTGCGGAATCTTTCATATTCTATTTGCGTTAACAAACGTCAACAAGCATTTTTGGCGCCGTTGCTGGGGAAGCAATTGGTGTAAAGATTTTGATAATGATCTTGATGCCCAGCTGCATTTTTTCGCGGACCAGTGTCATTCAATCCGCAAAGCCCGTTGGCCAAAAGGAGAGGCGGCAATGAACCCGCAACGATTGCAAACCGAGCTGCCCCAAACCCTACCGAGGGCATCGCTCTCCTCCTCGCCGCCTCCGCCTAGGCATGGCCCTCCTCCACTCGAGCGTCACCCTCCTCCTCGCCCTCCTCCGCTCGGGTGTCGCCCTCCTCCTCACCGCCGCTCGGGCGTCGTCCTCCTCCTCGCCATCCTTCCCTCGGCTTTCGTCCATGGTGGAGCAAGAGGAGGCAGGAGAGGATGGGGGCCATGAAGCCTCCAAGATTGAAGTGTCGGCTTATGTGGGATCATGAGGGAGACTGGTGGCGAGTGTGGCTTCCTCTTCCTGCAAAGATAGGTAAGGTCGTAAGGATTTGCTTGACCCCTTTGGTCGTCACCTCCATTTGCTTGATCTATTTTCAAAGATGACTGAATATTTGTCTAGGCTTGATCTATTTCAAAGATGTCTGAACATTTGTCTAGGCTCGATAGTTGTATATGTCATCCCGGTCATTGTTACATTTATTAGAAAGAGTTTGTCAATTGGTTCCTCATCTGTGTGTATATTCAGTTGGACGCTCTCCGATTATGTCCTGAACAAAAGCAAATCGCTGACGGACCAAGAAGCAAATTGATGCAGCTGGTAGCAGTATTCAGATAGCAAATGAGTCCATCCTGATACATTATTAGCAGCAGTACATCTACGTAGTGTGTGTATATTTAGATTGCCAATAGATCCGAGGAACCAATTTGACATTTTATCTTGCAAGTCTGCTTAAGATTTTTTTGACATGAACATACTATTTTACAATTTTACTAGTGATTTGTCTTAGTGGATCCAACTCTGCATTCTTGTTAAGTTTCAGTTAAGTTTTTCTTTGTTTAAGTTTTAGGTAGACTGCAATTACTGAATGCGAGCTATCTGAATGTTTTCTCAGTTACTGAATGCTTCTCAGTTAACTGAATGTACTGAATGTTAACGTCTCAATTTAACTGTACTGAATGCTTCTCGGTTCTATATATCGCAAGTTCATTCATGTCATGATATTGAAAACCTCTTCTCTCTATACTCGAGGTCGTGTTGTCATCAATCACCAAAAAGGGGGAGATTGAACACATCTTGGCCCCTAGTGGGGTTCGGTGATTGGATGAAACACAAGATTACTGTGACTAACGTGTGTTTTGCAGAAATAAGAATGAGTTAGGTCACGGTAATGGCGACGATATGGGCATATGAAGTTCGTGTCCCCTGGCGATGGAAATTGATTCGGTTTTCAAAGGACGAACGACGAAGACGGTGATAGGCTAGCGCTGTGTCATATGGTGTTGGAGGACACTTAGGTAGTCTTAGGTCTTTGTTTTTCCTTGGCCGTACTATAAAGGGGAGCGTGAATCAGTAGCTTGACCTAGATGAGTCTATTGAGGTAGGTGTGGTGCACACTTGTTATTTCATAGCCCTAGGTAGCTCAGAGAGAGCCCTTATGTCGTGAGGATAAAAATTCGTTAAGGCTGCGTTACGATCCGAGGTTGTTTTGCCCTTGAAAAGACGCTAGCCTGGTATGCATCGGACGCGCGTCCGATGCTCACTAGACTTGAGAGTCTCTGGTGCGTGGCATAGGACGCTCCAATGTTGTCACATCGGACGCTACGGTGTCACTGTTCACTTGCGAGTGAACTGAGGGATGCATCGGACGCCGAGGGCCAGCGTCCGATGTCCATGGAGAGAGGTTTCAGAGAGGCAGTTTCTGCATCGGACGCGTCCGAGGCAGGGGCATCGGACATTGCCCAGCGTCCGATGTCACTTTAAACTGCGTGTCAGAAAAGTACAATTGATCGTTGGGTCGAGGGCATCGGAGCGTCCAATGACAGGCATCGGCGCGTCCGATGCCCCTGAAAACTGTGCTGTTTGAAGCTCTTTTGGATGGCCGGTTGGGGGAGTATTTATACTCCTTCCGCTCTTCCATTAGAGTGTTCTTGCCACTTCAACCTGCTGAGAAACACCTTGTGAGTGTGAGGAAGAGCAAGAGCCCTAGTGAGGTTGAGAGATTTCCTAATTGTGAGAATTAGTGACCTCATTAGTGAAAGAGAGTAGCAAGTGTGCATCCATCCATCTCTTTGGCCCTGGCTTGGTCAAGTGAGAGTTCTAGCTTGTTACTCTTGGTGATCGGCATCACCAAGACGGCTTGGTGGCGACCGAGAAGCTTGGTGATCATCCAATGGCCTTGTGGATGACCCAAGTCGAGTTGTGACAGGTAGTGAGCGATTCACCGGGCTGGAGTGGCGAAGAATCAGCTCATAGTGAGCACTTGATCCTTGCGTGGATCAAGGGGGAGCAATACCCTTGCGCGGGTGCTCCAACGAGGACTGGTGGGGGTGTGCCAACACTGTCGGTGTTTGTTAACCGGCAAACTCGTCTTGAGTAATCTCAGACGATTTGTTCGGTGGGGATCGGCGTTCGTAGGACTCGACGAGTACACAGGGACAACTATTTATACTGGTTCAGGCCGCTAAATAGCGTAATACCTTACGTCCAGTGCGGCGTATGCCTTGTGTATGATTATGATTCAGATGATTGGAGCGTGCGCCTGCTTCCCCTTATATATCCGGGTGAAGCATAGCGCAGACCGAGTCCTAGTTGATTACAACAGAGGAGTCCTATTCTAATTACAAGACTTCCTTTAAGAACTCGACTAAGTTACAGTGAGAGTCCTAATCCAAGTACGCTTCGTATCAAGTCTTCGGATCTCCCGTGTCGTCCGGGATTAGTCGGAGTAATCATCTTCTGATGATATCTCTGACATCCTGGTCCGTCAAGCCCCCGAGCTCTTCATCATTTCCTCATATCATTATCTTCTAGCTTCTTTCTGAGAATCTCCGAATAATGTCCTTGAGAAATCTTGAAGTGCTCCGTAGGTAAAAGAACTCCATGGTGTGCACTTTTTCTCTCAAAAAAGTGCACCATAGGGTGTAGCCCTTGAGCCTCTTGTTATTTATAATAACTTTGAGGATCTTTTGAGCCTTTTCCGAGTAATTCTTGGGTAAGAAAAAACATTTCCTTTATGATATGTACCCTGCAGCCCCCGAGCCAAAGTTCCGAGTACTCAATAGTCGGTTCTTGGGGTCTTCCAAATATATAACCGGGTAATCCATAAAGGTCTTGAAGAACCAAAACATGTCACTGATGCATTGCGTACTCCATCTAAATAATGAATATTCAGCTTTAGGTGGGTAATGTTTTCAACAAACATCCCTTATCACCCCCCACTGAACAGAAATTATTGTGGAAACAACAATAATTGACCAATGAATGTTCCAGTTGTACGTATTAAAGATTTTTGTCGTGTTCTGCAACTGCAAAGTTTGTCGTCTTCCTCTTGAATTGCGCATGAGAATCAAATCCATCATCGATGCCAGGCTTCACATGTGCAACAGTGCATAGGTTGAATTATTTGACCCTTCAGTCGCTTTTATCCATAGACAAAGTCCATAGACCAAGAGGAATCCGCCTATAAATACCCTGCCTGGGAAGCGGAAAACTCATATCCTTTTGAGTGTATGACTTCCTCTAGTGCCATGAATATTATAGGATCAATAGTAGAGATGGCCGAGCCCCCCGGGTATCTTCCTTCTGTAAGATAGTTGAGGTGTCTAGAAGAACTCTTGTGAAGGGATCATCCGCCAGGGTGGTTTCCAAGTGGTCGCGAGCAGAGGGATACAGAGGTGCGCCTAGAAGAACTCTTGTGACTACCACTCGTAGATAACCTCGGAGTCACAGGTTGTCAAAAGGCGGCGAGTGTGATGGTCTTCCCCCCCGAGTTCCTTGAGTACTGGGGTGGTGCCTGAGATCCACCTTGGGATGCACTGAAAAGATAGTGTCTACCCAAGGTTCTGTGTCTGCTTTACTGCGTCTCACTGAACCTGGTCCTTGGTGCATTAGGCGTCAAGACTCTGCACCTTGATTACACTAGAGTAGAGTTTTACATCCTGATGGTACTTGTGCTGGTAGTTGCTGTATCTCAAGATGTTTTCATGTATCTCTGTTGTAATTCCGAGTAATAATAAATAAGATCCGGGTACTTGGAATATTTTTCGAGTCCTCTGTCTTGTTCTCCGAGTACTAAATGTATCTTGTGAAAGAAGGAAGCTTGTCTGTCCGTTGTATGCCTGTTCACTGTTACTGACGCCGTTTGAAACGTTTTCCCAACCGTTAGGGTTTTGAACGGTTTCATAATGCCGTTTGGAAAATATGAACGGTTGCCGAAACAGATCTATAATAAGCCGCCGTCAGGCCCTTGTCTTCCTCACATTTTCATCAAGCCATTGCTTTCAGAATTAGAAATCCCCTAGCCAATCCTCAGTTGATGCGCAGAAAATCTTTCGTCACCAACATGGGTCCCAAGAGACAAACTGCCGTCGAGAAGAAAAAGCCTAGGATCACCACCATTGGAAGGCCAAAGCACCCAAATCCGCCGACTGATGTTCTGGCATGGAAACAACCAGATACTATTCTGTCAGAGCTGGCGTTCCTGGCACAACAGGGGTTACTTCGAGCACAGCCACTTGATGGATGGAGAGTACCCACTGACCATCACGGTCCTGCTCCCAACACCACTGAAATAGTAATGTTCAAATCCTTCGTGGAGCGGGGATTGGGGCTACCTGCGTCTGACTTCCTACGGGGATTGCTGCATTACTATGGTTTGACCCTCAACCATATTACTCCCAATGCCTGTCTCCACATTGCTATCTTCGCCCATCTGTGTGAAGCTTTTTTGGGAATCTGCCCCTCTTTTACCCTGTTCCGCTATTTCTTGTGGGTAAAATGTCAACCCAGTGATGCTAGCGTAGAGGTAGTCGGGGGAGCCAGTATCCAACTTAGGATAGAGGTAGCTACTTAGTATATTTCTGTAGAGCTATCGGAATCTGTCCGAGATTGGGCTGCCGGGTGGTTTTACATGGCCAACCCACCACCAGCACTCCGTTGTCATGATGGATGGCCGCCACAAAAGCGCCATGAATGGAAGGACCGCATCTCTACCGAGGAAGTAGAGGCTCTCCGACCTCTCATTGATATGATAGATGGCTTGAAGGTCAGCGGATTGACTGGTTTCACCGTCGTCCAAGACTTCATCGCACGCCGTATCCATCCTCTGCAACAGCGGGCGAATTTTGGATTCGAATACCTGGGTAAGAATGACCCGGGGCGCCATGATGTCGAGCAGTTGTCTAATTTTGTAATCTTATGGAGAGTGAACCGACTGCTCAAAAGCCGTGAACGCCTAGTTCCGGTGATGACGACATTTTCTGCCATCAATCCCCCTCCTCAGGTAGATAGTTGATCTGTCATGTATTCGAGGTTCTAAATAGATATCCTTCTGACTTGACTGAATGCTCTTCTCTTGTTGGGCCAGGGAAGAGATAACAATGATTGCCCTCCCCTGCCTCCGGCTACTGAAAAAGGTGGAGGCATAGTTCTGGAGGGTCCTATCCGAAGTGAGGACCTTCCCACCAAACCAAGCTCCTCTGAAGATCTTGACTGGCTTGACACAGATTCAACTGACTTTGATGTCATGCTTATAGATCCAGAAGCCGAGAGTAGCCGGAAGAGGTCACCGACTCCACTTCAAGAAGACGGGGAACCTATCCCAAAGAAGGCTCGCACTGGTAGGCGTCGTGCTGTTCGAAAAGTAATTTTGTCACCAGCTCTGGCTGAAAAGCACTGTAATATGGGTGCTCCTGGTAAGGGGAAACCCAAGTACTCTATAGTCCTTCTGTATCTGGATTTTGATACACTCTTGTCTTATATATGGCGATGTACGAGATGCTGAAACAACCCAAGGGGCGTCAAGTGGTGGTGTCCCTGAAGAAGCTCCGGCTCCAGACCCGCTACTGAAGAAGCCCCTCTTGAAGTTGCCATGACCATTGAAGCTCGTAAAGTAAGTTACAGAACTTTACTTTTAGAGTGCTCACATATTTCTGGAACTAACATAAATACTTGTCCATTGTAGAAAAATGAAGTTGGCTGCTGCAGGCTCAAGTACCGTCCTTGAGTGTCAGGCGGTAGAGGAGTCGGAGGCGCTGAACAAGGAGGAATCCAGCATTCCACCAACTTTTAGTCAGTCCAGCGTTCCACCAACTTTTGGCCAGGTAGATCCACTGCCCGGCTCCTCTCCATCCAGGTCTCCAATCGATGCAGCACCTGAAGCGGATGTTCTCCCTTTGCCTCAGGTTGGTGTGCCATTTTCTGTCTTTTGTTCTCCTGCACAGTTGGAGTTTGACCGAGTAATCAATGAGTGGTTTTTCCGCACTCGACAGCCGCACGAGCCAACTCTGGAGATGGTCTTGGCTGACGTCCAAGCTGAAGCTTCCACTCGTCCGCAGGGAGGGTCCGCTGATGCCCCCGAGTCCTCACGTCAAGGAGCGACGCTCGATGTTATGGGGTATGATCAAGACCTCACCCGGCTGAAAGAGTTGGGCGATCAAGTCGCAGCGCCTGTCGAAGCACTTCGGCAATTTATCGAGGTAGATCTTTGGAAGTCCTTTCGTATAGTATAGTCTTGTTTGAGTACTGACAGTATTGTTTCTTGTGCAGGGTTTTGATGTGAAGGTCAAGGACTAGATCACCCGTATCCGGCAGGAGATGTCTCGTGAGAATCAAGAGCTCCGAGATTACATTGCCCAAGACCAAATCAGCCAAAAGATAGCCACTCAGCTTTTGCGCAGCCGCATCTTTGAGTTACAAGACAGTCTTAAGGGTATTGCTGAAGAGCGTGATGCGGCCAACAACCGAGAGATTGGCTTGATAGCCAAAGAAGCCGCCTTGGAACAGAAGTTTAAGGAGTTGAAAAAGTCCTCTAAGAAGCAGCTAGCTGGTAAGTTGTCATATCTATCCCAAGTCCTTGTTGCTTATGCAGACTTTCTGAGACTCAGATGATTGACTGGATTGGCAGATGCAAATACTTTGGCTTCCGGATGGCAGAGTGCGTTCAACCGGAAGGAGGCGGAACTTGAAGAGGTATATGCTAATGCACAAAATACTCTTCAAGAGGCCAAATTGATGCGTGAGGGTGCTGACCGGGACCTCCTGCAGGCTTTGAAATCGACGAAGGAGTCGCGGGAAGCTCTGAAGGCGTTGGAAAATGCTGTTGAGCCCATCCTGAACATGATTCCATGCCCTGAAGGAGTCGAGGAGTCTTTGATTAATCGGGCCAAAGCTGCACCTGGGCGGTTGGCTCAGTATATCAAAGATATGTCGACTTCCGTGGTACAGGGTCTGATGGTGACACTGTGACTTCATCTGCCATCCTTCGACTTGTCAGCTCTTATGACGCTTCTTGAAGGCAGAGGCGATGAGGATCTTGTGGCGATGCAAGAGGAGGTGAAGACCGCGGCGGAGGAGTACTCGCTGATTTTAGATCTTGTAGAGTAGCTTAGCCTCCTTGATCGTTTGATTGCCGCTTGTATTCCCTGGAAACAGTTATTGTCAAGTATAAAGAAACAAAGTATTAGTTACTTTTGAATCTTTGTGAAGTTCGTATCAACTCGTCATTGCAAGAAATTTCTCATCAATGGGTTGTTTCTGTTTTGATGTGGATGTATGACCAGGCGTCTTCTTAGACGAGTCTATCCGGGTGCTCTCTAGCACTTGAGTTTGGGTTGTGTGACTTCGTTTATCTAGTAGTCTTATAACGATTATGTAGATAACTTAGTCGTGCCCGAGTACTACTCTTAGTACCCTTGATCAAGGGATAATTTTTGATCAAGCACCTCTTGAAGGACCGTGACAATGGCTCCTTCTGGGTGAATCATATCCTCTTGGTACTCGCAGCTTGAGTGCGAAAAAGGGTGGACCTCTGTCCAGTTAAGTTGTAGCGGGGTGAGTATTACTCCCCTTGTTGCACCTTATAGGAACTAGTATCTACTATGGTAGATACCATATTCGCTATAGATTGATAGCCGGGTATTAAACCATACTTATCATTAGAGTTGTATTGAGCTCGGAGCTCGTAACTCGAGTTTGGTTGCCACTGAACCAGTCCATCTGAGTAATATTATATATTAATCGGTGGGATACAATAGCTAAAGCTTATTGTATAGTTGATGAGCTTCGTCCGACTAAGTAGTCGTGATGAAGTGTAATAGAGAAATACAACTCTTGTTGCTGATGAACTCCAAACTTTATTAATATTCATAGAGTACATTTGCCCTGAGTCAGATTTGTAGCTTAGTCTTTAGGTATTGAATTACTTCAAATGCTCAATATTCCATGAATTTGGCAACGGAGAACTATCCTCGGAGACTAGCTCAAATGACCCGGGTCTTGTTACTTTAGACACTATGTAGGGTCCTTCCCATGGACTCATGAGCTCGTGGCGTCCTGTTGTGTTCTGAATTTTCTCCAGGACCAGATCACCTACTTGGAAGGTACGGTGGTGGACGTTCTTGTCATAGTAGCGCCTCATCCCTTGAAGGTATTGTGCTGACTGAAAAAGTGCGGTTAATCGGGCTTCTTCAAGGCTGTCGACTTCTAGCCGCCTGGTATCATCAGCCTCGCCTTCATTGTACTGCTCTGTTCGTGGGGAGCTCCAGATTAAGTCAACCGGGAGTATTGCTTTAGTGCCATATACCAAGAAGAAAGGAGTTTGGCCTGTTGCTCGACTTCGTTGTGTCCGTAGTCCCCAGACTACCTCGGGCAATTCTTCAACCCACTTCCCGCCGTGATCTTTTAGAAGGTCAAATAGCCTTGGCTTTAATCCGACAAGAATCAGGGCGTTTGCTCGTTCAACTTGACCATTAGACTGTGGATGGGCTACTGATGCGTAGTCTATCTTGATTCCATAGTTGCTGGCCCATGACTTGAATTCAATAGCCGTGAAGGGGGACCCGAGATCGGTAATAATTCTATGTGGCATCCCAAAACGGTGGAAGATGCTCTGCATGAATTGTACTGATTTAGATGCGTTGAACTTGACCAATGGCATGTACTCAATCCACTTGGTGAATTTGTCAATTGCGACGTAGATGTACTCGAATCTGCCTGGAGCTCGTTTAAGAGGACCCACCATGTCGAGTCCCCAGCATGAAAAAGGCCATGATGGAGGGATACAGATCAATTCATGTGCAGGCACGTGCTGCTGTTTGGCGAAGAACTGACATGATTGATTGCGGCGGACTAGGTCTTCTGCATCCTTTAAGGCTGAGGGCCAATAGTACCCTGACCTGAAGATTTTTCCGACTAGTGTCCTTGATGCTGCATGGTTGCCACAACACCCGGAGTGAACTTCATTTAGGATTTCCCTGCCTTCTTCGGGTGAAATGCATTTGAGGAGGACTCCTGAAGAAGCTCCACGTCGATATAGCCTGTCCCCGACTAGTACATAGTTTTTGCTACGTCTGGTGACTTGCTCTTCGGCGGTTTTGTCACATGGCAGTTTATGCTCTTTGAAGTAGTCAATAAAAGCTTGTGTCCAGTCGGGAGCTAGAGTTAGAACCTGAGTGGAGGGCTCTGGCTCAACCTCTTCTTTCTCTTGGATTGAAGACTTGGATAACTCATGTACGAAGGTACCACTAGGGACCAGAGCTCTGTCAGATCCCAAATTTGCTAGGATATCTGCTGCGACATTGAGATCCCGGGTAATATGAATAAGCTCCAGCCCAGAAAAGTGTTTTTCTAGCTTACGGACTTCCGCGCAATAGGCATTCATTGTTTCCTTGGTACAATCCCAGTCTTTGTTGAATTGGTGAATTACCAGAGAAGAGTCGCCATAGACTAGGAGTCGCTTGAGTCCGTGGAGTAGCGCTTCATATTCTGCTTCATTGTTGGTAGCAGGCCACAATATCTGCAGAATGTATTTGAGCTGCTCCCCAGCAGGTGATACAAGTAGTACTCTGGCTCCTACTCCTCCGAGTTTGAGGGACCCATCGAAGTACATCTTCCATTGATCAGGAATAGCACTATCTTGGATCTGCTGTATTTCTGTCCACTCGGCGACGAAATCGGCTAAAGCCTGTGACTTGATTCCTTTCCTGGGAGTGAACTTGATGTTGAGTGCCCCCAGTTCGACTGCCCACTTGGAGATTCTTCCAGTAGCATCACGATTGTGGAGGATTTCTCCCAAAGGAAAATCCGTAACAACTGTGATCTCATGGGCTTCGAAGTAATGCCGTAGCTTTCTTGAGGATATAAGTAGAGCGTAGAGTAATTTCTGTACTTGCGGGTATCTGGTCTTTGAATCGGAGAGTACCTCGCTGATGTAGTATACTGGTCGCTGGGTGTGGTAGATGTGCTTGTCATCCTTGCGCTCCACTACGATTGCTGTACTTACAACGTGTGTGGTAGCTGCGATATAAAGCATCATCGGCTCCTTGGGTTCTGGTGGCATCAGTGTAGGTGAATTGGTAAGGTATCCTTTTGAGTTGTTCAAAGGCCTTGTCCACTTCTTCTGTCCACTGAAATTTATCGCCGGCCTTGAGTAGTTTGAAGAAAGGGAGTCCCTTTTCTCCTAGCCGTGAGATAAATCGATTTAATGTGGCCATACACCCAGTGAGCTTCTGAACATCCCTGACTGAGTTAGGAGGCTTCATGTTGATGATAGCTGTGATCTGCTTTTGACTAGCCTCGATGCCCCGATGGCTAACGAGAAATCCGAGTAACTGGCCAGAGGGTACTCCGAAAACACATTTTGTGGGATTGAGCCTCCATTGATATGCGCGCAGTCGGTTGAAGGTTTCTTCCATGTCTGTTATTAGAGTAGTCAGATCCTTAGTCTTTATGACCACATCATCAACATATGCTTCTGCGTTACGACCAATTTGGTCACCCAGGCAATCTTGGATGGCTCGTTGATAAGTGGCCCCTGCGTTCTTCAGCCCAAAGGACATGGTTTTATAACATTAGGCGCCAAAGGGAATTATAAACGATGTCTTGGGTTGATCTTCTTCTTTGAGAGCGATCTGGTGGTACCCGGAGTAGCAATCCAGAAAGGATAATAGAGCGGAGCCTGCGGTGGCATCAACTATTTGATCTATCCTTGGTAATCCGAAAGGATCCTTTGGACAGTGTTTGTTGAGGTCTGTGTAGTCGACACACATACGCCACTCGGCAGAGTTCTTTTTCTTGACAAGCACTGGGTTAGCTAACCACTCGGGGTGGAGGATTTCTCTGATGAATCCGGCTGCGAGTAGTTTAGCTATTTCCTTCTTGATCGCCTCTTTCTTCTCAGGTGAGAATCGTCGTAGTCTTTGGTTGATAGGTCGAGAACCTTCTTTTAATTCCAATTTGTGCTCAGCCAAATTCCTTGGGACTCCTGGCATATCAGCTGGTTTCCAAGCAAATATATCTTTGTTTGCTCTAAGGAACTTGGTGAGCGCGAGTTCCTATTCTTCAGATAGGTGAGCACTGATAACCGCTGTCTTGGAGGGATCACCGGTTTCCAGGTCAATGGTTTTTGTAGAGACTTCCGCTGATGGTTGGATAGTACCCGCCTTCTTGGTTGGGATTTCTGAATCTTCAGGCTTGGTACTATGCACCATCTGAGCGAGTTCTTGTACTTCTAGAGCGAGTTGAGCTTTTTCAGTGATTTGAATAGCCTCTGTGTCTCAATCGAATGATCGCTTCAAGTCACCCCTGAAGGTTAGGATTCCCTTAGGGCCTGGCATCTTCAGCAGAAGGTACGGGTAATGAGGCACTGCCATAAACTTGGCGATGGCTGGTCGTCCAAATATGGCATGATATGATGATTTGAAATCAGCTACCTCAAAACTAATGTACTCAGTCCGATAATTGATCTAAGTTCCAAAAGTGACGGGTAGTATGATCCTTCCGAGTTGTACAGCTGCCTTTCCGGGTACTATGCCATAGAAAGGGGCACTTGATGGTGTGAGTTGGGTTGCGAGATCTAGATTCATCTTGCGTAGAGTGCTTGCGAAGATGACATTGAGTCCTGCCCCTCCATCAATGAGTACTCTTCCCAACGTAAACCCGGCGACCGTAGGATCCAGGACTAGCGGGTAATGCCCTGCATTGGAGACGCTGGTCCATTGGTCCGCTCGGGAGAAACTAATCGGGTGTTCAGACCAGTCAAGATATCTGGGAGTTGCTGGTTCTGTAGACATAATTTCTCGTAGGGAAAGCTTTTGGAGCCTTTTGTTGTCGCTGGTAGTTACTCCCCCAAATATTACGTTGATGGTCCCTTTTGGGTGCTGAAAACCACCAACGTTCTCTTGAGAGTCCTCGACTGCTTTTTTCCCTTTGTCTTTCTTGTTTTTATTGAAGTCGGAGTTTAGGCCTCTCTCCTTGAGCTGTCGACAATGCCTAGCCTGATGTCCTCCTTTAGGATGGAAAGGGCACGGTCCGTCAAGTAAGTCATCAAAGGTGGATGACTTATTTCCCTTCTTCTGAGGCTCCATGGCAGCAACAGTATTGTCTCCTGTTCTCTTGCGGGTGTTTTGTTGTGGTGCCTGGTTGCCTCTCTGATTGTTCCCTCGATCGCCCCGCGTGTTCCTCTCGGGGAAGCGTTCCTGAGTGCGTTCTTCTGTTGCAATCATGGAATTTATGGCCCGATGGAACTCGTTGGCGGTGGTCGGGTCCTGCTTGATGAAATCTTTGTAATTGTACCATTCGCAAATTCCGTTGCCAAAAAAGTCAATTACTTCTCTGTCTGTGATGTCAGATACTGTGGAGCGGATCTCCGAGAAGCGCCTGTAGTATTCCCGTATTGACTCGTTTTTCTGTTGCTTGCAGGTCCTGAGCTTAGTCCGGGGATCTGATCTCTCGGGGACACCCGCAAAGTTCTCTATGAAGATGCGATGGAGTTGTTCCCAAGAGTCGATGGACTCGGGCTTAAGCCTGTCGAACCAGGCGAGTGGCATTGTTTCTAAAGCCATTGGGAGGAAGAGAGCCTTGACGTCGTTGCTTCCTCCTGCTAACTCGACTGCTTGAACGTACAGCCTGAGCCACCGCTTAGGTTCTGTCTTCCCATCGTACTTTGAGTAGTTCCCGGGTTTGAATTTTCGTGGGAACAGGACTGCTCGTAGCCTCGGGGAAAAACAAGGGAAACGATCGACTGCGTCGGATGCAGCAATTGCGACTCCTCGGTATGAAGATTCGGCTCCTCCTTCAGCTTGATCGGGTACTCGGTGGCCCAGACGACTCCTCACTAGAACCCGTCCGAGTCGCTCTTGAACGGGTCGCCTCTGGCTTGGATGGGTTGAAGCTTGTTCATCAGCTAGAGACTCAAGGTTCCGTCCCCGGAGTTGTAGCGCAGTAGTCTGAAGCATGACCAATCGTCGTTCTTCTTCAGGGGTGCGGTTGTCCTTGGCTCCCATCTCTGTGGCTAGGGCCATGATGTTCTGGTAGGGTGTCTGAAATACCTTGTGACCAGCGACTCTCATAAACTCAGGCTCGAGGTTGCGGGAGCAATCGGCTCGTCGGCAATTGTGATCGTTTTGTGATTGATGCTCCTGATCACATTGGGCGCGAGCATGATTTTCCACGTCCTCTCCTAGGTGCCTCCGAGTATTATATTCTTCGAGTCGCACATTGTAGCGGTCTACCGCTTCCTTGTGGTGGTTTGCGCGCCTTCTGCGAGCTTCTTTTGCTTGATTCCTTCTGATTCTTTCAGCCCTTAATGACTCGGTTTCTCCGGGTCCTTCTGGATCGTTGTCAGATATCATGCTCAGAGTTTCATCATCCTGGAAGACATCTAGAGGGGTTGGTGGTCGTAGAGATGACTGATGCCCTGCCATGAAAACTTCACGGGTGTAGCCCTGATTCGTCGATCCTGGTGTAACCGACTCCAAAGTAGAAGTGCTGGAGATTAGTTCTGTTGAGGTGTCGAGTTCCTCAAAGGGGAGCGGACGTCCATGTTGATATGGAAGTTGCTGGTCGATTGTGCCAATCAGCCTAGCCGGAGCTGGCTGTATTGGCCAATGGACAATATTACCCTCTTTGGTAGAGCTGAACACCAGTCCTTCTTGAGCTTCGGTCAAAGGTATCTGTTGATACTCTTTGAATTTTGCGTCAATCAGGTCTTGAAACTCTTCAGCCGAGTTCCGTAGTCCGAAGGCGATACTATGTCTGATCTCCGAGTCCTTTTTGTTCTCAGAATTTGAGTTCGAGTAGGAGTCGGGTGTTTTATGTTGGTCTCCAGAATCTTGCGGATCTTGGATTATAAGATTTGCTAGGTTCTGGGTGAGATCATTCATCTTTGGCGTGGCTTGCGCTTCTGATTCAATGTGAAGTTGTCGATGCAGCTTTCCTTGATTATCCGCGATGCAAGTCCACGAGCCAAAAACGAAAATTGATCCCGCCGAGACCATGTTGTCGTGGTTCGCCGGGCTCTTGGTCGTCGAATCGCCGAAATCCCCTACCTGGCGCGCCAGCTGTCGGTGTTTGTTAACCGGTAACTCATCTTGAGTAATCTCAGATGATTTGTTCGGTGGGGATCAGCGTTCGTAGGACTCGACGAGTACACATGGACAACTATTTATACTGGTTCAGGCCGCTAAATAGCGTAAGACCTTACGTCCAGTGCGGCGTATGCCTTATGTATGATTATGATTCAGATGATTGGAGCCTGCGCCTGCTTCCCCTTATATATCCGGGTGAAGCATAGCGCAGACCGAGTCCTAGTCGATTACAACAGAGGAGTCCTATTCTAATTACAAGACTTCCTTTAAGAACTCGACTAAGTTACAGTGAGAGTCCTAATCCAAGTACGCTTCGTATCAAGTCTTCGGATCTCCCGTGTCGTCCGGGATTAGTCGGAGTAATCATCTTCTGATGATATCTCTGACATCCTGGTCCGTCAGACACCTTGATACCTCGGCAAAAAGATCGTCGAGTCATTTCTACTCCCTTTACATACGCATTTACATTTGAGCAATTCAATTCCGCAATTTACTTGTTGCTCTTTCATAATTGAATTGTCTTGCTAGAGTAGGAATGGAATAGGTATAGTCTTTTGTGCGGTAGAGTTTAAAGAAACACACATCAAAGCACAAAGGGGTTAATTGGGCTTGCTATGATTTAATTATCGCAAAAAGTTTTAGAAAAGCCCAATTCACCCCTCTCTTGGGCATCTTGATCTTTTCAACTATAATGAAGACTCTGAAGAAGACGCAAAAATCTGGACTCCATCTCCATAGGAAGGTCGACCGAGGATAGCGCCATCCTAGTACAGTGTCGGCGGTCCTCAAATCATACTTTATAACCACCAAGACTCGCATAAAAACCAACACCAATCATAGAATTAGGGCTTACAACTAACTATTTCCACAAGTTTTGGTGTTTGGTCAATTGCAGGAGGGCATTCGCGTAAACGACTACAAACGGGCTCCAACACATACAACATACGACATTTAAATGCATCCGATATGAGCCCAAAAGGGATAGGCCCAATACCCGGCACTTCCGGCCCATCCAAATGGGAGAAATAGAGCTCAAAGCCCATCACAACAACAAATTGGACCAAACAACCCACATAGTAGACATCCAGGCAAAGTCAGCAGCCCACAGGAGAAAGGCGGTGGCGAGGTGGGCCAGCAGGGGTGCACCCGCACCACCAGTGGCGCCTTGAACACAAGCCTGCTACCGCCTATCTCATGTCGGTTATCAAGGTGTCTAGGTCCAATGCATCCCGGAAGGTCGGTTTGGAGGTCGGTTTGCACTTTCCATGTGGAGAGAAGAGGCTCTCCACCCCTCCAAGGCACCTCACCTATAAAAGGAGTCCTCCACCCTCCTCACAAATCATCCAAGTGCACATCAACACATATCTCAAGATGGATCCATGGAAGGAGTAGTGTCTCATATATCTAGCCCTAGTAGCTAACTAGAATAGGAGTGAGTTAGTGCGAGTCGGAGAAGTACCAGAGTTGTCGGCTACCTCCGTGCAAGAAACACCGGTGTTGCCGGTATGACTCCGCTTGTACCTCTATGATCTTGTATACTTCTTGAAGTATAAAGGTTCGCGTTCAACTTTGGTTCTAAGTTCTTATCGTGTTCTAGCTTTTCGCTAGCTTAGTTTGCTGGACCGATCATTCACCCTCGGGTGGGTGCTCTAGTAAGAGGGTGCAAGTCCTGATCACCGCTAGAGTAATGGCCCTTAGTGTAAACGCGGTGTTTAGGCTAAGTGGTTACAAGTTGGTTGCCTGGGTCTCCACGGTTGAGGAGGTAGGCGACAGGTGGTGACAGCCCTGTCTGTCCTTTGTAATCCACCCACGTTCGGGATTCCAGGTAGAGCTGTATCGGCATAGACTAGGAAACCAATCTCCACCTGTTGACCAAGCAAGCTATGTTAGTTGAGTTTGATCACATAAGGACCTGTTCCTTACAAGAACCTTGCTACCCTTGTTACCCTTCTCCTTGTCTTATCTGGGAGGACAAGAACAAGAGACTATAGCACACCGTTCCCTATGGAAAATACGATACCCTGAATACTTCCTGGTGAAGTGCTACAATGGTACTTCCGTGTGCTTGCGGACCATTTCTGCTTACGCTAAGAAATACCAACAAGAATTTCTGGCGCCGTTACGAGTCATTGCTTTTGGGCTGATTTTCTGGGACAAGGGTCATTCTATTCACGAGTTGAATTTTAGGCTCCCATTCACCCCCCTCTGGTCGCTAATCTGGTCCTTCAATTGGTATCAGAGCCGGTTAAGGATCTTCTCTACCTTAATCAGTTTCGGATCCTAAGGGCGACATGGAACGAGGGAACAACAAGGCTCCTTGGTTTGATGGAACGAACTATGCCTACTCGAAGATCCGGATGCGTGGCTATCTCAACAGCATCAGATCTTCTATCTGGGAAATATGTGAGAATGCTGAGTAAGTAGTCCTTGCGGCTCGTGTGGTTCAGATGCAGATTGACCAGCACGAGGCCAACTCCAAGGCTCGTAATGCTCTTTTGGCTAGCATCTCCCTTCCTGAGTTCGAGCGTGTCTTTGAGCTTGAGACGACACGAGAGATCTGGGTGAAGCTTCAGAGCTATCACGAGGGGACCGCTCAGGTCAAGACTAGACTCTTCGAGACCTACAAGCGAGAGTACGAGAACTTTGTTCAGTTGGAGGGAGAGACGATTGACGCCATGTTCACTCATCTTCAAACGATTGTGAACAAGATGCGTGCCAATCGGGCGAATCTACCCTATGACGATCATGAGAGGGCTCTCAAGTTGCTATACACCCTGGATCGGAGGGTATGGGAGGTGAAGGTGTCGACCATCATTGAGTCTCCTGCTTACGACACCCTCACCGTGGATGAGCTGTTCAGCAAGCTCAAGTCCACCGATATCGATCACCTGACTCAGGCCAAGCTGAAGAACCCATCTTCACATTCCATGGCTTTGGTCTCAGGCACGGGTGGATCGACTTTCTCTGCTAACGCTTCACCTCCTCTTGTTGCTTTGTCTTCTTTGCATACAGTCACGGAGGAGCAGTTGGAGGCGCTTGGCGACGACGAGCTCGCCCTCGCCATCACCCGGTTCTCGCGGTTTCAGAACAACCGCCTGAATCGCCGGCGTGGTGGCGCACGCGAGGGCTGCTACAAGAGTGGTGATCTCGACCACTTCATGGCGAACTGTCCCAAGAACAACAAGAAATCTTCCGGCAAGACTCGCAACTTCAGGCGCAAGGGCAAGCCAGAGTACAAGCCCGAGAAGAAGAAGAACCAGGACAGTTTTCGCCGAGAGGACTTGGAGAGGGCTTTCGACGCCGGTCGGCGTGTACTCTTCGCCGGCAAGGGCGAAACCGACAAGTCCTCCGATAGCGACTCCAGTGACGATGGGTCCGAGCAAGACTGAAGATCGCTTCAACGGACTCTGCTTCTTCGGCAACTCTTCCAAGGGCTTCTGCACCATGGCCCTGGATGAAGAGGACTCCAAGTGCCAAGCGAAGGACGCCGATGATGCCAACAGCGACGACGACGATGACAACGCCTCCGAAGTATAAAATTCCTCTCTTGTCGATCGTCTCACTGATGAGCGCGATAGCTTTGCGGAGTTAGTCCTTGCTTTGGAGAAGAGACTCAAGGAGGTTCTCCAAGAGCGCGGTGAGTTTAAGGCCAAGATGAAAGAGGCGCTTAAGGAGCTTGAGTTTGCTAAGTCCGAAATGAGGGTGACCGATGAGGAGGAGTGCGATGAGGGCACCACACACATGGCAAACGTTTCCACCCTACAAACCAAGTATGCCTCTTTGATCGAGGTGTATGATGAGCTGAAGAGTAGGCTAGACTTGGTGGGTGAGTGCCATGAGTGTGCCTCCATGAAGAAGGAGCTGGAGGAAGTGAAGGCGAGGCCTTCTTTGCTGGGTGTGTGCAAGTTTTGTCCTAGCTTGCGAACTGAGTTGGCAGAAGTTAATGCCAAGTTTGCTGAAGCCGTGAATGCCAGCTCAGTTAGCACCTTGTCCGCTCCATGTGAGCGATGCGTGGGTTTGGAGCTTGAGATTGCCAACTGTCGACATGACAGGATGCAAACTGGGGAGGAAAACACATACCTCCGTTCCATCCTGAGTTGGGTGTCATGCAGTGAGCCGCAGTTGGGCATGATGATCAGTCAGTTCAAGAGGGGAACTGATTGCTCGGGAGTAGGCTTTGCTTCAGTTGGGAAGGGCGCTAGTAGCTTTGGCAAGATCGGTGAGTTTAGTGGAGTGGACCCTAGTGAGAAGCCATCTGCTATCCCTAAGCTTACCAAGATCACCCCACCTGAGCCTCCCAAGCCTATCACCAAGGATGGTATCCTTGATGAACCTCCCAAGGTTCCACCTCGCAAGCAAGTGTGGGTTCCCAAACCTAACCATCTTAGGAACACAGTTGACACCCTTCCTGACATCTCTAGTGATCCCCTTCCGAGAGGCAAGCAGCCAGCCAGAGTGAACAACCCTCGCAACCCTAGGAACCAGCAACCCAAGAGAGTGGTGAGGTTCGAGTGCGAGTACTGTCACCGTAAGGGTCACCTAGCTGAGTTTTGCTTTCGGAGGAAGAGAGACGCTAGGAAGGAGTTGGAGCTGAACAACCAGGCCAGGCACCACCCTCTCCATGGTGTGCAAGGTCGGGGAGTTCAGAGGCAGGGCGTTAGGCCTGGAGGTGCACCCCCTCAGGTAGCTAGGCCCCAGGCAGCTAGACCACGGGGTGGTGGTCATGCCCATCGCGGTTCCGGTCGTCCTCAATACGATTGTGAGCCGAGTGTAAGAGGCTTTGCTGCTCAGTCCCATAGTGGACCACCTTTTCAGTATGGTGGTGATCGCTTTGCTCAGATGGGACATAGTGGTGAGTTTGGAGGTTTTCCGTTCCATAGCGAACCACCTTTTTAGTTTGGTGGTGATCGCTATCCACCCATGGGACGAGGACAGTTTGGTGTTGCTTCTAACACTTTTTCTGGGCCTATGACACAGCACTGGTATCCTTCTCAGTATACTAACCCCAATGTTGTGCCATACGCTCACTTCCTGCCTTTCTATTGATGCAGGAACTTCGGTTGGAGAACATGTGGCTCATGGATTCTGGGTGTTCGCGCCACATGACCGGAAAGAAGGAATGGTTCTCCAGCCTTAGCCCCGTGATGCACAAAGAGTACATCACTTTCGGGGACAATAGTAGAGGTAAGGTTGTTTCTCATGGAGCTATTCGGCTCAATGAGAACTTTGTTCTTAAGGATGTTGCTTTGGTTTCTAACTTGCATTACAATTTGCTTTCTATTTCGCAACTTCTTGAGGATGATTGTGAAGTGCGTTTTAAGAAGGGTCTGAGTCGTGTTTTAGACCCTCGGGGAGATCTTGTGTGTCGGATCGTCCCTTTCAAAAGGACCTTGTTTGCCATCCTTGTCGTCATGGGAAGATGGTTGCTGCTTCTCACCCACCTATTAATTAGGTGATGACAAAGCTACCCGGCGAGCTCTTACACATGGACACAGTTGGTCCAGCTCAGGTTTGCTCGGCGGGTGGGAAGTGGTACGTTCTAGTGATCGTTGATGATTTTTCAAGGTACTCTTGGGTGTTCTTTATGGAGGGTAAGGATGAAGCTTTTCCTTTTGCTCGCGATTTGATTCTGAGGTTGAAAACTGAGTTTCCCCCTGATACCATTAGAGCTATTCGTAGCGACAATGGTACTGAGTTTGATAACTCTCAGTTTGCCTCTTTCTGTTCTTCTAATGGAATTGAGCATAAGTTTTCCTCTCCTTATGTCCCCCAGCAGAATGGTGTTGTTGAGCACAAGAACCGGACCCTTGTTGAGATGGCCATGACGATGCTCGATGAGCATAAGACTCCTAGGCGTTTCTGGGCCAAGGTGATCAACACCGCTTGCCATGTTTCAAATCGCATCTTTCTTCGGGCTTTCATGAAGAAAACATCTTATGAGTTGCGTTTTGGTCGGGTACCCAAGGTGTCTCATTTTTGGGTGTTTGGGTGCAAGTGCTTTATCCTGAAGCAAGGTAATTTGGACAAATTTGAATCTCGCTCTGCTGATGGGGTGTTTCTTGGTTATGCTTCTTATTCACGTGCTTATCGAGTTCATAACCTGGAGACTAACCGGATAATGGAGACATGCGAGGTCACATTCGACGAGACTATGCCTTGTGTTTCTTCTGCTTTTGATGTTGCAGGAGAACAGGAGCTGGGAGAGACCATTTTTGTAGAGGAGGAGCAGGAGAATGCCGATTGGGGTGATCCCGAGCGAACTCCACTGGCTGCCCCGTCGACCCTGCGATGACTACTTTAGCTCGAGGACCTGATCCCACGACGTCTTCTTCTTGGGGTCCTCTAGAGCCACCTCTCCAGCGAGCACCTGCTGCACCTGAGGGAGTGACAGCATCTGGCGAGGGGGAGGCGACTTCGGTGAGGCAAGCGCCCCGAAGCGTTCAACAAGTTCACCCCCCGCGTCAGATGATCGACGGCATCGACCAGCAAGTCACGCGGTCGCGAGCGTATGAAATCTCACACTTTGCTCATTCTGCATTTTTTTGCTTCTTTTGAGCCCAAAGATGTTGGACACACACTTTCTGATCCTAACTGGGTTAATGCCATGCATGAGGAGCTAGAAAACTTTGAGCGAAACCAAGTTTGGACCCTAGTTCCACCTCCACCAGAATGCCACCCTATAGGTACCAAATGGGTTTTCAAAAACAAAGAGGGTGAAGATGGGATGGTAGTGAGGAACAAGGCTAGACTAGTAGCCCAGGGTTTCTGCCAGAAAGAGGGGATAGACTATGAGGAAACCTTTGCCCCTGTAGCCCGTTTAGAAGCCATTAGAATCCTTCTAGCCTTTGCTGCTTCGAAGGGTTTTAAGCTTTACCAAATGGATGTCAAGAGTGCTTTCTTGAATGGGTATATAGAGGAAGAGGTTTATGTTAGGCAACCCCCTGGTTTCGAGGATCCCAAGTTTCCAAACCATGTTTATAAACTTTCAAAAGCTTTGTATGGTTTGAAACAAGCGCCGAGAGCGTGATATGATCATTTGAAAACCTTTTTACTCTCCAAGGGTTTTAAAATGGGACGGGTCGATAGAACTTTGTTTCTCCTCAAGCAAGGCAATGACACCCTGTTAGTCCAGATTTACGTGGATGATATCATCTTTAGTGGCTCTTCTCACGCGCTTGTTGCGAAGTTTGCAGATACTATGAGCAGGGAGTTTGAGATGAGTATGATGGGTGAGTTGACCTTCTTCCTCGGGTTGCAAATCAAGCAAACCCGAGACGGGACGTTCGTGCATCAAGGCAAGTACACGAAGGACATCGTGAAGAAGTTCGACATGGGCGAGGCCAAGCCTCTTACGACGCCCATGGCGACGACTGCTGCGATGGACGCGGACCAGGACGGAGAGGCTGTTGACTAGAAGGAGTACAGGAGCATGATTGGCTCGCTCCTGTACCTAACGACAACGAGGCCGGACATACATTTTTCTGTGTGTCTGTCCGCTCGCTTTCAGGCGTCCCCTCGGACTTCCCACAAGCAAGCAGTCAAGCGCATCATGAGGTACCTCCGATACACTCCTGAGTTCGGACTTTGGTACTCTTCTTCTTCGACTCTTTCGCTTTGTGGTTACTCCGATGCGGATTTTGCCGGCTGTCGGCTTGAGCGCAAGTCTACTTTTGGGACTTATCAGTTTCTTGGCTCTTCACTGGTTTCATGGTCTTCTCGCAAACAGTCGAACGTAGCCCAGTCTACTACAGAAGCCGAGTATGTTGCCGCTGCTTCTTGTGCTTCGCAGCTTTTATGGATGGTTGCTACATTGCGTGATTTTGGTCTAGATTTCAGTCGGGTCCCTTTGCTTTGCGATAACACTTCTGCCATTAGTGTAGCAAAGAACCCTGTTCTTCACTCCAAGACCAAACACATCGATGTTCGCTTTCACTTTCTTCGTGATCACTATGAGAAAGGCGACATTGATCTTAGGCATATAGACACCCATAACCAGGTTGCGGATATTTTCACCAAGCCTTTGGATCTCTCAACTTTTGCTAGGTTGAGAGGTGAGCTTGGTGTGTGTTTCCCCTTTTAGATGGGGGAAGCATTTTGCTTGATGTACCATAGACTGACTTTCTGATCCTTTTTGTTTTTGGGTCTTGAGTCTTTTTGGTTTTGTTTTGGCTCCGATTCTGACATCATCATATGTGCATCTTGCATTTTTAAGCTTCATGTCTATATTCTTGAGAATGAACTTATGCTCTGATTAGTGTATGCTTCGATGATATATGATGATGCTTGTAGCTTAGGCTCTCCTTGATCACTGATACATGTTGTGAGCTAAGCTGTATTTTTCAGAATGATGAACATGCTTAATGAATCTAAAATTTGATACATGTTCACCATTGAGATTGGCAACTAGCATGTGTAGGATGTGTTGAGGTCACTTGAGCTATTTCATATATGCTAGGTTGCTATGTCTCTAGGTCTAAGTCTTTCACTTTGCTTGGATTGTTCATATTCTGCTTAAAATGAACCAAGTGTTAGTGATTTGAAAAGATCGAGATGAGATTGCTTTGTCAGCACATCACGGTATCGAGACTGTTTCTCATAGCACTTTAAGTTAAACTTGAGCCGTGTAGTGTAAGACCGAAACCGATGCTTTAAGCTTCTGATTGCATATGCATAGGCTTAGCACGGTTGAAAAGTTAGGCAATGACAAGCTTTCAACCTCTCGCAATCACATGCTGAATTTAAACTTGTGTTAATAACCGCTGCAAATTCTCCGATAAAATCTGAAAACACAAGTAAATGCTTCATTCTATGGCATGATGATTGAACTGTGCTAGGGGTAGTTCACCTTGTATACATGTTTAGCACTTGTTTGACTTCCAGTCTATACATGTTCAGTGCGATTTTGATGGTGAAACTCCTTTCTGAACGGCTTAAAACTGCTCACTTGGCTTATGCATTCATATCTTGTATTCAGTGATCAGTTTGAGCCTTTGCTAGCACTTTTGCATGTTGCTTTATAGTCGGATCAGCACTCTTTAGAGCATTCTTTCACTCTTTCGAGTATATACCTGAAGCTGCTAACTTGCATTTTTAACTCATGTGCATTTGCTTGACTCCGATAGGCATGACCTAGCTCCGTTTTACTTACTTGAGTCTTTTTCCCCTCTCTTTTGATTGCAATTTGCCCCCAAGGGGGAGAATGTTTCCGATGGTGTCAATTTGCAATTTATGCTTCACTTGCTGAGGGGGAGTTCTTTAAGTGAGGGGGAGTTTTTTTGCCTGCTCTGAGCCGATTTTTATTTGATATCGATCATTTCAGCTAGTTGTGTCAAGCCTCTGTGCCTCTGTCTTGAGGGACTAGCTATTTTCATCATGTTTTGATGGTTCTTGATTGGTATCGGGCTTACTGCTTGTTGTGTTGAGCCTCTGTGCCTCTATCTTGAGGGACTAGCAGTAGTTGCTTCTTATGCAGTCTTCATTTGGTATCGAGCTTTCAGCTAGTGGTGTTGAGCCCTTTCTGCCTCTTTTTGAGGACTAGCTTATTTCTGACTTGGTTGCGTTGAGCCGTTGCCCATGTCTTTGGGAACCAAGTCTTGTGCTCTGATTTTGATCGAGTTTTGCTCCTTGATGAGTTGTTGCTCCGATTTCTTGCTTGGTTGTGTCAAACCGTTGCCCGTGTCTTTGGGGACCAAGCTTTGCTTATCTCGGGTTGTTCTTCTTTGGTCTTTTCTCTGGCTTTTGGACATCTCGAGTGAGTTTTTCTCCTTCTACCCAATTCTGCTTCTTTTTATTTTGGTTACAGTTACTATGAGTTGACGTTGCACTCATCAAGGGGGAGATTGCGAACACAAGGTTGATATGTGCCCTTGTGGTTCCCTTCCTGAGTGATGAGTGATCGATCAACGGGCAACATGTCTCTTGGCTGTGTTGATGTGCAGGTGCGGAGCTCGGGCAGTGGTCGAAGGTGAGGTGAAGGTCAAGTAGGAACGTGCCATGCCGACGGACCGGGAGCGGTGAAGGGCGGACGTGGAGCTTGGACCGACGGATCGGGAGACCTGAGGACCATTTGTGGTAGCTGACACGTGGCGTTGACAGGCAAGAGCACATGGGGATGTGCGGTGCACCGGACGAGTCGGGAGGAAGGTGATGGCGTCGTGACACTTGGCGGGAGGCCGAGAAGGATGGCGAATGCATTGTGCCCGGCGTGGAGGCTGGACATGCTCCGGCATCGGTGCTGGAACTAGGGGTGTGCAAACCACATCCCGTCTACGGCACGGGTTCGGTAGTGCGGATACATGGGTGTATGCCGAGTCTCTGAGTGATGAGTGATTGTCAACTGGGATGATGCGCATGTTCTTTGGCTTGTGTTGTGCAGGTGTCGAGCACGGATACGGTGATCAAAGGCAAGGTGAAGGTCAAGTAGAAACGTACCGTGCCGATGGACTGAGAGTGGCGATTGGCGGACGTGAGGCTTGGACTGAGGGACCGGTGGCCCGAGGATCAGCTGTGGTGGCTAGCAGCCTGGGACAGCGACGAGCGAAGACTTGCAGTCATGTGTTGCCTGGGTCATGGACTTGGGGACACGTGTCGGTGGACGGGGTGCACGGGCGGTGCATCCCATCTACGGCGTCGGTTTGGTGGTAGAGCCAGAGCAAAACCATCGGGTGGACGGTTTCCAGGTTTGGGCCTCAAAACCTGGGTGCTGAGGGTTTCCGTGTTTGGCCACAAAACTCGGGCTGAGGACGTTTTCCAGGTTTGGGCCTCAAAACCTGGGCGCTGCGGGTTTGCTGAGTTTGGGCCTCAAAACTCAGATGCTGGTGGGCTGGTTTCCCGGTTTGGGCCTCAAAACCGGGGTTTGGCTGGAAAAGGCTGGTTTCCCGGTTTGGGCCATAAAACCGGGGGTGCAGAGCGAGGGCGGCACGTGGCGGCAATCGAGAGGTTGCATCGAGGCAACGCTACGAGTTGTGCGGGCGTGGCCGTCGGATCCACCTACCACCGAGTTGGTCCAGAATAACCTTAGGGTTTAGCTTGTTCGCTCTGTAAGTAGTTAGGGGTAGAGTGGGAATTAGGAATAGTTAGAATTAGGATAAGTAGGGGGAGACACCCACCTCCTCATGTATCTCAGTCATTTGCTCTTTTGCTTCTAGGTTTTCTTGCTCTTCTTCTCCCCTGCTGTAGTAAACCTGAGATCCACAGAGAAGAGAACAATACCTCTGTGTTCATGAGATTTTGAGGAAGTGAGGCCTTAACCTCACTGTTGTAGCGTGTGGTAGCCACACAGTTGCAATTTCGTGATTGTGATTCGCGTTTCGTTCGTGTTCTTCGCGGAATCCTTTTTTCTCCACGTTTTTCCGTGGCTTGATCTCTTTGCTCGGTTCATCTCTTGCAAATCCGTTTGAACCAAGTTGTTCTAGATCGTGAGGCACTTCTTTCCACCGAAGGAATTCACCTCTAACCTCACGGTCTAGGAGATCGATCGATTTTAGTTTCGGGTCAAGCTTTTCTCCCTTCCCCCGAATTTCTTCGATTCATCGGTTTGGAGATAGGTTCGAGCCATGATCTCTTAGAGATAGCTCACTATCCTCCTTGTGACTCCTCTCACCAAATTTGATCGCAGTTCGCTCGCTCGTTGTCGGATTTGGTTTCCGTCTTTTGCGTTGGCTTTCTGGAGTTGTGTAGTGTCCCGCTGTGCTTCTTGAAAGCATCCACCCTACATCTAGGGTCATGGACATTAGCAAGCTCTAGGGTTTGTCTTTCGGGGTGATTCTCGGGACAGTGGCTACTAGTTTCCGAAAGGAAAATTTGAAGCTCCCATTCACCCCCCCTCTGGTCGCTTTCTGGTTGCTTCTCGGTCCTTCAATTGGTATCGGAGCAGGTTACGGATCTTCCACCTTAGCCGGTTCCAGATCCACAGAAGGCGACATGGATCGCAGCGTGGGCAAACCGCCGTTTTTCGATGGGACGAACTATGCGTATTGGAAGATACGCATGTCGGCCTATCTGCAGAGTTTGGGTGCTTCCATCTGGGATATTTGCAACTCTGCTGATTACGTGGTCTTGACTGCTCGTGTTTCTCAGCTTCAAATCGATGAGCACGATGCCAATAGCCGAGCGCGTAATGCTCTTTTCTCATGTTTGAGCATGAGTGAGTTGGATCGTGTTTCTCACCTCGCTACAGCTCGGGAGATTTGGGCTACCCTCATGCGCTTTCATGAGGGAACCTCTCAAGTCAAAACCCGACTCTACGAGTCGTTCAAGCGAGAGTATGAGAACTTTCGACATATGCCTGGCGAGAGCATAGAAAGTTTATTCGCTCGCTTTCAGGTGATTGTCAACAGGATGAGGGCTAACAAGGAGCTGTTGCCTTTCGACGATCATGAGAGGGCTTTGAAGCTTTTGCATACTCTTGATCGGTCGGTGTGGGATTCCAAAGTTCAGGCGATCATCGAATCACCTAACTATGAGACCCTCACGTGCGACGAGCTCTTCAGTAAGCTCAAGTCCAGTGAGATTGATGCCATAGCAAGGGCTTCTTATGAGAATCCTTCTGGCCCGACTATGGCTTTGGTTTCTGGCTCTTCTGCTAACCCCTCTGGAGGTGTTGCACTCTCTTCTCTCTTTTCTATCACAGAGGAGCAGCTGGAGTCTTTGGAGGATGACGAGTTGGCAATGCTCGCCAACTGGTTCTCGTGGTTCCACAACAACCGCATGAACCGTCGCCGCGGAGGAGGACGCTCAGGATGTTATGAGTGCGGCGACCCCGACCACTTCATCGCCAACTGTCCCAAGAAGAAGCACTCATCTGGGAAGGGTGATCATGGGCACAAGTACGACTCCGGCAAGCGCAAGGAGAAGTACGTCCCCGCGAGGCACAAGCGGAGGGGCGGCTTCGACAAGGAGTACATCAAGAAGAAGTACTTGGAGAAGGCTCAGGCTGAGCAGCGTGCGTTCTTCGCCACGCTCAGCGACGTCGACGGCTCGGATGACGACTCCGCTTGCTCAAGCGATGACGAGTCCGAGAAGAAGAAGAGGATCGAGGACAAGCTAAACGGTCTCTGCTTCTTCGCCGACGACGACGGCTTCTGCACCATGGCCCTCGGCAAGGAGGTCGACGGCGAGCTGGTGAACTCCCCTCGGAACGACGACGACGACGACGGCACCTCCCAGGTATCTCTGACCCACGACGAGCTTTCCGCTGAGGTCGAGAAACTTACTGCCGCGCTTCTTAGTCAAGATAAGCTGCTTAGGCGTGCCGCTAGAGAGCGCAAGGAGTTTAGGCAGAAGTGGGAGGATACGGTGAAGGAGCTTGATTCGGTCAAGTCCACCGTGGTCGTTACTGATGTGGAGGAGTGTGAGATGTGCACCACACACATGACTGACCTTCTCACCTTGAGAAGCAAGTATGTTGCGTTGGTAGGAGAGGTGGATGAGCTGAAGGCTAGACCCTCGCTGTTGGGTGCGTGCAAGACTTGTCCTGTCTTGCAATCCGAGTTGGCAGAGAAGAATGCCAATATTGTGTCTCTTGAGGAGGCCAGCTCGGGTAGCACTTGTGTGACTAGGTGCGCTTTGTGTGAGGGATTGGAGATGGAGATTGCGAATGTGAAGCATGACAAGATGCAAATCGAGGAGGAAAAAACATACCTTCGGACCATCTTGTCATGGGTGTCTTGTGGTGAGCCGCAGCTCGGGATGATGATCTCCCAATTCAAGCGAGCTGCTGGAGGTCCTGGTGTAGGATTTGCTCCGGGTGTTGATCTTTCTGCTTTTGGGAAGATTGGAGAGTCAAGTGGTTTGAATCCGAGTGAGAAGCCCAACTCCACCACTACTCCCAAACTTACCAAGCTTCCACCCAAAGAGCCTCTCAAGCCTAACACCAAGGATGGAGTGTTTGAAGAACCTCCGAGAGCTCCACCCAAGAACCAAGTGTGGCATCCCAAACCCAATCACTTGAAGAACAAGCTTGATACGATGCCACCTATCTAGGAGGAGTGTTTGGCACAGAAGGGCAAGATGATCCACACCCACAACCATGAGTACCAACAACCCCCTTTGAGAGCGGTGAGGTACCATTGTGAGCATTGTGGGAGAGATGGACACTTGAGTGAGTTCTGCTTTCGGCGCAAGAGAGAGGCGCGCCGTGCTAGGGAGATGAACAACCCGGACATGTACCATCCTTTCCATGATGTACATGTGCCGAATGTTCAAAGGAGAGCTTCGAGGAGAGCTGCTAGGCCCAGAGGTCCAGAACCTCAAGTTCCTAGGCCTAGGCCTCGTAGAGAGCGTGCCCGGCAGGAGCCTGCTGTTGTAGGCTATGAACCCCGTGGCCGAGGCTTAGTAGTTGAGCGGTTTCCCCCACCGCGTTTTGAGTATCGCGATGGACGCTCCTTCCTTAGCGGACCACGCTCTTCTAAGCATGGTGATCGCTTCCTTCGTAGGTGTGCTAGGAATGGTTTCTTCGCTAACCGTTCTTTTGAGCAGCCGGCCCAACACTGGTATTCCCTTACTTCACTAACCCCAGTGTTGGCCCGTATGCTCACCCTATGTCTTTTTATTGATGTAGGTAAAACGATTGGAGAACGTTTGGTTGGTGGATTCCGGGTGTTCGAGGCACATGACCGGAAACGCCAAGTGGTTCTCCAGTCTTAGTCCGGTCGCCGGAAAGGAGTATATCACCTTCGGCGACAACAACAAAGGTAAGGTGCTGTCTCGTGGGTCTGCGCGAGTTAATGAGCACTTTGTGTTGCGCGATGTTGCTCTTGTTTCCAACTTGCATTTTAACCTTTTTCTGTTTCGCAACTTTTCGATGATGACTATGAGATTCGTTTTAAACCGAATCTCAGTCGTATTTTGGACCCTTAGGGCAATCTTGTTTGTGTGATTTTGCCCTTTGGGAAAGTCTTTCGTGCATATTTCTCGGAGTCTTTTGGCATTTCTCGTTGTCTTGTGGCTGGACCTTCCTCTTCTGATCTTTGGAAGTGGCATAGGAGACTTGGACATTTGAGCTTCGACTTTGTTGCAAGGCTTAGTTCACTTGGCCTAATCCGAGGATTGCCCAAGTTGCATATGGAGAAGGATCTTGTTTGCCACTCTTGTAGACATGGGAAGATGGTTGCCGCTCCCCACCATCCAGTGACTCAGGTCATGACCAAGCACCCTAGAGAGCTTTTGCACATGGACCTTGTTGGTCCGGCTCGGGTGAGCTCGGTTGGGGGGAAGTGGTATGTGCTTGTTGTTGTTGATGACTTTTCGAGATATTCATGGGTCTTCTTTTTAGCTGAGAAGACCGAGACTTTCTCCTTTGCTCGCAATCTGATTTTGCGTCTTCAGAACAAGTTCCCTTTGAACTCGATGCAAGCTATTAGGAGTGATAATGGTTCCGAATTCAAGAATTCGGATTTTGAGAAGTTTTGTAACTCTTTGGGTTTAGAGCATCAGTTTTCTTCCCCCTACACACCGGCACAGAATGGTGTTGTAGAGAGGAAGAATCGGACCCTGGTAGAGATGGCCAGGACGAGGCTCGATGAGCATAGGACTCCTAGGCGATATTGGGCCGAAGCTATGAGCACTGCATGCTACATTTCAAATCGCATTTTTCTCCGAGCTTTCTTGAAAAAGACTTCTTATGAGTTGCGTTTTGGTAGACAACCCAAGGTGAGTTATTTTAGAGTTTTTGGTTGCCACTGTTTTATACTCAAGAAAGGCAACCTGGACAAATTTGAGTCTCGCTCTTCTGACGGTGTGTTTTTGGGTTATGGCACTCATACTCGTGCTTATCGTGTACTTAACCTTGACACTAACCGAGTCATGGAGACCTCCGATGTCACCTTCGACGAGACCATGGTTTGTCCTTCTTCTCGCTTTGAACGTGCAGGTGATCACGAGTTTGGCGAGCCTCTTTTCGATGATGAAGAAGAAGGTGTTGAAGGGATAGATGACCCAGCACCTCCTCCACCTACTGTGCTGCAAGGAGCGGCTTCTACGACGACTCACGGCCGCGACACGTCTTCTTCCTAGGGGCCGTGGGATCCGCCACCCCGAGCGGTACCCTTTGTACCCGGGGAGGCACCAGCTGCTGAGGGGGAGATCACTTCGGCAAGGGAGGCGCCACGACACATTCTGCGCCAGCACCCGCCTTAGCAGATGATCGGCAGCATCGACGAACGCGTCACCTGGTCAATGCAAATCTCTCACTTTGCTCATTCTGCATTTGTTGCTGATTTTGAACCCCGAGATGTTGGACACGCCTTGACGGATCCGGATTGGGTCAATGCCATGCATGTGGAGTTAGAAAACTTTGAGAGAAATCAGGTTTGGGTTCTAGTGTCTCCACCCTCTGAGTGTCATCCAATTGGGACAAAATGGGTTTTCAAAAACAAACAGGGAGAAGATGGCCATGTTGTGAGAAACAAGGCTAGACTCATAGCCCAGGGATATAGTCGAAGGAGGGGATAGACTATGAGGAGACTTTTGCTCCTGTAGCTCGTTTGGAGGCTATTAGGATACTCTTGGCTTTTGCTGCATCCAAAGGTTTCAAACTTTTTCAAATGGATGTCAAGAGTGCCTTCTTAAACGGCTACATAGAAGAGGAGGTGTATGTTAGACAACCCCCCGGTTTCGAAAATCCCAAGTTTCCAAACCATGTTTTCAAACTTCACAAAGCTTTGTATGGTTTGAAACAAGCCCCTAGAGCCTGGTATGATAGATTGAAAACCTTTTTGCTTCCTAAGGGTTTTAAAATGGGATGTGTGGATAAAACGCTCTTTCTCCTCAAGCAAGGCACTGATACTCTCTTGGTCCAAATTTACGTGGATGATATCATTTTCGGTGGTTCTTCTCACGCTTTGGTTGCCAAGTTTGCAGAAACTATGAGCAGGGAGTTCGAGATGAGCATGATGGGCGAGTTGACGTTTTTCCTCGGGTTGCAAATCAAGCAATCCCGGGAAGGGACGTTCGTGCACCAGGGCAAGTACACCCGGGACATTTTGAAGAAATTCGACATGGGTGAGGCCAAGCCTCTTCCAACACCCATGGCGACCACGACGGCCCTGGATGCGGACAAGGAGGGAGAAGCAGTGGACCAGAAGGAGTACCGGAGTATGATCGGGTCGCTGCTGTAGCTGACGGCGACACGCCCGGACATTCAGTTCGTGGTGTGTCTTTGCGCGCGTTTTCAGTCTTCGCCGCGCACCTCTCACCGTCAGGCGGTCAAGCACATTATGAGGTACTTATCCTTCACTCCAGAATTCGGGATTTGGTATTCTGCTTCCTCCACCCTTTCCCTTTACGGTTATTCCGATGCTGATTTTGCTGGTTGCCGGATTGAGCGCAAGTCCACTTCTGGGACTTGTCAGTTTATTGGTTCTTCTCTTGTTTCGTGGTCCTCTCGCAAGCAGCCTAGTGTCGCCCAGTCTACCACGGAGGCTGAGTATGTTGCTGCGGCTAGCTGTTGTTCCCAGTTACTCTGGATGATGGCCACTCTGCGTGATTTTGGTCTGAGCTTTTCTCGTGTTCCTTTGCTTTGTGACAGCACGAGTGCGATTAGCGTTGCTAAGAACCCCATGCTTCACTTGAAGACCAAACACATTGATGTGCTCTTTCATTTTCTGCGTGACCACTATGAGAAGGGTGATATCGACCTTCGCCACGTCGATACTCATCATCAGTTGGCTGATATTTTCACCAAGCCTTTGGACCAATCAACTTTTAATTGGTTGAGAGGTGAGCTTGGTGTTTGTTTCCCCTTTTAGATGGGGGAAACATTTTTGACTCTTGTATAGTACACTGACTTTGTGTTTTTCAGTTGTTTTGTTTCTTCTTGGCTTTTCATGCATCTTTGCATTTTAGCATATGCTTTTACATTCTGAGCTTCATGAATATAGTCTGAAGAATGTAATTATGCTCTGTGTAGTCTTTGCTCTGATGCTTTTATGTAGATGTTGTAGCTTATGCTCTTTCTGATCACTGATTCATACTGTGAGCTGAGCTATTTTTGAATGGTGAATTGGATAATGAACTTAAAACTTGAAAATGTTCACCATTGAGATATGCAACTAGCATGTGTAAGATGTGTCGAAGTCACTTATGCTATTCATCTATGCTAGGTTGCTATGTCTCTAGTGTTGAGTCATTCACTTGCTTGGTATGTCATAATATGTTTAAAATCTGAACCAAGTTGAGTGAATTGAAAAGATCGAGATGGGTTTGCTTGTTAGCACCTCACAGTTTCAAGACTGTTTCTCATTGCACTTTGAGTTAAACTTGAGCTGTGTAGTGTATGACCGAAACTGTTGCTTTAAGCTTCTGATTGCTTATGCATAGGCTTCGCACAATTGGAAAGTTAGGCAATAACAAGCATTCAACCTCTCGCAGTCGCATGCTGATTTATGAACTTGTGAAATTTCACCGCTGCAACTCCGATTAAAATTTGAAATCACAAGTATATGCTTCATTTTTTTCAAATTGGTATCAGCATGATGATTGAACTGTGCTAGGGGTAGTTCACCTTGTATACATGTTTAGCACTTGTTCGACTTCCTGTCTATACATGTCTTGTGCTATTTTGATGGTGAATACCTTTTTCGGCTACAAACTGCTCTATTTGCTCTCATTTTAGACTTAGTGATCAGTTTTAGCCTTTGCTAGCATTCTGTGCATTTTCTGAGTCATCAGATCAGAACTCTGTAGAGCATCTTTGCACTCTTTTGAGTATACTCCTGAAGCTCCTAACTTGCATTTTGACTCATATGCATTTTGGAAGGGGGGGAACTTCTCTTGTTGGTAGGAGAACTTCTCTGGTTTGCACTTTTGGTGGTGCAGTTTCTGAGGAGGAGCATTGTTTTCTTGATAAGTGCATTTTCAACTAAGGGGGAGAAATTGCAAATCATTACCCTCCGTTTGAACTAAGGGGGAGCTTTCCTGGTTGTTTGCACTATTCGAGGGGGAGTTTTTGCTGCTTCCTGTTGGCCGTAAGGCATTGGTATCGAGCTTTGTTTGCTAGTTGTGTTGAGCCTCTGTGCCTCTATCTTGAGGGACTAGCATTTTGCTTCTATTTCTTAATTGGTATTTGCTAGCGGTGTTGAGCCTGTTCTACCTCTTCTTGAGGGCTAGCTTTGCTTTGCTTGGTCGCGTCGAGCCGTTGCCCATGTCTTTGGGGACCAAGTTGTCTTGCTCTTTCCACTTGACCTTCTTCGGCTTTGCTATGCTTGTGGGTCATTTGGTCGAGTTCTCTCTTTCTCCTTCTTCCTTCTTCTGCTTCCATTATGATTTGTGTTGGTAGTTGGCAATGCACTCATCAAAGGGGAGATTGCGGATACATGGGTGTATGCCGAGTCTCTGAGTGATGAGTGATTGTCAACTGGGATGATGCGCATGTTCTTTGGCTTGTGTTGTGCAGGTGTCGAGCACGGATACAGTGATCAAAGGCAAGGTGAAGGTCAAGTAGAGACGTACCGTGCCGATGGACCGAGAGTGGCGGAGGGCGGACGTGAGGCTTGGACTGAGGGACCGGTGGCCCGAGGATCAGCTGTGGTGGCTGGCAGCCTGGGACAGCGACGAGCGAAGACTTGCGGTCATGTGTTGCCTGAGTCGTGGACTTGGGGACACGTGTCGGTGGATGGGGTGCACAGGCGGTGCATCCCATCTACGGCGTCGGTTTGGTGGTAGAGCTAGAGAAAAACCATCGGGTGGACGGTTTCCAGGTTTGGGCCTCAAAACCTGGGTGATGAGGGTTTCCGAGTTTGGCCACAAAACTCGAGCTGAGGACGGTTTCCAGGTTTGGGCCTTAAAACCTGGGTGCTGCGGGTTTGCTGAGTTTGGGCCTCAAAACTCAGATGCTGGTGGGCTAGTTTCCCGGTTTGGACCTCAAAACCGGGGGTTGGCTGGAAAAGGCTGGTTTCCCGGTTTGGGCCACAAAACCGGGGGTGCAGAGCGAGGGCGGCACGTGGCGGCAATCGGGAGGTTGCGTCGAGGCAACGCTACGAGTTGTGCGGGCGTGGCCGTCGAATCCACCTACCACCGAGTTGGTCCAGAATAACCTTAGGGTTTAGCTGGTTCGCTTTGTAAGTAGTTAGGGGTAGAATGGGAATTAGGAATAGTTAGAATTAGGATAAGTAGGGGGAGACACCCACCTCCTCATGTATCTCAGTCATTTGCTCTTTTGCTTCTAGGTTTTCCTACTCTCCTTCTCCCCTGCTGTAGTAAACCTGAGATCCACAGAGAAGAGAACAATACCTCTGTGTTCATGAGATTTTGAGGAAGTGAGGCCTTAACCTCACTGTTGTAGCGTGTGGTAGCCACACGGTTGCAATTTTGTGATTGTGATTCGCGTTTCGTTCGTGTTCTTCGCGGAATCCTTTTTTCTCCACGTCTTTCCGTGGCTTGATCTCTTTGCTCGGTTCATCTCTTGCAAATCCGTTTGAACCAAGTTGTTCTAGATCGTAAGGCACTTCTTTCCACCGAAGGAATTCACCTCTAACCTCACGGTCTAGGAGATCGATCGATTTTAGTTTCGGGTCAAGCTTTTCTCCCTTCCCCCGAATTTCTTCGATTCATCGATTTGGAGATAGGTTCGAGCCATGATCTCTTAGAGATAGCTCACTATCCTCCTTGTGACTCCTCTCACCAAATTTGATCCCTTGAGGATTCGTTTTGGGTGAGATCGAGTGGAATCGGTGGACGGACAGTAGAAACTCGGGGTGACCGGACGCTGCTGACAGGCTGACTGGACGCTGCCTCGTGCGTCCGGTGGTTGAATGTCAGGCGGAGTTTTCCTGTAGCTGACCGGACACTGGTTCTTGCTAGTGACCAGACTCGCTCCTCGCACTGTTCATTCGTTTTGGCTTGTGCGACCAGACGCTCTGTACACTGACCGGACGCTCGTCTCTGGTGAGTCCGGTCCAACACAGAGCTCCGAAATCCGTTTTCGTACGACCGGACGCCTCCGGTGCTGCCTGACCGGACGCAGGCCAGAGTCCGGTCAGTTCTGTCTTGGACTGTTTCGTTCGCAGTTCGCTCGCTCATTATCGGATTTGGTTTCCGTCTTTTGCGTTGGCTTTCTGGAGTTGTGTAGTGTCCCGCTGTGCTTCTTGAAAGCATCCACCCTACATCTAGGGTCGTGGACATTAGCAAGCTCTAGGGTTTGTCTTTCGGGGTGATTCTCGGGACAGTGGCTACTAGTTTCCGAAAGGAAAATTTGAAGCTCCCATTCACCCCCCCCCCCCCTCTGGTCGCTTTCTGGTTGCTTCTCGGTCCTTCAGGTAGCTGAGCCTCAAAAAGCTACCCTCGACGGTTTCCGAGTTTGGGCCTCAAAACTCGGGGTGGCCGGTTTCCGAGTTTGGGCCTCAAAACTCGGCATGGACGGTTTCCAGGTTTGGGCCTCAAAACCTGGGCGCGCAGGTTTCTGAGTTTGGGCCACAAAACTCAGCCTGAGGACGGGTTTCCCGGTTTCAGCCTCAAAACCGGGGGAAGGCCCAGGTTTCCCGGTTTTGGCCTCAAAACCGGGGGGAGGTCCGCAAAAAGGACGGTTGACGCGTGGCGGCGTGAAGAGGCTGGCGCGGCGGCGCAGCTATTCGCGAGGTAGGCGCGGCGGTCGACGGGGTAGCACGTGGCGGCATCCTGAGTCTTGCGTCGAGGCGAAGCTAAGGATGAGATGGGCTCGTGGCCGTCGGATCGACAATCAGCAGAGTTGGACAGGGATACCCCTAGGGTTGGCCGCTTCGCTCTTGTATCTAGGAGTAGAAGGGTATTATTGTTCTAAGCTATAAATAAGAGTGGCACCCCTCCTCTCTCCCTATCCTTGCAGTCATTTGTTCCTGAGCACTCTCTCTCTCTAGCCTCCGCTTAGGTTCTCATCATACCTCGCTGCAAGCGATCCGCAGAGACTGGAATCATACCTCTATGTATTTGGATCTTTTGAGGAAACGAGACCGTATTCTCGTTGTCTCCTCGTGTGGAGGAATTTTGGCTGGAATCGAATCGAATCGTGTCTTGTGTTTTGTGTTCTTCATGTTTTGGCTTTTCATCTCTCAGAGATTTGCCTCGTTCTCCCTCTTCGTGAGATGATTTTCGATTCCACTTGAATCAATTTGTTCTTGGTCGTGAGCCTCTTCTTTCCACCGAAGGAATTCTCTCCTAACCTCACGAATCCATAGATCGGGTTGATTTCATGTTCGTCCTTCATTCTTTCCCCCTTTCCGGTGGTCCTCGGATTTCTCGTGATTGACTTGGTTTGGTGCGATGATTTCTTAGGATTAGCACCCCAATACGTAGAGGAACACCTGGGAGGAGTTTGATCGAAGTCCCTTTTGGTTTGGTGAAGTTTCGATCAAGTTTGCTTTTATCCCGAGCAGTTTTCCTGCTCTCTGTTCATCCGCGGACAGTCCGCGCCCCCAGCGGCGGACAGTCCGGGACTCGGGACTCGGCCAGGTCAGTCAGGCGCAATCCCCTGACTATTCACTGTAAAGTGAACGGCGGACAGTCCGCGGTACAAACCCGCGGACAGTCCGGGACCTGTCCAGCAGACCTGCAACACTGTTTGGTTCCTGATCTTTAGCCGGCGGACAGTCCGAACCCCCAGTCACGGATAGTCCGACAGTCACTAAAGTTAACGTGTTGTTTGGTATCTTCATATGTAACGCAAAGGGAAATGATTTAAGGCTATAAAATGTTACCACCGCAAATAGAAATGAACTAATTTCCCATTACATTTGCGATATTGTAGCCTTACCAAACAGCAAGTAAAAGCTTCAGCTCAAAGCAAGACCAGTAGTAAAAAGTGGTTGATAAAGAAAAAATAATTATTAATATGTGGAATGTCTCCTTTCTGCCTCAAATATTCCTTGTATGTGTTGACTGTTTCTTTCCTAAAGTCATCCTTCAAATCTGCTAGTCACAAAAACATGTTAGATAAGGTGTACTCCTTATCTGGAAGTCCCCTCTTGCAATGAAAATAGAGAGTCTATATTTCACCGGTGGCACTGCATACATAGGACAATGGTTCATAAATATACTTTCAAAAAAGGTGAATGAAACAAGTTGGATATGAAGAACAAGGAGACCTAGCTTTGTCTAAACAAAACAAGTGCTTAATCTGTAGACAAGCTGGATCAAACAGAAAACAATAATGAAACTGTCGTGAATGAAAAAAAAACGGTTTGGCACCTACTGCAATGTGCTACTTCTGTATCTGAAATAAACTTTACTGAATCTGTAATATGAGTTTGGGAAAGAAAAGACAATTCAATTACTCTTCAATTAACACCTACCAACTATCTCTCAATCTTAATTTAGCATCAGTATTTCAAAAGCAAGGTGCCTGAGTATTAGAATCCAAAATAATTCGCAAAATCTAAGGCCTGCATAGAGCCACTATCTCTCAACCTCAATTAACATCTAGATAGTGCAGAAGTATTAAAAAAGTAAATTTGCTGGGTCTAATTGGGGTCGGATTTGATCCATTATCATTCATACCCATGACTATTTTGATATCCTGAATACTTTCATCTATTAAAAAAATAGTGGATAATTAAATTTATATCTGGCTGTGCTATATGGACGAGGGATCCCATGTTCATCTTCTAGTTCGAGTTCGGCTTCAACGTATCGACAGGTGCCTAAGGCGGTGGCAACGTTGCTGGAGTTGACGCAGTGAGGATGGTCAGATGTCCTGGCCGGAGGCGACATCGGCGGCGTCCTGGCCGGGCGTAGAGGGCGTCAGGGGAGTGCTCGATGATGGCTGGGTGCGTGGCCTCCTGGATGGTGACGGCGTGCGCGGCCTCCTGGATGGCTGCGGTGTGCGTGGCCTCCACTCGATCTCCAGGATGGTGGCGGCGTGCGTGACCAGCGATCTAATTTTGGGAGGATGCGTGCGTTTAGGGTTGGGAGGCCACGTTATTTTAGTAATATGGTGCGCGTTATCAATTTTGGGAACATATTACTAAAATAACCTGATGAATAAAGCGCCAGGATGAGCAGTTATTTTAGTAATATGGCAAGTTTGTCTAGCGCTTTATTTCCTGGCGCTCGATATATACATAAAAAAGCGGGTTGGGAGGGAACCAACGAAAAATGACGTGGTCTCATGGTGAAAATTTGGGAGCCAAAATTTTATGCAGATTCTATAGAAAAAAGTATTAAAAGTATTTTCACTTAAAAAATACATTTTTCAATTATATTTTGTTACATCTAAGACATGCACGAAACAAAATAAGAAAAAGAAAAAAAATGGAATTGTGATTTTTCAAATTTCTCTCATTAAAATATTCAATTTAGAATGTTGGACAAATAAATATAAATTATAGAATCGTCCAATTAAAAAGTTTAGATTAAAAAATATAGAATTTTGACCAACCTTAAATACCTAACTTGCTAACTTGCTCAACTCACACGTTAGTGGCTCGATTCGAGCTCGACTCGTATCTATAATTAGGCGACTCATGCCTATTCATATCTATATTAAGATTTTTTTTAAATTTCAATACTTTCCATTTAAATTGTTAGACAAAAAATATAAAATATAGAATCGCCCAATTGAAAAGTTTAGATTAAAAAATATGGAATTTGAGCTAACCATAAATACATCGACTAAGGCTGGACAAAAAACTCGCTAAGTTGCTCAACTCACTCGTTGGTGGCTCGGCTCGAGCTCGACTCATTTCTATAACGAGGCGACTCATGCCAACTCATATCGACCAACCTTAGATACGCCAACAAAGACTGGACGAAAAACTCGTCAGTCGCTAACTTGCTCAACTCACTTGTTAATGACTCGGCTCGCGCTCGACTCATTTCTATAACGAGATGACTCATATCTATATTGAGATTTTTTAAAATTTTAATATGTTCAATTTAAAATGTTAGACAAAAAATATAAAATATTGAATCATCCAATTGAAAAGTTTAGATTAAAAAATATAGAATTTTGACCAACCTTAGATACGCCCACTAAGTCTGGACGAGAAACTTGTAACTCGCTAATTTGCTCAACTCAGTCGTTAGTAACTCGGCTCGAGCTTGACTCATTTCTATAATGAGACGACTCATATCTAAATTAAGATGTTTTTAAATTTCAATACGTTCAATTTAAAATGTTGTACAAAAAAATATATAATATGGAATCATCCAATTGAAAAGTTTAGATTCAAAAATATGGAATCTCAACTCACTCGTTAGTGGCTCGGTTTCGACTAGTTTCTATAACGAGGCGACTCATGCCGAGTCATATCTATATTAAGATTTTTTAAAATTTCAATACGTTTAATATAAAATATTTGACAAAAAAATATAAAATATTGAATCATCCGATTGAAAAGTTTAGATTAAAAATATGGGATTTCGACCAATCTTAGATATACTCACTAAGGCTGGACGAAAAACTCGCAAATCGCTAAGTTGCTCAACTCACTCGTTAGTGGCTCGGCTCGAGCTCGACTCATTTGTATAACGAGGCGACTCATGATGACTCATATCATTATTAAGATTTTTTTAAAATTTCAATACGTTCAATTTAAAATGTTAGACAAAAAATATAAAATATGCAATCCTCCAATTAAAAAGTTTAGATTAAAAAATGTGGAATTGTGGCAACCTTAGATAAGCCGACTAAGACTGGACAAAAAAAACTCGTAACTCGCTAACTTGTTCAACTCACTCGTTAGTGGCTTGGCTCAAGCTCAACTCGTTTCTATAACGATGTGACCATATCTATATTAAGTTTTTTTTAAAATTTCAATACGTTCAATGTTTGATCCATATCAGGCATCAGCAGAGCAACAAACCAACTCCATCCTACTAATGGGCCGGCCCTGTCTTGAAACATATATCCCCAATCCCTCCCCCTCCCGTACACCACACCACCTCCCCAAAATTCCCCATTCCCATGGCCGACGGCAGCGAGGCCTCGACGGCAGCAGCGGAGGCGGTGGTGGAGACGACGACCATGATAGGCAAGCGCAGCCACAACGCTCGGACGCAAGCGCGCAACTCTCGCAGCCAGTTCGTCCCTGCACCCGAGAATAGTTCAAGTGCTTGTTCTGTGGAATTGTTACTCCAGCCACCCATGCACTTAAGCTAAAATAGCCTGACCATGAAAGATAACTTTTTGTTAGGTGGGATCCTGGCCCTAACTCCTGCTGCACATCATTCAACAAATCAAAGAATTTCTTTGCGCTCTCATTTGGCTCTTCGTTGTCGTTACCACTGGACGCACCTCTAATTAATGCAGACACCCATGCCGACCACGGCGGCCCTGGATGCGGATGTGGATGGAGAAGTTGTGGACCAGAAGGAGTACCGGAGTATGATCGGGCCGCAGCTGTACCTGACAGCGACATGCCCAGACATCTAGTTCGCGGTGTGTCTTTGCGCGCGATTTCAGTCATCGCCGCGCACTTCTTACCGTCAGGCAGTCAAGCGCATTATGAGGTACTCATGCTTCACCCCTGAGTTTGGGATTTGGTATTCTGCTTCCTCCACCCTCTCCCTTTGTGGTTATTCTGATGTCGATTTTGCTGGTTGCCGACTTGATCGCAAGTCCACTTCTGGGACTTGCCAGTTTATTGGTTCTTCTCTTGTATCGTGGTCTTCTCGCAAGCAGTCTAGTGTCGCCCAGTCTACCACGGAGGCTGAGTATGTTGCTGCGGCTAGCTGCTGTTCTCAATTGCTTTGGATGATGGCCACTTTGCGTGATTTTGGTTTGAGCTTTTCTCGCATTCCATTGATTTGTGACAGCACGAGTGCTATTAGCATTGCTAAGAACCCCGTGCTGCACTCTAAGACCAAACACATTGATGTGCGCTTTCATTTTCTGCGAGACCATTATGAGAAGGGTGATATCGACCATCGCCATGTCGATACTCATCATCAGTTGGCTGATATTTTCACCAAGCCTTTAGACCAATCAACTTTTGCTAGGTTGAGAAGTGAGCTTGGTGTGTGTTTCCCCTTTTAGATGGGGGAAACATTTTTAGGTCATGTATTATAGACTGACTCTTTCTCTTTTCTTTCAATTGGTTTCATCATGCATCTCTGCATTTCATCTTGCATATTTACATTCAGAGCTTCATGTATATAATCTTTAGAATGTGACTATGCTATGTATAGTGTATGCTCTGATGCTTTATGATGGTGCTTGTAGCTTATGCTCTTTCTGATCACTAATACATGTTGTGAGCTGAGCTATTTTATGAATGGTGAATTTGCTTAATGAACATAAAACTTGAAAATATTCACCATTGAGATATGCAACTAGCATGTGCAGAATATGTTGAAATCACTAGTGCTTTTCATATATGCTAGGTTGCTATGTCTCTAGTTCTGAGTCATTCACTTGCTTGGTATGTTCATATTCTGTTTTAAGTTTGAACCAAGTCAAGTGAATTGGAAAGATCGAGATGGGATTGCTTGTCAGCACATCACAGTATTGAGACTGTTTCTCATTGCACTTTGAGTTAAACTTGAGCTGTGTAGTGTATGACCGAAACTGTTGCTTTAAGCTTCTGATTGCTTCTGCATAGGCTTCGCACAGTTGAAAAGTTAGGCAATGACAAGATTTCAACCTCTTGCAATCACATGCTGAAATTTGCACTTGTGTAATTTAACCGCTGCAACTCCGATAAAATTTGAATACACAAGTCTATGTTTCATTCTATAGCATGATGTTTGAACCTTGCTAGGGGTAGTTCACCTTGTATACATGTTTAGCACTTGTTTGACTACCTGCCTATACATGTTTAGTGCTATTTTGAATGGTGAATACCTTTTTGACTGAAAACTGCTCATTCTGCTCCAATGTTCAGATTTCGTATTTGGTGATCAGTTTGAGCCTTTGCTCGCATTCTGTGCATATTGTTGAGTCATCGGATCAGCATTTTATCGAGCATCTTCTCATTCTATCGACTATATTCCTGAAGATGATAACTTGGATTTTGACTCATGCATTTGGAGGGGAGATACTTGATAGTGCATTTTCAACTAAGGGGGAGAAATTTGCCAAATCATAAGGAGGAGAAATGTTCTCAAATCATAAGATCAACTAAGGGGGAGATTTCCTGGTTGTGTGCACTATTGGAGGGGGAGTTTGAGTTGGCTCGGATTTTGAGGTTTTTAAATTTACCAATTGGTTCGGAGCTTTTCTGAAATCTCTAATTGGTTCGGAGCGATTTTATGCTAGTTGTGTTGAGCCTCTGTGCCTCTATCTTGAGGGACTAGCAGTTTCGCCTTGAGAGTGTAATGCTCAATTGGTATCGAGCTCTTTTCTGCTTTTCAGTTGGTATCGAGCTTTCTCGCTAGCGGTGTTGAGTCTGTTCTGCCTCTTCTTGAGGGCTAGCTCTACTTTGCTTGATGGTCCACTGATTTTGCAATTGGTGTCGAGCTTTCCTGCTAGCGGTGTTGAGCCTGTTCTACCTCTTCTTGAGGGCTAGCTTTGCTTTGCTTGGTTGCGTCAAGCCGTTGCCCATGTCTTTGGGGACCAAGTTGTTGTGCTCTTTCACTTGACCTTCTTCTGGCTTTGATATGCTTTTGGGTCATTTGAACGAGTTCTCTCTTCTCCTTCTTCTTCCTTCTTTTACCTTATTATGATTTGTGTTGGTAGATGACAATGCACTCATCAAGGGGGAGATTGCGGATACATGGGTGTATGCCGAGTCTCGAGTGATGAGTGATTGTCAACTGGGATAATGCGCATGTTCTTTGGCTTGTGTTGTGCAGGTGTCGAGCACAGATACAGTGATCAAAGGCAAGGTGAAGGTCAAGTAGAGACGTGCCGTGCCGATGGACCCAGAGTGGCGAAGGGCGGACGTGAGGCTTGGACTGAGGGACCGGTGGCCAGAGGATCAGTTGTGGTGGCTGACACCCTGGGACAGCGACGAGCGGAGACTTGCGGGGCACAGTGTTGCTCGGGTCGAGGACCTGGGGACATGTGTTGGTGGACGGGGTGCACGGGCGCTGCATCCCCCCTATGGCTCGGTTTGGTGGTTGAGCCATAGAAAAACCACCGAGTGGACGGTTTCCAGGTTTGGGCCTCAAAACCTGGGCGCTGATGGTTTCTGAGTTTGGGCCACAAAACTCGGGCTGAGGACGGTTTCAAGGTTTGGGCCTCAAAACCTGGGCGCTGCGGGTTTCTGAGTTTGGGCCACAAAAGTCAGGCGATGGTCGGCTGGTTTCCCGGTTTGGGCCTCAAAACCAGGGGTTGGTCGTGAAGGCTGGTTTTCCGGTTTGGGCCTCAAAACTGGGGGCGAAGTCTGGGAAAAGGGCAAGTAGAGCGGTGGCGGCACGTGGCGGCAATCGGTGAGGTTGCGTCGAGGCAACGCTACCAGTTGTGCGGGCGTGGCCATCGGATCACCTTCATCTTCGAGTTGGTCCAGGATAGCCTTAGGGTTTGGCTGGTTCGCTCTGTAAATAACTAGGGGTAGAGTGGGAATTAGAATTAGGATAAGTAGAGGGAGACACCCACCTCCCATCTGATCTCAGTCATTTGCTATTTTGCCTTCTAGGTTTTCCTGCTCTCCCCATCCTCTGCTGTCGCGAACTGAGATCCACAGAGAAGACAATCATACCTCTATGTCCGTGAGATTTTGAGGAAGTGAGACCGTAATCTCACTCTTGTAGCGTGTGGTAGCCACACGGTTGCATTTCGTGGCTGTGATTCGCGTTTTGGAGTTGTTCTTCGCGTTTTGCTTTTTCTCCATGATTTTCCCGTTGATCGATCTCTCTACTCGGTTCATCTTTTGCGATTCCGTTTGAACTAAGTTGTTCTAGATTGTGAGGCGCATCTTTCCACCGAAGGAATTGTCTTCTAACCTCACGAGCTAGTAGATCGTTTGATTTTCGTTTCGAATCGAGTTTTGCTCCTTTTCCCCCGAATTCTTTCGATTCACTGATTTGGAGTTAGGTTTGAGCCATGATCTCTTTGGGATAGCTCACTAACCTCCTTGGAACTCCTCATACCAAGTCTAAGCCTTAGAGCTTTTGATTCGGAGGAGATCGGGTTGAATCGACGAAAGAACAGTGCAGTTTCGGGGGCATCAGACGCTCTGTTCGTGACCATCGGACGCTGAGTTCATATTAGCGGATCCTCTGATGACACGTGTCTTCTGACAGGGTTTTCTAAGGAGCATCAGACGCTGACCATCGGCGCCTCCGTTGCCATCGGAGCGTCCGAGGGTCTAGCATCGGATGCTAGGGCTTCACTGTAGCCAGCATCCGATGCCTATGCAGTAAGGTTCCAGTCTTGCCCTTTTTGCATCTGAAGCTTCCGACGTGTGACCATCGGACGCTGCCAGCTTCCGATGCAGGTACTTCTGCGCTGTTTCGTCCGCAGTTCGTTCGTTCGTTGTCGGTTTTGATTTCCGGCTTTTGTGTTGGGTTTCTCGAGTTGTGTAGTGTCTCGCTGTGCTTCTTGGAAGCATCCACCCTACATCTAGGTTCGTGGACACTTGCAAGCTCTAGGTTTGCTCTTGGGGGTTAATTTTTGAAACAGTAGCAACAAGTTTCTGAAAAGAAATTTGAAGCTCCCATTCACCCCCCCCTCTGGTCGCTTTCTGGCAGCACTTTCGGTCCTTCAGCCCAAACCCCAACAAAACTTCGGTTGTTCTCCGCATGCAACCTCCCTCCAATGTAAAGGACATCCAGAAGCTCACCGGGTGCATGGCGTCCCTCAGCCGCTTCATCTCTAGGCGGTGAAAAGGGGCTACCCTTCTTCAAGCTCCTCAAGGCAGGCGAAAAGTTCGTTTGGGACGCCGAAGCTGATCGTGCATTCTCCGACTTGAAGAGGCACCTCACCCAGCCTCTTGTGCTCGCCGCACCTGTGGAGAAGGAGCCTTTGCTGCTCTACATCGCCGCTACAAACCGAGTCGTCAGCTCCATCATCGTCATTGAACGTGAGATAATCGGCTACTCCTACCCCGTCCAACGGCCATGCTACTTTGTCAGCGAGGTGTTGAACGATTCCAAGACTCGGTATCCTCAAGTCCAAAAGCTCCTATACGCGGTTCTTATCACCGCCCGCAAGCTACGCCACTACTTCCAAGGCTCCGAACGGGTTACCATCGTCACCGAGTTCCCCCTCGGGGACATAATCCGCAACAAGGATGCTACGGGGCGCATCATCAAGTGGGCCATCGAGCTCGACGCCTACGACATCGCCTTCCAGGGTCGCCAGACCATCAAGTCTCAAGCTCTCATCAACTTCATTGCAGAATGGACGGACATCCACACCCAGTGCCGACGGAGGCGCCAGAGCATTGGGTCCTCTTCTTCAACAGATCCCTCACCTTGCACGGTGCTGGTGCTGGTCTCCTCTTCACGTCTCCGTCTGCCGAAAAGCTACGCAACGTGCTCCGGTTACTTTTCTCGGCTTCAAACAACGCCACCGAGTACGAAGCTGCACTCCACGGCCTTCGAATCGCCAGCGAGCTAGGTGTCAAGCGACTCATGGTCAACGGTGATTCCACCCTGGTCATCAACCAGCTCAACAAGGACTGGAGTTGCTCCAATGACAAGATGAGCACCTACTGCGTAGCCATCCGGAAGCTTGAAGACAAGTTCTTCGGCGTCGAATACCATCACGTCCCGCGCGACTGGAACCAGGCGACCGACGAGTTGTCCAAACTAGCGTCGTCATGATCTCCGGTCCTAGCTGGTGTATTCGTCCACGACTTGACGTACCCAACTCGTGGAGTATCGAGCACCTTAGAAGATTCTACGCCTAAAACGGCGGGTACCATGTACCCTTCATGATGAATAAAGATTCACTGATGTGTTCGCCGCTCCATTTGTCTCCAAACGTTTCACCGACCTCTTCAAACTGCTCACCAACCTCTCCAAATGGTTCGCCGACCTCTCCAAATAGCCTGGTTGATGCTGAAGGAGTCTCAGAGCAGGGGCTACTGCCACCGCCGGACGCGTGCATGAGCGCCTGCCCTCTGCGCTATGGTGGCCAGTAGCCCTCCCAAGTGGCATCCTAACCTCTCTACGCGTGCATGAGCGTCTGCCCTCTGCGCTACGAAGGGAAGGCTAAGCTTGGGCTGAGACCTCCAAGGCTATACGTCCAGTGCCTGTATATGCGTCGTTTACACGCTCGTTCTCCATACTGTCTCAAAGAAGCCTGACTGACGCCGACAAAAACTCAGAGTTGGGGCTGTTGTCACCACCGGATGCGTGCATGAGCGCCTGCCCTCTGCACTACAGTGGCCAGCAACTCTCCCAAGCGACGTTCCGACCTCTCTACGCGTGCATGAGTGTCTGCCCTCTGCGCTATAAAGGAAAGGCTAACTCAAGCTGAGAATTCTAAGGCGGATACATGCTCAATGCCTGTATTTGCGCCACCCACGCGCTCGACGAACGGTCTCCATTCGCCCAGGTCACGCCAGGATCGAGCCTCTCAGAAAAGACCCTGTCTGTGGTACCTCCCTAAGCGTGCACGAGCATCTGCCCTCTGCGCTATGGGATGCCAGCAGCGGTTCCTTAGGCGACGCCCTTGACTCCTACGTGCAAACGAGCTCCGGCTCAACGCTATGAATTTGGGGAAGAAACAAAATACGCCGACTCGCTACATGTTTTGATTTCTTTCGCCCAAGAATCTATATAGAGACTATCTCCCTAAGTACAAGCTACTGGTGCCCTTCACCAAACAAGTCTACACCACCGACGACGACTTCGGCGGTCGGCTCCGCTTCCTCTTTCAGACGCTCCTCTCGGCTTCCGACGTATTCTCCGCAAAGCCGGCGCCCACCCTCGCCATCTCCATCCACGGATAATGTGAACGAAGGATAGCAAGGCCGTGAGCAGCCACGCTCTGCGCCGCCGCCTTGGTGTACGGCTGGAAACGCCCCCACAGGCCCCGTGCCTTCTGCACGACGTGGTCGCCGATCCTCCTCTCCTTCTCCGCCGGGAAGAATGGCTCCTCATCGATGCACTGCACCAAGGGGTGCACCTCCTCCGCCAGCGAACAGAAGCGATCATGATACCCCTCGATCCTCCTCTGCAGATCTGCAAATTGAATTTGCACCTTTATCTGTTAAACTGCATACGTCAAGGCAATAAGTAAGGAGATAACTCCAAAGCTCCTGACCACGCTTCGACAAGAAGACTCACCGGCGTGCATCGCCTGCCACTTCCGCACCTCCTCGTCGGACTTCGCCTTCCCCTCGACAAGGAGATGCTTCTCCTCGCTGGCCTGCACCGCCTCTGCAAAGGCAACTCTACACGTCAAGACTCCGACCAGGTGACGCGCGGAACGAAAAGGACTACTGCATCTACACCTTACGCGCGGCAAACTCGTCGGCCTTCTCTGCCCGCTCCAACAACTAGAAGTTCTTCTGCTCCCGCTGCTCGATGACCTCCTCCAGCTGTCGAGAATGCGCGTGGGAATCCTCCAGCCGCGCCTCCAGACCAGCAAACTGGCCTTCCTCACGCTTCACCTTTGCCCGGAGTCGCTCGTTCTCCTCGGCTAGCGGCGCCATCCTATCAAGGGCGAGCTTGCGCTCCTCCACGACCTTTAGCAGGTGCTGCAAGCAAACAGGAGAATAAACAAGAGTCGCCCAAGATTCAACTACAAGGCGGTGGTCGCGCTCACCTGGACCCTCTCCATCACCTTCGTCGCATCACCCAGAAGGGCGTCCGTCTCCGTGCTCGCCGCCTCGTCATCAACATAGATGATTTCGCCATCCTCGACGCGATAGCGACGGACCGGTCCCTTGTTGGGCCCTTCCTCCGGATGGCCAATCTCCTCAATTTCCGGTGTCCGACGCCTTCCTCTTCTTCCCCCAGGGACGACGGCCCAAGGACTTCAGTGCCAGCGCCACGTCCGGCGCCCCCGCATCGCCTCCTCTAAGACTGGCACCGATCATCGGGGACTCCGGCCGCTCCACCTCCCGACACTCGGGGACTGAGGATGCCGCGCCTTGTGGATTCCTCCTGCGGCTTCGGTGTTGTCGCCGCCCCGCCAGACGCCTTTTGCGGCTCCGGGTCCCTCTCCGACCGTTGCGGCTCCGGCACCTGCGTCGCCTTCACCTTCAGCTTCAGCTTCGCCGTAGCTCCGCTACCCCTCGCCGAGGAGCCCTGCGCGAAGCGGGCGCTCAGTGGAACAGCGTCGTCACTGTCAGACTCGTCGTCCGACGAGTCGATCACCACGCGGTGCCTCTTTGCCATCTCCTCATCAATAGTGAAGGTGCCACTGGTCTCCAGCGACACCTTCTTTTTCCTCTTCGCAGGGGCGGCCTGGCGTTTCCCCCTTCGGATCGCCACGCATCCGCCGCCTGCTCGACTGGAGCTCGGGGACTAGGCTCCCCTCTTCCCCGGTGGTCTCGATCTCCTCCTCATTGATATCCTAGTCGCCTTCACCTCGGCCGCTGCCACCGACATCTTCTTGCCGCGGGTCGACGCCATTCGACCACGCCTTCAACGGGATGCGCAAAATGAACATGTCGCGGCCCTGCATCGACAACCAACAGAAGTCAATGTCTACTCGAGCATTATAACAAACAGAAACAGGGCGCAGAACCATACCTTCAGCGGAGGGTACTCCAAGCAGTATGACCTCCTCACGTACTCCAGACTCTTCCTCTTTGGAAGATTGAACAGAGAGTCAACCCGCAGGAAAACTTCCGATGCCTCTAGAGACTCCGACGCCTACCGCGTTCTATCATCTTCATCGCCGACATACTCGTACGCCGGGTGGTTCCTCTCCTTGCAGGGCTGGCAGCGCCGCTTGACGAAATTCAACGCGACGGCCACCCCATCGACACTATGCCGGTTCATCAACTTCAGGAGCTCCTCCACTTGCTCCATCCCCATCGCACTGGGACGCTCCGACCAGGAGGGCAACACCTTCAGCGCGAAGGCCGGGTCGCACGGTGGTCGCGGCGCCTCCTGGTGGATGTAGAACCACTTTGACTTGTACTCCATCGCCTTTGAAGGCAACGACATCGCAATGTACTTCTCCGCCATTTCGTCCCAGAGCTGAAGATACACTGATCCGATGATGTTTGACGACCCGGTGTCGTTGATCTTCAACCGGAAGAAGTGGCAGAAGAGATCGAAATGGGGCTCGATGCCTAGATACGCTTCGCAAAAATGAATGAAGACTGTGATGTGCAACATGGTGTTCGGAGTCAAGTTGCACAATGTGATCTAGTAGTACTCCAACAACCTGTGAAGAAAAGGGTGAACTGAAATCCCAAGGCCGCACCTGAAGAACGCCTCGAGGACGACGAGCTCTGTGGTGTTCGACGTCGGGAAATCCTCTAGATACGTCTCCCTCCACCCGTCGGTCACCTCGTCTGGGAGCAAGCTGGCGACGACGAGATCCTCCAGATTCTCCTTTCGGAGAACGCTCCAGGTCCAACCACGCGCCCAGCTCAGCTTCTCCACCAGGTCATCGGACCTCGCCTTCGACGCCTTCTTCGCCTTCGCCACCGCCACCGCCTTCGACTGCTTGTCGCGCGCCATTGCCCACTCCACCAGGTGGATCTGGATTCAGATCTGAGAATGAACAGGAAGTTGGCGCTCGAGCTCCTCTCATGTGGGGGAATGAAAGCAAAGAAGGCGAAGGCTCCAAGAAATGGGAACAATGAGCAAGTGAAGAACCGCCGTCGCGAACTCCGTTTATTTATACGACGCGGCACGCCCCCTCAGCTCCAGGGTTTTTGGGGACACGCGTCCACTTCCCCCATGACTGCCACGTCGCCCGTGGCGGCCGCACTCGCACACGCCCTCTGCGCTCCTCTTAATGGGCCGATGGTTTGCAAATATGGCCTGCCCGTTCGCCTTCCCCATTTTTTATGACTCTGTTTATTTTTCACCCGTTACGACTAACAGTCACATTTATTCCCGGGGACTGACCCCACCGGTCAGCTACAACATTCTTTCAGGTGAACAGAAACCGCTACGGTAATTTATCGGCGACATACAACGACCCCTCGACCATGCTCGGGGACTTCAGACCTTCGTCCTCATCCTCGAAGACTTCGTTTTTAATTCTTTCTACACTATTATATTTTCTTTGACCCTGCTACAAGAACCACACTGCTTCATACAGCAGGCTCGGGGACTACGTGTACACACGTCATTTTTAGCAAAATGACCATGTTTGTTTTCCCGCAGATATTTTACAAGCTTGGCACCACGTGCCTACAGCACCTACTCCCAAGCTCGGGGACTAAGTGGATACACTTCACCTGTCGGTGAATGTATTTTTTCTTTTCCTTTGCAGCTCGACCTGGACTGGCACAGACTTCTAGTGAGGCTTCACTTACTCTTCAATTAACACCTACCAACTATCTCTCAATCTTAATTTAGCATCAGTATTTCAAAAGCAAGGTGCCTGAGTATTAGAATCCAAAATAATTCGCAAAATCTAAGGCCTGCATAGAGCCACTATCTCTCAACCTCAATTAACATCTAGATAGTGCAGAAGTATTTCAAAAGTAAATTTGCTGGGTCTAATTGGGGTCGGATTTGATCCATTATCATTCATACCCATGACTATTTTGATATCCTGAATACTTTCATCTATTAAAAAAATAGTGGATAATTAAATTTATATCTGGCTGTGCTATATGGACGAGGGATCCCATGTTCATCTTCTAGTTCGAGTTCGGCTTCAACGTATCGACAGGTGCCTAAGGCGGTGGCAACGTTGCTGGAGTTGACGCAGTGAGGATGGTCAGATGTCCTGGCCGGAGGCGACATCGGCGGCGTCCTGGCCGGGCGTAGAGGGCGTCAGGGGAGTGCTCGATGATGGCTGGGTGCGTGGCCTCCTGGATGGTGACGGCGTGCGCGGCCTCCTGGATGGCTGCGGTGTGCGTGGCCTCCACTCGATCTCCAGGATGGTGGCGGCGTGCGTGACCAGCGATCTAATTTTGGGAGGATGCGTGCGTTTAGGGTTGGGAGGCCACGTTATTTTAGTAATATGGTGCGCGTTATCAATTTTGGGAACATATTACTAAAATAACCTGATGAATAAAGCGCCAGGATGAGCAGTTATTTTAGTAATATGGCAAGTTTGTCTAGCGCTTTATTTCCTGGCGCTCGATATATACATAAAAAAGCGGGTTGGGAGGGAACCAACGAAAAATGACGTGGTCTCATGGTGAAAATTTGGGAGCCAAAATTTTATGCAGATTCTATAGAAAAAAGTATTAAAAGTATTTTCACTTAAAAAATACATTTTTCAATTATATTTTGTTACATCTAAGACATGCACGAAACAAAATAAGAAAAAGAAAAAAAATGGAATTGTGATTTTTCAAATTTCTCTCATTAAAATATTCAATTTAGAATGTTGGACAAATAAATATAAATTATAGAATCGTCCAATTAAAAAGTTTAGATTAAAAAATATAGAATTTTGACCAACCTTAAATACCTAACTTGCTAACTTGCTCAACTCACACGTTAGTGGCTCGATTCGAGCTCGACTCGTATCTATAATTAGGCGACTCATGCCTATTCATATCTATATTAAGATTTTTTTTAAATTTCAATACTTTCCATTTAAATTGTTAGACAAAAAATATAAAATATAGAATCGCCCAATTGAAAAGTTTAGATTAAAAAATATGGAATTTGAGCTAACCATAAATACATCGACTAAGGCTGGACAAAAAACTCGCTAAGTTGCTCAACTCACTCGTTGGTGGCTCGGCTCGAGCTCGACTCATTTCTATAACGAGGCGACTCATGCCAACTCATATCGACCAACCTTAGATACGCCAACAAAGACTGGACGAAAAACTCGTCAGTCGCTAACTTGCTCAACTCACTTGTTAATGACTCGGCTCGCGCTCGACTCATTTCTATAACGAGATGACTCATATCTATATTGAGATTTTTTAAAATTTTAATATGTTCAATTTAAAATGTTAGACAAAAAATATAAAATATTGAATCATCCAATTGAAAAGTTTAGATTAAAAAATATAGAATTTTGACCAACCTTAGATACGCCCACTAAGTCTGGACGAGAAACTTGTAACTCGCTAATTTGCTCAACTCAGTCGTTAGTAACTCGGCTCGAGCTTGACTCATTTCTATAATGAGACGACTCATATCTAAATTAAGATGTTTTTAAATTTCAATACGTTCAATTTAAAATGTTGTACAAAAAAATATATAATATGGAATCATCCAATTGAAAAGTTTAGATTCAAAAATATGGAATCTCAACTCACTCGTTAGTGGCTCGGTTTCGACTAGTTTCTATAACGAGGCGACTCATGCCGAGTCATATCTATATTAAGATTTTTTAAAATTTCAATACGTTTAATATAAAATATTTGACAAAAAAATATAAAATATTGAATCATCCGATTGAAAAGTTTAGATTAAAAATATGGGATTTCGACCAATCTTAGATATACTCACTAAGGCTGGACGAAAAACTCGCAAATCGCTAAGTTGCTCAACTCACTCGTTAGTGGCTCGGCTCGAGCTCGACTCATTTGTATAACGAGGCGACTCATGATGACTCATATCATTATTAAGATTTTTTTAAAATTTCAATACGTTCAATTTAAAATGTTAGACAAAAAATATAAAATATGCAATCCTCCAATTAAAAAGTTTAGATTAAAAAATGTGGAATTGTGGCAACCTTAGATAAGCCGACTAAGACTGGACAAAAAAAACTCGTAACTCGCTAACTTGTTCAACTCACTCGTTAGTGGCTTGGCTCAAGCTCAACTCGTTTCTATAACGATGTGACCATATCTATATTAAGGTTTTTTTAAAATTTCAATACGTTCAATGTTTGATCCATATCAGGCATCAGCAGAGCAACAAACCAACTCCATCCTACTAATGGGCCGGCCCTGTCTTGAAACATATATCCCCAATCCCTCCCCCTCCCGTACACCACACCACCTCCCCAAAATTCCCCATTCCCACGGCCGACGGCAGCGAGGCCTCGACGGCAGCAGCGGAGGCGGTGGTGGAGACGACGACCATGATAGGCAAGCGCAGCCACAACGCTCGGACGCAAGCGCGCAACTCTCGCAGCCAGTTCGTCCCTGCACCCGAGAATAGTTCAAGTGCTTGTTCTGTGGAATTGTTACTCCAGCCACCCATGCACTTAAGCTAAAATAGCCTGACCATGAAAGATAACTTTTTGTTAGGTGGGATCCTAGCCCTAACTCCTGCTGCACATCATTCAACAAATCAAAGAATTTCTTTGCGCTCTCATTTGGCTCTTCGTTGTCGTTACCACTGGACGCACCTCTAATTAATGCAGACACCCATGCCGACCACGGCGGCCCTGGATGCGGATGTGGATGGAGAAGTTGTGGACCAGAAGGAGTACCGGAGTATGATCGGGCCGCAGCTGTACCTGACAGCGACATGCCCAGACATCTAGTTCGCGGTGTGTCTTTGCGCGCGATTTCAGTCATCGCCGCGCACTTCTTACCGTCAGGCAGTCAAGCGCATTATGAGGTACTCATGCTTCACCCCTGAGTTTGGGATTTGGTATTCTGCTTCCTCCACCCTCTCCCTTTGTGGTTATTCTGATGTCGATTTTGCTGGTTGCCGACTTGATCGCAAGTCCACTTCTGGGACTTGCCAGTTTATTGGTTCTTCTCTTGTATCGTGGTCTTCTCGCAAGCAGTCTAGTGTCGCCCAGTCTACCACGGAGGCTGAGTATGTTGCTGCGGCTAGCTGCTGTTCTCAATTGCTTTGGATGATGGCCACTTTGCGTGATTTTGGTTTGAGCTTTTCTCGCATTCCATTGATTTGTGACAGCACGAGTGCTATTAGCATTGCTAAGAACCCCGTGCTGCACTCTAAGACCAAACACATTGATGTGCGCTTTCATTTTCTGCGAGACCATTATGAGAAGGGTGATATCGACCATCGCCATGTCGATACTCATCATCAGTTGGCTGATATTTTCACCAAGCCTTTAGACCAATCAACTTTTGCTAGGTTGAGAAGTGAGCTTGGTGTGTGTTTCCCCTTTTAGATGGGGGAAACATTTTTAGGTCATGTATTATAGACTGACTCTTTCTCTTTTCTTTCAATTGGTTTCATCATGCATCTCTGCATTTCATCTTGCATATTTACATTCAGAGCTTCATGTATATAATCTTTAGAATGTGACTATGCTATGTATAGTGTATGCTCTGATGCTTTATGATGGTGCTTGTAGCTTATGCTCTTTCTGATCACTAATACATGTTGTGAGCTGAGCTATTTTATGAATGGTGAATTTGCTTAATGAACATAAAACTTGAAAATATTCACCATTGAGATATGCAACTAGCATGTGCAGAATATGTTGAAATCACTAGTGCTTTTCATATATGCTAGGTTGCTATGTCTCTAGTTCTGAGTCATTCACTTGCTTGGTATGTTCATATTCTGTTTTAAGTTTGAACCAAGTCAAGTGAATTGGAAAGATCGAGATGGGATTGCTTGTCAGCACATCACAGTATTGAGACTGTTTCTCATTGCACTTTGAGTTAAACTTGAGCTGTGTAGTGTATGACCGAAACTGTTGCTTTAAGCTTCTGATTGCTTCTGCATAGGCTTCGCACAGTTGAAAAGTTAGGCAATGACAAGATTTCAACCTCTTGCAATCACATGCTGAAATTTGCACTTGTGTAATTTAACCGCTGCAACTCCGATAAAATTTGAATACACAAGTCTATGTTTCATTCTATAGCATGATGTTTGAACCTTGCTAGGGGTAGTTCACCTTGTATACATGTTTAGCACTTGTTTGACTACCTGCCTATACATGTTTAGTGCTATTTTGAATGGTGAATACCTTTTTGACTGAAAACTGCTCATTCTGCTCCAATGTTCAGATTTCGTATTTGGTGATCAGTTTGAGCCTTTGCTCGCATTCTGTGCATATTGTTGAGTCATCGGATCAGCATTTTATCGAGCATCTTCTCATTCTATCGACTATATTCCTGAAGATGATAACTTGGATTTTGACTCATGCATTTGGAGGGGAGATACTTGATAGTGCATTTTCAACTAAGGGGGAGAAATTTGCCAAATCATAAGGAGGAGAAATGTTCTCAAATCATAAGATCAACTAAGGGGGAGATTTCCTGGTTGTGTGCACTATTGGAGGGGGAGTTTGAGTTGGCTCGGATTTTGAGGTTTTTAAATTTACCAATTGGTTCGGAGCTTTTCTGAAATCTCTAATTGGTTCGGAGCGATTTTATGCTAGTTGTGTTGAGCCTCTGTGCCTCTATCTTGAGGGACTAGCAGTTTCGCCTTGAGAGTGTAATGCTCAATTGGTATCGAGCTCTTTTCTGCTTTTCAGTTGGTATCGAGCTTTCTCGCTAGCGGTGTTGAGTCTGTTCTGCCTCTTCTTGAGGGCTAGCTCTACTTTGCTTGATGGTCCACTGATTTTTCAATTGGTGTCGAGCTTTCCTGCTAGCGGTGTTGAGCCTGTTCTACCTCTTCTTGAGGGCTAGCTTTGCTTTGCTTGGTTGCGTCAAGCCGTTGCCCATGTCTTTGGGGACCAAGTTGTTGTGCTCTTTCACTTGACCTTCTTCTGGCTTTGATATGCTTTTGGGTCATTTGAACGAGTTCTCTCTTCTCCTTCTTCTTCCTTCTTTTACCTTATTATGATTTGTGTTGGTAGATGACAATGCACTCATCAAGGGGGAGATTGCGGATACATGGGTGTATGCCGAGTCTCGAGTGATGAGTGATTGTCAACTGGGATAATGCGCATGTTCTTTGGCTTGTGTTGTGCAGGTGTCGAGCACAGATACAGTGATCAAAGGCAAGGTGAAGGTCAAGTAGAGACGTGCCGTGCCGATGGACCCAGAGTGGCGAAGGGCGGACGTGAGGCTTGGACTGAGGGACCGGTGGCCAGAGGATTAGTTGTGGTGGCTGACACCCTGGGACAGCGACGAGCGGAGACTTGCGGGGCACAGTGTTGCTCGGGTCGAGGACCTGGGGACATGTGTTGGTGGACGGGGTGCACGGGCGCTGCATCCCCCCTATGGCTCGGTTTGGTGGTTGAGCCATAGAAAAACCACCGAGTGGACGGTTTCCAGGTTTGGGCCTCAAAACCTGGGCGCTGATGGTTTCTGAGTTTGGGCCACAAAACTCGGGCTGAGGACGGTTTCAAGGTTTGGGCCTCAAAACCTGGGCGCTGCGGGTTTCTGAGTTTGGGCCACAAAAGTCAGGCGATGGTCGGCTGGTTTCCCGGTTTGGGCCTCAAAACCAGGGGTTGGTCGTGAAGGCTGGTTTTCCGGTTTGGGCCTCAAAACTGGGGGCGAAGTCTGGGAAAAGGGCAAGTAGAGCGGTGGCGGCACGTGGCGGCAATCGGTGAGGTTGCGTCGAGGCAACGCTACCAGTTGTGCGGGCGTGGCCATCGGATCACCTTCATCTTCGAGTTGGTCCAGGATAGCCTTAGGGTTTGGCTGGTTCGCTCTGTAAATAACTAGGGGTAGAGTGGGAATTAGAATTAGGATAAGTAGAGGGAGACACCCACCTCCCATCTGATCTCAGTCATTTGCTATTTTGCCTTCTAGGTTTTCCTGCTCTCCCCATCCTCTGCTGTCGCGAACTGAGATCCACAGAGAAGACAATCATACCTCTATGTCCGTGAGATTTTGAGGAAGTGAGACCGTAATCTCACTCTTGTAGCGTGTGGTAGCCACACGGTTGCATTTCGTGGCTGTGATTCGCGTTTTGGAGTTGTTCTTCGCGTTTTGCTTTTTCTCCATGATTTTCCCGTTGATCGATCTCTCTACTCGGTTCATCTTTTGCGATTCCGTTTGAACTAAGTTGTTCTAGATTGTGAGGCGCATCTTTCCACCGAAGGAATTGTCTTCTAACCTCACGAGCTAGTAGATCGTTTGATTTTCGTTTCGAATCGAGTTTTGCTCCTTTTCCCCCGAATTCTTTCGATTCACTGATTTGGAGTTAGGTTTGAGCCATGATCTCTTTGGGATAGCTCACTAACCTCCTTGGAACTCCTCATACCAAGTCTAAGCCTTAGAGCTTTTGATTCGGAGGAGATCGGGTTGAATCGACGAAAGAACAGTGCAGTTTCGGGGGCATCAGACGCTCTGTTCGTGACCATCGGACGCTGAGTTCATATTAGCGGATCCTCTGATGACACGTGTCTTCTGACAGGGTTTTCTAAGGAGCATCAGACGCTGACCATCGGTGCCTCCGTTGCCATCGGAGCGTCCGAGGGTCTAGCATCGGATGCTAGGGCTTCACTGTAGCCAGCATCCGATGCCTATGCAATAAGGTTCCAGTCTTGCCCTTTTTGCATCTGAAGCTTCCGACGTGTGACCATCGGACGCTGCCAGCTTCCGATGCAGGTACTTCTGCGCTGTTTCGTCCGCAGTTCGTTCGTTCGTTGTCGGTTTTGATTTCCGGCTTTTGTGTTGGGTTTCTCGAGTTGTGTAGTGTCTCGCTGTGCTTCTTGGAAGCATCCACCCTACATCTAGGTTCGTGGACACTTGCAAGCTCTAGGTTTGCTCTTGGGGGTTAATTTTTGAAACAGTAGCAACAAGTTTCTGAAAAGAAATTTGAAGCTCCCATTCACCCCCCTCTGGTCGCTTTCTGGCAGCACTTTCGGTCCTTCAGCCCAAACCCCAACAAAACTTCGGTTGTTCTCCGCATGCAACCTCCCTCCAATGTAAAGGACATCCAGAAGCTCACCGGGTGCATGGCGTCCCTCAGCCGCTTCATCTCTAGGCGGTGAAAAGGGGCTACCCTTCTTCAAGCTCCTCAAGGCAGGCGAAAAGTTCGTTTGGGACGCCGAAGCTGATCGTGCATTCTCCGACTTGAAGAGGCACCTCACCCAGCCTCTTGTGCTCGCCGCACCTGTGGAGAAGGAGCCTTTGCTGCTCTACATCGCCGCTACAAACCGAGTCGTCAGCTCCATCATCGTCATTGAACGTGAGATAATCGGCTACTCCTACCCCGTCCAACGGCCATGCTACTTTGTCAGCGAGGTGTTGAACGATTCCAAGACTCGGTATCCTCAAGTCCAAAAGCTCCTATACGCGGTTCTTATCACCGCCCGCAAGCTACGCCACTACTTCCAAGGCTCCGAACGGGTTACCATCGTCACCGAGTTCCCCCTCGGGGACATAATCCGCAACAAGGATGCTACGGGGCGCATCATCAAGTGGGCCATCGAGCTCGACGCCTATGACATCGCCTTCCAGGGTCGCCAGACCATCAAGTCTCAAGCTCTCATCAACTTCATTGCAGAATGGACGGACATCCACACCCAGTGCCGACGGAGGCGCCAGAGCATTGGGTCCTCTTCTTCAACAGATCCCTCACCTTGCACGGTGCTGGTGCTGGTCTCCTCTTCACGTCTCCGTCTGCCGAAAAGCTACGCAACGTGCTCCGGTTACTTTTCTCGGCTTCAAACAACGCCACCGAGTACGAAGCTGCACTCCACGGCCTTCGAATCGCCAGCGAGCTAGGTGTCAAGCGACTCATGGTCAACGGTGATTCCGCCCTGGTCATCAACCAGCTCAACAAGGACTGGAGTTGCTCCAATGACAAGATGAGCACCTACTGCGTAGCCATCCGGAAGCTTGAAGACAAGTTCTTCGGCGTCGAATACCATCACGTCCCGCGCGACTGGAACCAGGCGACCGACGAGTTGTCCAAACTAGCGTCGTCATGATCTCCGGTCCTAGCTGGTGTATTCGTCCACGACTTGACGTACCCAACTCGTGGAGTATCGAGCACCTTAGAAGATTCTACGCCTAAAACGGCGGGTACCATGTACCCTTCATGATGAATAAAGATTCACTGATGTGTTCGCCGCTCCATTTGTCTCCAAACGTTTCACCGACCTCTTCAAACTGCTCACCAACCTCTCCAAATGGTTCGCCGACCTCTCCAAATAGCCTGGTTGATGCTGAAGGAGTCTCAGAGCAGGGGCTACTGCCACCGCCGGACGCGTGCATGAGCGCCTGCCCTCTGCGCTATGGTGGCCAGTAGCCCTCCCAAGTGGCATCCTAACCTCTCTACGCGTGCATGAGCGTCTGCCCTCTGCGCTACGAAGGGAAGGCTAAGCTTGGGCTGAGACCTCCAAGGCTATACGTCCAGTGCCTGTATATGCGTCGTTTACACGCTCGTTCTCCATACTGTCTCCAAGAAGCCTGACTGACGCCGACAAAAACTCAGAGTTGGGGCTGTTGTCACCACCGGATGCGTGCATGAGCGCCTGCCCTCTGCACTACAGTGGCCAGCAACTCTCCCAAGCGACGTTCCGACCTCTCTACGCGTGCATGAGCGTCTGCCCTCTGCGCTATAAAGGAAAGGCTAACTCAAGCTGAGAATTCTAAGGCGGATACATGCTCAGTGCCTGTATTTGCGCCACCCACGCGCTCGACGAACGGTCTCCATTCGCCCAGGTCACGCCAGGATCGAGCCTCTCAGAAAAGACCCTGTCTGTGGTACCTCCCTAAGCGTGCACGAGCATCTGCCCTCTGCGCTATGGGATGCCAGCAGCGGTTCCTTAGGCGACGCCCTTGACTCCTACGTGCAAACGAGCTCCGGCTCAACGCTATGAATTTGGGGAAGAAACAAAATACGCCGACTCGCTACATGTTTTGATTTCTTTCGCCCAAGAATCTATATAGAGACTATCTCCCTAAGTACAAGCTACTGGTGCCCTTCACCAAACAAGTCTACACCACCGACGACGACTTCGGCGGTCGGCTCCGCTTCCTCTTTCAGACGCTCCTCTCGGCTTCCGACGTATTCTCCGCAAAGCCGGCGCCCACCCTCGCCATCTCCATCCACGGATAATGTGAACGAAGGATAGCAAGGCCGTGAGCAGCCACGCTCTGCGCCGCCGCCTTGGTGTACGGCTGGAAACGCCCCCACAGGCCCCGTGCCTTCTGCACGACGTGGTCGCCGATCCTCCTCTCCTTCTCCGCCGGGAAGAATGGCTCCTCATCGATGCACTGCACCAAGGGGTGCACCTCCTCCGCCAGCGAACAGAAGCAATCATGATACCCCTCGATCCTCCTCTGCAGATCTGCAAATTGAATTTGCACCTTTATCTGTTAAACTGCATACGTCAAGGCAATAAGTAAGGAGATAACTCCAAAGCTCCTGACCACGCTTCGACAAGAAGACTCACCGGCGTGCATCGCCTGCCACTTCCGCACCTCCTCGTCGGACTTCGCCTTCCCCTCGACAAGGAGATGCTTCTCCTCGCTGGCCTGCACCGCCTCTGCAAAGGCAACTCTACACGTCAAGACTCCGACCAGGTGACGCGCGGAACGAAAAGGACTACTGCATCTACACCTTACGCGCGGCAAACTCGTCGGCCTTCTCTGCCCGCTCCAACAACTAGAAGTTCTTCTGCTCCCGCTGCTCGATGACCTCCTCCAGCTGTCGAGAATGCGCGTGGGAATCCTCCAGCCGCGCCTCCAGACCAGCAAACTGGCCTTCCTCACGCTTCACCTTTGCCCGGAGTCGCTCGTTCTCCTCGGCTAGCGGCGCCATCCTATCAAGGGCGAGCTTGCGCTCCTCCACGACCTTTAGCAGGTGCTGCAAGCAAACAGGAGAATAAACAAGAGTCGCCCAAGATTCAACTACAAGGCGGTGGTCGCGCTCACCTGGACCCTCTCCATCACCTTCGTCGCATCACCCAGAAGGGCGTCCGTCTCCGTGCTCGCCGCCTCGTCATCAACATAGATGATTTCGCCATCCTCGACGCGATAGCGACGGACCGGTCCCTTGTTGGGCCCTTCCTCCGGATGGCCAATCTCCTCAATTTCCGGTGTCCGACGCCTTCCTCTTCTTCCCCCAGGGACGACGGCCCAAGGACTTCAGTGCCAGCGCCACGTCCGGCGCCCCCGCATCGCCTCCTCTAAGACTGGCACCGATCATCGGGGACTCCGGCCGCTCCACCTCCCGACACTCGGGGACTGAGGATGCCGCGCCTTGTGGATTCCTCCTGCGGCTTCGGTGTTGTCGCCGCCCCGCCAGACGCCTTTTGCGGCTCCGGGTCCCTCTCCGACCGTTGCGGCTCCGGCACCTGCGTCGCCTTCACCTTCAGCTTCAGCTTCGCCGTAGCTCCGCTACCCCTCGCCGAGGAGCCCTGCGCGAAGCGGGCGCTCAGTGGAACAGCGTCGTCACTGTCAGACTCGTCGTCCGACGAGTCGATCACCACGCGGTGCCTCTTTGCCATCTCCTCATCAATAGTGAAGGTGCCACTGGTCTCCAGCGACACCTTCTTTTTCCTCTTCGCAGGGGCGGCCTGGCGTTTCCCCCTTCGGATCGCCACGCATCCGCCGCCTGCTCGACTGGAGCTCGGGGACTAGGCTCCCCTCTTCCCCGGTGGTCTCGATCTCCTCCTCATTGATATCCTAGTCGCCTTCACCTCGGCCGCTGCCACCGACATCTTCTTGCCGCGGGTCGACGCCATTCGACCACGCCTTCAACGGGATGCGCAAAATGAACATGTCGCGGCCCTGCATCGACAACCAACAGAAGTCAATGTCTACTCGAGCATTATAACAAACAGAAACAGGGCGCAGAACCATACCTTCAGCGGAGGGTACTCCAAGCAGTATGACCTCCTCACGTACTCCAGACTCTTCCTCTTTGGAAGATTGAACAGAGAGTCAACCCGCAGGAAAACTTCCGATGCCTCTAGAGACTCCGACGCCTACCGCGTTCTATCATCTTCATCGCCGACATACTCGTACGCCGGGTGGTTCCTCTCCTTGCAGGGCTGGCAGCGCCGCTTGACGAAATTCAACGCGACGGCCACCCCATCGACACTATGCCGGTTCATCAACTTCAGGAGCTCCTCCACTTGCTCCATCCCCATCGCACTGGGACGCTCCGACCAGGAGGGCAACACCTTCAGCGCGAAGGCCGGGTCGCACGGTGGTCGCGGCGCCTCCTGGTGGATGTAGAACCACTTTGACTTGTACTCCATCGCCTTTGAAGGCAACGACATCGCAATGTACTTCTCCGCCATTTCGTCCCAGAGCTGAAGATACACTGATCCGATGATGTTTGACGACCCGGTGTCGTTGATCTTCAACCGGAAGAAGTGGCAGAAGAGATCGAAATGGGGCTCGATGCCTAGATACGCTTCGCAAAAATGAATGAAGACTGTGATGTGCAACATGGTGTTCGGAGTCAAGTTGCACAATGTGATCTAGTAGTACTCCAACAACCTGTGAAGAAAAGGGTGAACTGAAATCCCAAGGCCGCACCTGAAGAACGCCTCGAGGACGACGAGCTCTGTGGTGTTCGACGTCGGGAAATCCTCTAGATACGTCTCCCTCCACCCGTCGGTCACCTCGTCTGGGAGCAAGCTGGCGACGACGAGATCCTCCAGATTCTCCTTTCGGAGAACGCTCCAGGTCCAACCACGCGCCCAGCTCAGCTTCTCCACCAGGTCATCGGACCTCGCCTTCGACGCCTTCTTCGCCTTCGCCGCCGCCACCGCCCTTCGACTGCTTGTCGCGCGCCATTGCCCACTCCACCAGGTGGATCTGGATTCAGATCTGAGAATGAACAGGAAGTTGGCGCTCGAGCTCCTCTCATGTGGGGGAATGAAAGCAAAGAAGGCGAAGGCTCCAAGAAATGGGAACAATGAGCAAGTGAAGAACCGCCGTCGCGAACTCCGTTTATTTATACGACGCGGCACGCCCCCTCAGCTCCAGGGTTTTTGGGGACACGCGTCCACTTCCCCCATGACTGCCACGTCGCCCGTGGCGGCCGCACTCGCACACGCCCTCTGCGCTCCTCTTAATGGGCCGATGGTTTGCAAATATGGCCTGCCCGTTGGCCTTCCCCATTTTTTATGACTCTGTTTATTTTTCACCCGTTACGACTAACAGTCACATTTATTCCCGGGGACTGACCCCACCGGTCAGCTACAACATTCTTTCAGGTGAACAGAAACCGCTACGGTAATTTATCGGCGACATACAACGACCCCTCGACCATGCTCGGGGACTTCAGACCTTCGTCCTCATCCTCGAAGACTTCGTTTTTAATTCTTTCTACACTATTATATTTTCTTTGACCCTGCTACAAGAACCACACTGCTTCATACAGCAGGCTCGGGGACTACGTGTACACACGTCATTTTTAGCAAAATGACCATGTTTGTTTTCCCGCAGATATTTTACAAGCTTGGCACCACGTGCCTACAGCACCTACTCCCAAGCTCGGGGACTAAGTGGATACACTTCACCTGTCGGTGAATGTATTTTTTCTTTTCCTTTGCAGCTCGACCTGGACTGGCACAGACTTCTAGTGAGGCTTCACTTACTCTTCAATTAACACCTACCAACTATCTCTCAATCTTAATTTAGCATCAGTATTTCAAAAGCAAGGTGCCTGAGTATTAGAATCCAAAATAATTCGCAAAATCTAAGGCCTGCATAGAGCCACTATCTCTCAACCTCAATTAACATCTAGATAGTGCAGAAGTATTTCAAAAGTAAATTTGCTGGGTCTAATTGGGGTCGGATTTGATCCATTATCATTCATACCCATGACTATTTTGATATCCTGAATACTTTCATCTATTAAAAAAATAGTGGATAATTAAATTTATATCTGGCTGTGCTATATGGACGAGGGATCCCATGTTCATCTTCTAGTTCGAGTTCGGCTTCAACGTATCGACAGGTGCCTAAGGCGGTGGCAACGTTGCTGGAGTTGACGCAGTGAGGATGGTCAGATGTCCTGGCCGGAGGCGACATCGGCGGCGTCCTGGCCGGGCGTAGAGGGCGTCAGGGGAGTGCTCGATGATGGCTGGGTGCGTGGCCTCCTGGATGGTGACGGCGTGCGCGGCCTCCTGGATGGCTGCGGTGTGCGTGGCCTCCACTCGATCTCCAGGATGGTGGCGCCGTGCGTGACCAGCGATCTAATTTTGGGAGGATGCGTGCGTTTAGGGTTGGGAGGCCACGTTATTTTAGTAATATGGTGCGCGTTATCAATTTTGGGAACATATTACTAAAATAACCTGATGAATAAAGCGCCAGGATGAGCAGTTATTTTAGTAATATGGCAAGTTTGTCTAGCGCTTTATTTCCTGGCGCTCGATATATACATAAAAAAGCGGGTTGGGAGGGAACCAACGAAAAATGACGTGGTCTCATGGTGAAAATTTGGGAGCCAAAATTTTATGCAGATTCTATAGAAAAAAGTATTAAAAGTATTTTCACTTAAAAAATACATTTTTCAATTATATTTTGTTACATCTAAGACATGCATGAAACAAAATAAGAAAAAGAAAAAAAATGGAATTGTGATTTTTCAAATTTCTCTCATTAAAATATTCAATTTAGAATGTTGGACAAATAAATATAAATTATAGAATCGTCCAATTAAAAAGTTTAGATTAAAAAATATAGAATTTTGACCAACCTTAAATACCTAACTTGCTAACTTGCTCAACTCACACGTTAGTGGCTCGATTCGAGCTCGACTCGTATCTATAATTAGGCGACTCATGCCTATTCATATCTATATTAAGATTTTTTTTAAATTTCAATACTTTCCATTTAAATTGTTAGACAAAAAATATAAAATATAGAATCGCCCAATTGAAAAGTTTAGATTAAAAAATATGGAATTTGAGCTAACCATAAATACATCGACTAAGGCTGGACAAAAAACTCGCTAAGTTGCTCAACTCACTCGTTGGTGGCTCGGCTCGAGCTCGACTCATTTCTATAACGAGGCGACTCATGCCAACTCATATCGACCAACCTTAGATACGCCAACAAAGACTGGACGAAAAACTCGTCAGTCGCTAACTTGCTCAACTCACTTGTTAATGACTCGGCTCGCGCTCGACTCATTTCTATAACGAGATGACTCATATCTATATTGAGATTTTTTAAAATTTTAATATGTTCAATTTAAAATGTTAGACAAAAAATATAAAATATTGAATCATCCAATTGAAAAGTTTAGATTAAAAAATATAGAATTTTGACCAACCTTAGATACGCCCACTAAGTCTGGACGAGAAACTTGTAACTCGCTAATTTGCTCAACTCAGTCGTTAGTAACTCGGCTCGAGCTTGACTCATTTCTATAATGAGACGACTCATATCTAAATTAAGATGTTTTTAAATTTCAATATGTTCAATTTAAAATGTTGTACAAAAAAATATATAATATGGAATCATCCAATTGAAAAGTTTAGATTCAAAAATATGGAATCTCAACTCACTCGTTAGTGGCTCGGTTTCGACTAGTTTCTATAACGAGGCGACTCATGCCGAGTCATATCTATATTAAGATTTTTTAAAATTTCAATACGTTTAATATAAAATATTTGACAAAAAAATATAAAATATTGAATCATCCGATTGAAAAGTTTAGATTAAAAATATGGGATTTCGACCAATCTTAGATATACTCACTAAGGCTGGACGAAAAACTCGCAAATCGCTAAGTTGCTCAACTCACTCGTTAGTGGCTCGGCTCGAGCTCGACTCATTTGTATAACGAGGCGACTCATGATGACTCATATCATTATTAAGATTTTTTTAAAATTTCAATACGTTCAATTTAAAATGTTAGACAAAAAATATAAAATATGCAATCCTCCAATTAAAAAGTTTAGATTAAAAAATGTGGAATTGTGGCAACCTTAGATAAGCCGACTAAGACTGGACAAAAAAAACTCGTAACTCGCTAACTTGTTCAACTCACTCGTTAGTGGCTTGGCTCAAGCTCAACTCGTTTCTATAACGATGTGACCATATCTATATTAAGGTTTTTTTAAAATTTCAATACGTTCAATGTTTGATCCATATCAGGCATCAGCAGAGCAACAAACCAACTCCATCCTACTAATGGGCCGGCCCTGTCTTGAAACATATATCCCCAATCCCTCCCCCTCCCGTACACCACACCACCTCCCCAAAATTCCCCATTCCCACGGCCGACGGCAGCGAGGCCTCGACGGCAGCAGCGGAGGCGGTGGTGGAGACGACGACCATGATAGGCAAGCGCAGCCACAACGCTCGGACGCAAGCGCGCAACTCTCGCAGCCAGTTCGTCCCTGCACCCGAGAATAGTTCAAGTGCTTGTTCTGTGGAATTGTTACTCCAGCCACCCATGCACTTAAGCTAAAATAGCCTGACCATGAAAGATAACTTTTTGTTAGGTGGGATCCTGGCCCTAACTCCTGCTGCACATCATTCAACAAATCAAAGAATTTCTTTGCGCTCTCATTTGGCTCTTCGTTGTCGTTACCACTGGACGCACCTCTAATTAATGCAGACACCCATGCCGACCACGGCGGCCCTGGATGCGGATGTGGATGGAGAAGTTGTGGACCAGAAGGAGTACCGGAGTATGATCGGGCCGCAGCTGTACCTGACAGCGACATGCCCAGACATCTAGTTCGCGGTGTGTCTTTGCGCGCGATTTCAGTCATCGCCGCGCACTTCTTACCGTCAGGCAGTCAAGCGCATTATGAGGTACTCATGCTTCACCCCTGAGTTTGGGATTTGGTATTCTGCTTCCTCCACCCTCTCCCTTTGTGGTTATTCTGATGTCGATTTTGCTGGTTGCCGACTTGATCGCAAGTCCACTTCTGGGACTTGCCAGTTTATTGGTTCTTCTCTTGTATCGTGGTCTTCTCGCAAGCAGTCTAGTGTCGCCCAGTCTACCACGGAGGCTGAGTATGTTGCTGCGGCTAGCTGCTGTTCTCAATTGCTTTGGATGATGGCCACTTTGCGTGATTTTGGTTTGAGCTTTTCTCGCATTCCATTGATTTGTGACAGCACGAGTGCTATTAGCATTGCTAAGAACCCCGTGCTGCACTCTAAGACCAAACACATTGATGTGCGCTTTCATTTTCTGCGAGACCATTATGAGAAGGGTGATATCGACCATCGCCATGTCGATACTCATCATCAGTTGGCTGATATTTTCACCAAGCCTTTAGACCAATCAACTTTTGCTAGGTTGAGAAGTGAGCTTGGTGTGTGTTTCCCCTTTTAGATGGGGGAAACATTTTTAGGTCATGTATTATAGACTGACTCTTTCTCTTTTCTTTCAATTGGTTTCATCATGCATCTCTGCATTTCATCTTGCATATTTACATTCAGAGCTTCATGTATATAATCTTTAGAATGTGACTATGCTATGTATAGTGTATGCTCTGATGCTTTATGATGGTGCTTGTAGCTTATGCTCTTTCTGATCACTAATACATGTTGTGAGCTGAGCTATTTTATGAATGGTGAATTTGCTTAATGAACATAAAACTTGAAAATATTCACCATTGAGATATGCAACTAGCATGTGCAGAATATGTTGAAATCACTAGTGCTTTTCATATATGCTAGGTTGCTATGTCTCTAGTTCTGAGTCATTCACTTGCTTGGTATGTTCATATTCTGTTTTAAGTTTGAACCAAGTCAAGTGAATTGGAAAGATCGAGATGGGATTGCTTGTCAGCACATCACAGTATTGAGACTGTTTCTCATTGCACTTTGAGTTAAACTTGAGCTGTGTAGTGTATGACCGAAACTGTTGCTTTAAGCTTCTGATTGCTTCTGCATAGGCTTCGCACAGTTGAAAAGTTAGGCAATGACAAGATTTCAACCTCTTGCAATCACATGCTGAAATTTGCACTTGTGTAATTTAACCGCTGCAACTCCGATAAAATTTGAATACACAAGTCTATGTTTCATTCTATAGCATGATGTTTGAACCTTGCTAGGGGTAGTTCACCTTGTATACATGTTTAGCACTTGTTTGACTACCTGCCTATACATGTTTAGTGCTATTTTGAATGGTGAATACCTTTTTGACTGAAAACTGCTCATTCTGCTCCAATGTTCAGATTTCGTATTTGGTGATCAGTTTGAGCCTTTGCTCGCATTCTGTGCATATTGTTGAGTCATCGGATCAGCATTTTATCGAGCATCTTCTCATTCTATCGACTATATTCCTGAAGATGATAACTTGGATTTTGACTCATGCATTTGGAGGGGAGATACTTGATAGTGCATTTTCAACTAAGGGGGAGAAATTTGCCAAATCATAAGGAGGAGAAATGTTCTCAAATCATAAGATCAACTAAGGGGGAGATTTCCTGGTTGTGTGCACTATTGGAGGGGGAGTTTGAGTTGGCTCGGATTTTGAGGTTTTTAAATTTACCAATTGGTTCGGAGCTTTTCTGAAATCTCTAATTGGTTCGGAGCGATTTTATGCTAGTTGTGTTGAGCCTCTGTGCCTCTATCTTGAGGGACTAGCAGTTTCGCCTTGAGAGTGTAATGCTCAATTGGTATCGAGCTCTTTTCTGCTTTTCAGTTGGTATCGAGCTTTCTCGCTAGCGGTGTTGAGTCTGTTCTGCCTCTTCTTGAGGGCTAGCTCTACTTTGCTTGATGGTCCACTGATTTTTCAATTGGTGTCGAGCTTTCCTGCTAGCGGTGTTGAGCCTTTCTACCTCTTCTTGAGGGCTAGCTTTGCTTTGCTTGGTTGCGTCAAGCCGTTGCCCATGTCTTTGGGGACCAAGTTGTTGTGCTCTTTCACTTGACCTTCTTCTGGCTTTGATATGCTTTTGGGTCATTTGAACGAGTTCTCTCTTCTCCTTCTTCTTCCTTCTTTTACCTTATTATGATTTGTGTTGGTAGATGACAATGCACTCATCAAGGGGGAGATTGCGGATACATGGGTGTATGCCGAGTCTCGAGTGATGAGTGATTGTCAACTGGGATAATGCGCATGTTCTTTGGCTTGTGTTGTGCAGGTGTCGAGCACAGATACAGTGATCAAAGGCAAGGTGAAGGTCAAGTAGAGACGTGCCGTGCCGATGGACCCAGAGTGGCGAAGGGCGGACGTGAGGCTTGGACTGAGGGACCGGTGGCCAGAGGATCAGTTGTGGTGGCTGACACCCTGGGACAGCGACGAGCGGAGACTTGCGGGGCACAGTGTTGCTCGGGTCGAGGACCTGGGGACATGTGTTGGTGGACGGGGTGCACGGGCGCTGCATCCCCCCTATGGCTCGGTTTGGTGGTTGAGCCATAGAAAAACCACCGAGTGGACGGTTTCCAGGTTTGGGCCTCAAAACCTGGGCGCTGATGGTTTCTGAGTTTGGGCCACAAAACTCGGGCTGAGGACGGTTTCAAGGTTTGGGCCTCAAAACCTGGGCGCTGCGGGTTTCTGAGTTTGGGCCACAAAAGTCAGGCGATGGTCGGCTGGTTTCCCGGTTTGGGCCTCAAAACCAGGGGTTGGTCGTGAAGGCTGGTTTTCCGGTTTGGGCCTCAAAACTGGGGGCGAAGTCCGGGAAAAGGGCAAGTAGAGCGGTGGCGGCACGTGGCGGCAATCGGTGAGGTTGCGTCGAGGCAACGCTACCAGTTGTGCGGGCGTGGCCATCGGATCACCTTCATCTTCGAGTTGGTCCAGGATAGCCTTAGGGTTTGGCTGGTTCGCTCTGTAAATAACTAGGGGTAGAGTGGGAATTAGAATTAGGATAAGTAGAGGGAGACACCCACCTCCCATCTGATCTCAGTCATTTGCTATTTTGCCTTCTAGGTTTTCCTGCTCTCCCCATCCTCTGCTGTCGCGAACTGAGATCCACAGAGAAGACAATCATACCTCTATGTCCGTGAGATTTTGAGGAAGTGAGACCGTAATCTCACTCTTGTAGCGTGTGGTAGCCACACGGTTGCATTTCGTGGCTGTGATTCGCGTTTTGGAGTTGTTCTTCGCGTTTTGCTTTTTCTCCATGATTTTCCCGTTGATCGATCTCTCTACTCGGTTCATCTTTTGCGATTCCGTTTGAACTAAGTTGTTCTAGATTGTGAGGCGCATCTTTCCATCGAAGGAATTGTCTTCTAACCTCACGAGCTAGTAGATCGTTTGATTTTCATTTCGAATCGAGTTTTGCTCCTTTTCCCCCGAATTCTTTCGATTCACTGATTTGGAGTTAGGTTTGAGCCATGATCTCTTTGGGATAGCTCACTAACCTCCTTGGAACTCCTCATACCAAGTCTAAGCCTTAGAGCTTTTGATTCGGAGGAGATCGGGTTGAATCGACGAAAGAACAGTGCAGTTTCGGGGGCATCAGACGCTCTGTTCGTGACCATCGGACGCTGAGTTCATATTAGCGGATCCTCTGATGACACGTGTCTTCTGACAGGGTTTTCTAAGGAGCATCAGACGCTGACCATCGGCGCCTCCGTTGCCATCGGAGCGTCCGAGGGTCTAGCATCGGATGCTAGGGCTTCACTGTAGCCAGCATCCGATGCCTATGCAGTAAGGTTCCAGTCTTGCCCTTTTTGCATCTGAAGCTTCCGACGTGTGACCATCGGACGCTGCCAGCTTCCGATGCAGGTACTTCTGCGCTGTTTCGTCCGCAGTTCGTTCGTTCGTTGTCGGTTTTGATTTCTGGCTTTTGTGTTGGGTTTCTCGAGTTGTGTAGTGTCTCGCTGTGCTTCTTGGAAGCATCCACCCTACATCTAGGTTCGTGGACACTTGCAAGCTCTAGGTTTGCTCTTGGGGGTTAATTTTTGAAACAGTAGCAACAAGTTTCTGAAAAGAAATTTGAAGCTCCCATTCACCCCCCCTCTGGTCGCTTTCTGGCAGCACTTTCGGTCCTTCAGCCCAAACCCCAACAAAACTTCGGTTGTTCTCCGCATGCAACCTCCCTCCAATGTAAAGGACATCCAGAAGCTCACCGGGTGCATGGCGTCCCTCAGCCGCTTCATCTCTAGGCGGTGAAAAGGGGCTACCCTTCTTCAAGCTCCTCAAGGCAGGCGAAAAGTTCGTTTGGGACGCCGAAGCTGATCGTGCATTCTCCGACTTGAAGAGGCACCTCACCCAGCCTCTTGTGCTCGCCGCACCTGTGGAGAAGGAGCCTTTGCTGCTCTACATCGCCGCTACAAACCGAGTCGTCAGCTCCATCATCGTCATTGAACGTGAGATAATCGGCTACTCCTACCCCGTCCAACGGCCATGCTACTTTGTCAGCGAGGTGTTGAACGATTCCAAGACTCGGTATCCTCAAGTCCAAAAGCTCCTATACGCGGTTCTTATCACCGCCCGCAAGCTACGCCACTACTTCCAAGGCTCCGAACGGGTTACCATCGTCACCGAGTTCCCCCTCGGGGACATAATCCGCAACAAGGATGCTACGGGGCGCATCATCAAGTGGGCCATCGAGCTCGACGCCTACGACATCGCCTTCCAGGGTCGCCAGACCATCAAGTCTCAAGCTCTCATCAACTTCATTGCAGAATGGACGGACATCCACACCCAGTGCCGACGGAGGCGCCAGAGCATTGGGTCCTCTTCTTCAACAGATCCCTCACCTTGCACGGTGCTGGTGCTGGTCTCCTCTTCACGTCTCCGTCTGCCGAAAAGCTACGCAACGTGCTCCGGTTACTTTTCTCGGCTTCAAACAACGCCACCGAGTACGAAGCTGCACTCCACGGCCTTCGAATCGCCAGCGAGCTAGGTGTCAAGCGACTCATGGTCAACGGTGATTCCGCCCTGGTCATCAACCAGCTCAACAAGGACTGGAGTTGCTCCAATGACAAGATGAGCACCTACTGCGTAGCCATCCGGAAGCTTGAAGACAAGTTCTTCGGCGTCGAATACCATCACGTCCCGCGCGACTGGAACCAGGCGACCGACGAGTTGTCCAAACTAGCGTCGTCATGATCTCCGGTCCTAGCTGGTGTATTCGTCCACGACTTGACGTACCCAACTCGTGGAGTATCGAGCACCTTAGAAGATTCTACGCCTAAAACGGCGGGTACCATGTACCCTTCATGATGAATAAAGATTCACTGATGTGTTCGCCGCTCCATTTGTCTCCAAACGTTTCACCGACCTCTTCAAACTGCTCACCAACCTCTCCAAATGGTTCGCCGACCTCTCCAAATAGCCTGGTTGATGCTGAAGGAGTCTCAGAGCAGGGGCTACTGCCACCGCCGGACGCGTGCATGAGCGCCTGCCCTCTGCGCTATGGTGGCCAGTAGCCCTTTCAAGTGGCATCCTAACCTCTCTACGCGTGCATGAGCGTCTGCCCTCTGCGCTACGAAGGGAAGGCTAAGCTTGGGCTGAGACCTCCAAGGCTATACGTCCAGTGCCTGTATATGCGTCGTTTACACGCTCGTTCTCCATACTGTCTCAAAGAAGCCTGACTGACGCCGACAAAAACTCAGAGTTGGGGCTGTTGTCACCACCGGATGCGTGCATGAGCGCCTGCCCTCTGCACTACAGTGGCCAGCAACTCTCCCAAGCGACGTTCCGACCTCTCTACGCGTGCATGAGCGTCTGCCCTCTGCGCTATAAAGGAAAGGCTAACTCAAGCTGAGAATTCTAAGGCGGATACATGCTCAGTGCCTGTATTTGCGCCACCCACGCGCTCGACGAACGGTCTCCATTCGCCCAGGTCACGCCAGGATCGAGCCTCTCAGAAAAGACCCTGTCTGTGGTACCTCCCTAAGCGTGCACGAGCATCTGCCCTCTGCGCTATGGGATGCCAGCAGCGGTTCCTTATGCGACGCCCTTGACTCCTACGTGCAAACGAGCTCCGGCTCAACGCTATGAATTTGGGGAAGAAACAAAATACGCCGACTCGCTACATGTTTTGATTTCTTTCGCCCAAGAATCTATATAGAGACTATCTCCCTAAGTACAAGCTACTGGTGCCCTTCACCAAACAAGTCTACACCACCGACGACGACTTCGGCGGTCGGCTCCGCTTCCTCTTTCAGACGCTCCTCTCGGCTTCCGACGTATTCTCCGCAAAGCCGGCGCCCACCCTCGCCATCTCCATCCACGGATAATGTGAACGAAGGATAGCAAGGCCGTGAGCAGCCACGCTCTGCGCCGCCGCCTTGGTGTACGGCTGGAAACGCCCCCACAGGCCCCGTGCCTTCTGCACGACGTGGTCGCCGATCCTCCTCTCCTTCTCCGCCGGGAAGAATGGCTCCTCATCGATGCACTGCACCAAGGGGTGCACCTCCTCCGCCAGCGAACAGAAGCGATCATGATACCCCTCGATCCTCCTCTGTAGATCTGCAAATTGAATTTGCACCTTTATCTGTTAAACTGCATACGTCAAGGCAATAAGTAAGGAGATAACTCCAAAGCTCCTGACCACGCTTCGACAAGAAGACTCACCGGCGTGCATCGCCTGCCACTTCCGCACCTCCTCGTCGGACTTCGCCTTCCCCTCGACAAGGAGATGCTTCTCCTCGCTGGCCTGCACCGCCTCTGCAAAGGCAACTCTACACGTCAAGACTCCGACCAGGTGACGCGCGGAACGAAAAGGACTACTGCATCTACACCTTACGCGCGGCAAACTCGTCGGCCTTCTCTGCCCGCTCCAACAACTAGAAGTTCTTCTGCTCCCGCTGCTCGATGACCTCCTCCAGCTGTCGAGAATGCGCGTGGGAATCCTCCAGCCGCGCCTCCAGACCAGCAAACTGGCCTTCCTCACGCTTCACCTTTGCCCGGAGTCGCTCGTTCTCCTCGGCTAGCGGCGCCATCCTATCAAGGGCGAGCTTGCGCTCCTCCACGACCTTTAGCAGGTGCTGCAAGCAAACAGGAGAATAAACAAGAGTCGCCCAAGATTCAACTACAAGGCGGTGGTCGCGCTCACCTGGACCCTCTCCATCACCTTCGTCGCATCACCCAGAAGGGCGTCCGTCTCCGTGCTCGCCGCCTCGTCATCAACATAGATGATTTCGCCATCCTCGACGCGATAGCGACGGACCGGTCCCTTGTTGGGCCCTTCCTCCGGATGGCCAATCTCCTCAATTTCCGGTGTCCGACGCCTTCCTCTTCTTCCCCCAGGGACGACGGCCCAAGGACTTCAGTGCCAGCGCCACGTCCGGCGCCCCCGCATCGCCTCCTCTAAGACTGGCACCGATCATCGGGGACTCCGGCCGCTCCACCTCCCGACACTCGGGGACTGAGGATGCCGCGCCTTGTGGATTCCTCCTGCGGCTTCGGTGTTGTCGCCGCCCCGCCAGACGCCTTTTGCGGCTCCGGGTCCCTCTCCGACCGTTGCGGCTCCGGCACCTGCGTCGCCTTCACCTTCAGCTTCAGCTTCGCCGTAGCTCCGCTACCCCTCGCCGAGGAGCCCTGCGCGAAGCGGGCGCTCAGTGGAACAGCGTCGTCACTGTCAGACTCGTCGTCCGACGAGTCGATCACCACGCGGTGCCTCTTTGCCATCTCCTCATCAATAGTGAAGGTGCCACTGGTCTCCAGCGACACCTTCTTTTTCCTCTTCGCAGGGGCGGCCTGGCGTTTCCCCCTTCGGATCGCCACGCATCCGCCGCCTGCTCGACTGGAGCTCGGGGACTAGGCTCCCCTCTTCCCCGGTGGTCTCGATCTCCTCCTCATTGATATCCTAGTCGCCTTCACCTCGGCCGCTGCCACCGACATCTTCTTGCCGCGGGTCGACGCCATTCGACCACGCCTTCAACGGGATGCGCAAAATGAACATGTCGCGGCCCTGCATCGACAACCAACAGAAGTCAATGTCTACTCGAGCATTATAACAAACAGAAACAGGGCGCAGAACCATACCTTCAGCGGAGGGTACTCCAAGCAGTATGACCTCCTCACGTACTCCAGACTCTTCCTCTTTGGAAGATTGAACAGAGAGTCAACCCGCAGGAAAACTTCCGATGCCTCTAGAGACTCCGACGCCTACCGCGTTCTATCATCTTCATCGCCGACATACTCGTACGCCGGGTGGTTCCTCTCCTTGCAGGACTGGCAGCGCCGCTTGACGAAATTCAACGCGACGGCCACCCCATCGACACTATGCCGGTTCATCAACTTCAGGAGCTCCTCCACTTGCTCCATCCCCATCGCACTGGGACGCTCCGACCAGGAGGGCAACACCTTCAGCGCGAAGGCCGGGTCGCACGGTGGTCGCGGCGCCTCCTGGTGGATGTAGAACCACTTTGACTTGTACTCCATCGCCTTTGAAGGCAACGACATCGCAATGTACTTCTCCGCCATTTCGTCCCAGAGCTGAAGATACACTGATCCGATGATGTTTGACGACCCGGTGTCGTTGATCTTCAACCGGAAGAAGTGGCAGAAGAGATCGAAATGGGGCTCGATGCCTAGATACGCTTCGCAAAAATGAATGAAGACTGTGATGTGCAACATGGTGTTCGGAGTCAAGTTGCACAATGTGATCTAGTAGTACTCCAACAACCTGTGAAGAAAAGGGTGAACTGAAATCCCAAGGCCGCACCTGAAGAACGCCTCGAGGACGACGAGCTCTGTGGTGTTCGACGTCGGGAAATCCTCTAGATACGTCTCCCTCCACCCGTCGGTCACCTCGTCTGGGAGCAAGCTGGCGACGACGAGATCCTCCAGATTCTCCTTTCGGAGAACGCTCCAGGTCCAACCACGCGCCCAGCTCAGCTTCTCCACCAGGTCATCGGACCTCGCCTTCGACGCCTTCTTCGCCTTCGCCGCCGCCACCGCCTTCGACTGCTTGTCGCGCGCCATTGCCCACTCCACCAGGTGGATCTGGATTCAGATCTGAGAATGAACAGGAAGTTGGCGCTCGAGCTCCTCTCATGTGGGGGAATGAAAGCAAAGAAGGCGAAGGCTCCAAGAAATGGGAACAATGAGCAAGTGAAGAACCGCCGTCGCGAACTCCGTTTATTTATACGACGCGGCACGCCCCCTCAGCTCCAGGGTTTTTGGGGACACGCGTCCACTTCCCCCATGACTGCCACGTCGCCCGTGGCGGCCGCACTCGCACACGCCCTCTGCGCTCCTCTTAATGGGCCGATGGTTTGCAAATATGGCCTGCCCGTTCGCCTTCCCCATTTTTTATGACTCTGTTTATTTTTCACCCGTTACGACTAACAGTCACATTTATTCCCGGGGACTGACCCCACCGGTCAGCTACAACATTCTTTCAGGTGAACAGAAACCGCTACGGTAATTTATCGGCGACATACAACGACCCCTCGACCATGCTCGGGGACTTCAGACCTTCGTCCTCATCCTCGAAGACTTCGTTTTTAATTCTTTCTACACTATTATATTTTCTTTGACCCTGCTACAAGAACCACACTGCTTCATACAGCAGGCTCGGGGACTACGTGTACACACGTCATTTTTAGCAAAATGACCATGTTTGTTTTCCCGCAGATATTTTACAAGCTTGGCACCACGTGCCTACAGCACCTACTCCCTACTCCCAAGCTCGGGGACTAAGTGGATACACTTCACCTGTCGGTGAATGTATTTTTTCTTTTCCTTTGCAGCTCGACCTGGACTGGCACAGACTTCTAGTGAGGCTTCACCGGTCTCTACAGTCTGGTCACGCTCCAAGTGGATAAACTTCACCAGAAGAGAGATCTTCAATTTTTTTCTTGCAGCACTTTGCATCCTCTTGGAAGGACAACGCCAAACACTCCGCACAGCTGCACCACAGGTTCAACTACTACATCCACGACATCGACAACCAGTTTAACCTGGTCGGGAGTCTACTCCAAGTGCATCTGCGACCAGGTGACCTGGTCGGAAGACGTCTTCAACAACATGCGACCAGGTCCGACCTGCTCGGAAAGCTTCGTGACGCCCGGCACAATGGATACAAAGTGCTCGGGGACTAGCTGTGGGGATATTTCCTCCGTATATCCCTATGGACCTACTTAGGCCGGTCGCCAAGTAAGGCTCAACTAGGAGGCCTTGCGGCTTGCGACCAGGCCGTCGCGACCGCCAAGGATTCTCCTGATGATTTGCTCGCCAAGGAAGATCTTAATATATAGACCCGAATTCCTTACCTAAAGGAGCCTATTGTAATCTGTTAGGATTCGGCAACTGTAACCCTGCTCCCCGGCTATATAAGGCGAGCAGGGACCCCCTCCAAACTCACGTCATATTCCAATCCTGTAATACAAACCAGCCACCAGAACACAGGACATAGGGTATTACAGCGACTTGTCAGCCCGAACTTGTCTAAATCGCCGTCTCTCGTCCCTGTTGTTAGACAGTCACAAATAGGAGCATGGGCTAATTGGCCCATTATGGTTAATTATAGGTTGATTGATATTGTATTAGGCAAGAAGACCCTACGGTGGTCTTGTTTCTATAAACCAACCCAAGGTCCTCAACACCAGCGATACATCCTCTCCGACACAACCTATAGCTGGTCCTCTTACTCGTGCTCGTGCTCGTCAACTTAATCATCAAGTGAGTTCCATGATAAGCTCTTGTCCATCTTGTTTAGACAATGGAAACGCGTGCACTCTTGTTTTGATTAGGAACCAAGGAGAAGACCGAAAGGGAGAAGGACTCGCGCTAGCTGGATTCGGACTGCAGCAAAGCACCAACTTGTGACCGCCACCACGGTTGCATACGGATTCGGATTCAGGCGCTTCAGGACTTGTTGGAAAGCTTATCAAGTTTACTTTCATATGAATCAAGTCTCACGTCAATATCTGTTCGGCAGCAGCGGCAATGATCCAATTACCGTCGACAGGTCTTGCTGTCCAGGGTGCTGCGTCACCTCATTTTGGGCTTATGGCCCATGTATCAAGTTGGGTCCATTAGTGACACGTCCTAGGGTTGGAGGACGACCCCAACACTCTTTTGGTCGTCAATCCATCTACTTATATCCCTCTATAGCCGCCATGGTCGGGTTGGGTTTTGTTTAGATCAAGTTTAGCCTTAGCTACTTGCTTGTAGGCGCGCGTGCAGGATCAGCCGCCCGTCTCCCTGTCTTCGGAACCCCATTGTTGATTAAGATTCAGTTTGAAACCTTCAATTTCATCTTGCAAATTCAGTGCTTGTTTCCTCGTTCTTGCTAGTTCTTCGATTGCTTGCAGGACGGGAGCCCTAGGGGCTGGTTGTCGCGCTCCACAAGATCGTGACGGCTATTGGACGTGGTGTATCGGTTGCTAAGGCGCGGTCTTGAGGGCTGTAGTCGGGCCGTGAACGTCATCTCCATCCACCAATCGAGTTATCCCCGTTTCTCATCGAAAGATCGGGCAAAAACCCTAGCGGGTTCGCATCAGCCTATATATGTAACCTGCCTATTGGCCTAATCAATCTATCTATTCCTAATTGTCTTCATGGTATCGCCGCCTAGGTTTTTTCCGCTGCAACCTCTTCCTCCGTGCGCCCCTGCGGCTGCGCCCGCGCGCCCCTGTGGCTGCGCCCTCTTCCTCCGCGCGCCCTCCTGCGGCTGCGCACTCCTATGTGCGCCTCCTCCAGCCGCGCCTCCCTGGCTGTTCGTCCCCCCTCCTCCAGAACAACACTTGGGATCTTGTTCCGCGTCCAACTGGCGCAAATGTGGTGATAGGAAAATGGATATTCAAGCACAAGTTTCACGCTGATGGCTCTCTTGAGCGCTACAAAGCCCGTTGGGTACTCAGAGGCTTCACACAGCGCCCAGGTATTGATTTTGTAGAGACATTCAGCCCTGTCGTCAAACCGGCCACCGTGCGGACTGTGCTTTCATTGGCACTCTCTCACTGCTGGCCCATTCGACAGCTAGATGTGAAGAATGCCTTCCTCCATGGCAACCTTGATGAGACAGTTTTCTGCATTCAGCCCTCCGGATTCAAGGATTCTGCCCATCCAGATTATGTTTGCCGACTGAACCGCTCCCTCTACGGTCTCAAACAGGCACCTGGAGCATGGTACAGCCGATTTGCAGCTTACCTGGTTTCTCTCGGGTTTGTGGAAGCCTAAGTCTGACACGTCCCTCTTCGTGTTCCGTCATGGTGCTGACCTCATCTACCTGTTGCTCTTTGTGGATGACATTGTTCTTACTGCTTCGTCACCTGCACTCCTCCAGCGCACCATCCATGCAATCCAGCAGGAGTTCTCGATGAAGGACCTGGGTGACCTCCATCACTTTCTTGGGATGCAGGTTCAGTGCCGGTCTGATGGTCTTTTCTTGTCACAGTCTCAGTATATGCAGGAGATCCTCGACCGCGCAAGCATGGCTGCGTGCAAGCCTTGCTCCACACCGGTAGACACGTGCTCCAAGACTTCTGCAGTAGATGGTGCCCCTATCAGTGACGCTTCTGATTACCGGAGTTTGGCTGGCGCTTTGCAGTACCTCACCTTCACTCGTCCGGATATCTCCTATGCTGTTCAGCAAGTTTGCATCCACATGCACGATCCTCGGGAACCGCACCTTGCTGCCTTGAAGCGAATTCTGCGGTACATTCAGGGCACTCTTCACCTTGGGCTGCTCGTTCGACCTTCAGCACAGTTTGAGATGGTGGTTTACTCCGATGCCGATTGGGCTGGCTGTCCTAACAGCCGCAAGTCCACCTCGGGCTATGCCGTGTTTCTAGGCGATAGCCTCGTTTCATGGTCCTCCAAGTGTCAGAACACTGTCTCCCGGTCCAGCGCCAAAACCGAGTATCGTGGTGTGGCTAATGCAGTTGCTGAAGCTTCCTGGCTGCGCCAACTCCTCTGTGAGCTCCACTCCCCACCCAGTAAGGCTACCTTAGTGTATTGTGACAACATCAGCGCCGTCTACATGTCCTCTAACCCAATTCAGCACCAACGCACCAAACACATTGAGACTGATATCCATTTTGTTCGGGAGCGTATCGCTATGGGTGTTGTCCGTGTCCTTCATGTGTCGACGTCGTCTCAGTATGCTGACATCTTCACTAAAGGTCTGCCTTCGACGGTCTTCCAGGAGTTCAGGTCCAGTCTGAACGTCTGTGCCCACGTTCCGACTGCGGGGGGGTGTTAGACAGTCACATATAGGAGCATGGGCTGATTGGCCCATTATGGTTAATTATAGGTTGATTGATATTGTATTAGGCAAGGAGACCCTATGGTGGTCTTGTTTCTATAAACCAACCCAAGGTCCTCCTTGCCTATATATGTAACCTGCCTATTGGCCTAATCAATCTATCTATTCCCAATTGCCTTCATGGTATCGGCGCCTAGGTTTTTTTCCGCTGCAACCTCCCCCGCGCGCCCCTGCGGTTGCGCCCTCTTCCTCCGCGCGCCCTCCTGTGGCTGCGCACTCCTCTGTGCGCCTCCTCCAGCCGCGCCTCCCTGGTTGTTCTTCCCCCCCCTGCGCCATGCCTGGCTCGCTGCCTGCCGCTCCCTCTGCTGCCGATCTCGCCGCCGCTCAGGCTGCTGCGTCTGCGTGCAAGCGCCGCCGCCAACAGGCTGCTGCTCGGGCCGCCGCTCTCCAGCGCGCCTAGGAGGCAGAACAGGAAGCCGCAGCCGCTTCCTAGGAGCGCGATGCCGCCGCCACCAGCGCCCGCGATGCCCTTGCCCGCGCGGCTCGTGAGTGAGAGAAGGCCGCGGTCGCTGCCGAGTCTGATGATGACGACGATGTCAGCGCCGTTGCTGATGGCGGCCCTGCTCCTTCGCTCCGCGACAACCTCCTGGCACACGAGGCTGCCACCATCGTCAACCTCCACGCTCAAGCCGTCTGCGTCCAGAACATCCGCGCCCTCGTCTCCGCCGTCCTGGACATGGAGGCCAACAACTATACCCGCTGGTGCCACCAGATGCTTCTAGTCCTTGGGAAATTCTCCCTCCAATGCCATGTTCTCGCTGATGCCGCCGACCACACCTTCCCAGACTGGGAACGCATGGACTGCGTTGTCCTGACATGGCTCCTCGGCACAGTCTCCCCTGATCTCGAGGAGATTGTTCGGGAGAACCCTGCCACCACCACTGCTCGCGCTGTTTGGCTCGCCCTGGAACAGCAGTTCCTTGGCAACCGCGAGCAGCGCACTCTCTACCTCGACGCCGCATTCCGCAACTTCACCTAGGGCGATCTCTCCATCACCGACTACTGCCGCAAGTTCAAGTCCATGGCTGATGCGTTGGGTGACTTGGGCGAGGTCGTCACTGATCGCACTTGTTGGGGGAAGGAACCCTCAGCAGTGACGTCACGCAGGCTGACCTAGGAAACAACCCTCGCGCATCCTACACACTTTCGCAAGAACTTAAGTCTTTTGTCAAGTCCTCAGGTCGCTTATCTAACCTTCGGATGTTGGCTAGACCCTCGCCGATATTTTGTGTTTCTTGCAGGCAAGAGGCGTGAAGGACACGGTGCGTAACCTTCACTGTCTTGCACACCTTCGGAAGAAACGTCAAGCTTAACGGGCGGCAGGCGAACGCGGGCTTCGCGGCTTGAAGCGATGGTTCGCATGCTGAAGGTTAACCCTCGCGCTCCTGCGAGGGTGCGCACGAACCGGGTGGCGGCGGACGCGCGAAAGGCGGGCTAGGGTTTCCACACTGCCTGTGTTTGTACGATTCTGCCCTTCCGCTGTACAACGCTGCCGAGGAATCTTTCTTGTACCTTATTGTAATTTGGTCTGTGTCCCTTGGCATTCCCTATAAATACCAAGGGATGAACAGTGTAATGACATGATTTTTGGGGGAATAGAGTCAGAGCACCACTGTTCCTTACTTTGCACCTTCGCTTTTGGTTCCGACAGTTGACCACCCTCGCCACTCCCCTGCACGAGTGCGGAGGTAGGGCAAGTGTGAATCCAACAGTTTGGCGCCAACCGTGGGGAGCTGGGATCGTAATGGTCGGAAACAGAAGGGCATCCTCAACTAGAGATCATCGCACAACCAGAGAGGCCACGGCGACGGTTCAACCTGTAGAGGAAAATGTGGAACCCTCAGAAACAGAAGAAGTTGCTCCAGGGATAGAGGTCCTGGGCCCTCACACTCGACTGGTATCACAGCCACACCCGCACACCTCCGGAGGAGGTGGGAGAGGAGATGAAGAGGAGTTGGGCCTCGAGGCTTTAGAAAGACTTCAAGCTGAATTAGAGGAGAAGAAGTGACGTCTAGACCAGCTTGAAAGGCACAACCGGCTGCGCGTCATCAGGCAAAAGGCGGATGAAGCAAGAGAGCAGCTTCGCCGAATGGAGGAGTCCCTCGCAGCAGCTGAGGCCGAAGCCGAGGAATGGAATGATAGGCAAATGCTGCCACTCCAAGAGGAGAATGTCGAGCAGGGTCAGGGCAACGCTCGTCAGCCACCACCACTCCCGCCACCACCAAATTTTGGCCAACTCTACCCAGATGAGAGAGAGCCAAACCTTCGCAACCAGCGGAGGGCCCAACAACACCAGATGCCCTACGACCCAAGATCACCACTCTCCCAGATACTGCAAACCCAACCCTGGCCACTGTGCTACAACCCACAAAACTTGCCCCGTTATGACGGACTCACTGACCCTCGCCAATTCATAATGAGCTATGAAGCAGCAGTTGCTGCACCAGGGGGAGATGAATCAACAATGGTAAAATCCTTTATAATCATCCTTCGCGACATCGCCCAGACTTGGTACAGCAACCTGCGCCCCGGAACTGTGGATTCCTAGGCCAATCTCAGAGATAGGCTCTGCACAAACTTTAAAAGAATCACAGCAGCCCCATTAAACCCTATCAACTTGTTCAGCTGCAAACAAGAAGAGCGCAAACCATTACAGGACTACTGGCGAAGGTTCATCCAAATCAGAGCAAGAACTTCGGGGATGTCCGACGAGGCCGTAATCCTTGCAGCAGTCAGCGGTCTGCGTCCAGGCCCATGCTCTTCAAAGTTTGCCAGGAAGCCGGCAAACACAATAGAGGAGCTACATGAAACAATGGAAAGATACTGTAGAGCGGACATGGACTTCAGGTCAAAGTCAGACGCTCGAAGGGCACAGCAAAAACCGCAGTTGAGGCCCCAAGCAAGAGAAAGCAACCCTCGCCAAGATCCGAGTAACATCGGCACAATAAACAAGTCAGGTCCACCCGAAGACCACAATAGGGGCGCTCAGCCTTCGGGCAACCGAAATCCGCATGGATTCCCACCCCCGCCTGATCAAAGAAACCAATAAAAGGACCCGGCCAAAATGTACTGCCATTTTTGTGGCCCAGGAAAGGGGCACACAACCAAACAGTGCGAGTGCTTCGCCAAGGGAAAAGAGTACCAGGAGTCCAAAATGGCCACATCAGCAGAAAACAGAACCATCAATCATACCAGAAAACCAAGCTTCAACCCAACACATACTCCATACCAGTACACCCCTATAAACTATGGCCTACCTTCGCACCAACCATTCTACGCAAATCACCCCCACTACAATCATACCCCATACCATCCAACCACCATTCCGCAACGCTAAAGCACAACATACACCGTTTCATTCCCAGCAATCCCTCAAACTCAAACCAACCAGCAAGCAAATAACGCTTTACCACCACCGCCCCCAATACCAGCTCTGCCAGCTCCCCAGCCCGTCAAAGCCGAATCCCAAACCCAAACAACTATCAACAACCCAACTTCAACCTTCGGTGTAATCCTAGCCATCACTAGGGGCTCCAATGAAGATCACGGCAACAAAAGGCAAAGGAAAGAACATGCCAGATGAGTGCACCATGTAGCTGTCGAGGGACCACACAAATTTGGGCGATGGTCCCATATTCCAATAACCTTCAATTCCGGTGACATGAAGTTAAGAGATTACCCTCACACCGACGCAATGGTAATCGAAACCAATCTTGCAGGATGGACAGTCACCAAAATTTTGGTTGACACAGGAAGCTTAGCGGACATTTTGTTCACCTCAACCTTCGACGGCATGAAGCTCGACAGGAACCTCCTGCAACCTGCTGGTAATCCCTTATACGGTTTCGGCGGTCAACAAGTAAGGGCTATCAGGAAAATTTCTTTGCCCGTAACCTTCGGAGACCAAATAAACTGCAGAACAGAACATATAACCTTCAACGTGGTTGACATGTTTTATCCTTACAATGCAATTTTTGGCCGAGGGATTACCATTGTTTTCAACGCGGTCATCCACCCAGCGTACCTTTGCATGAAGCTTCCTGCTCCGAAGGGGGTCGTTGCAGTATACGGAGATCAAGACGTTGCAAGAGCCGCCGAAGAAATAGTAGCACCTAGGCAACGCAATGTCCACAATCTAACAAAGCCTGAAAGAATAAACCTCGGCAACGAAGGTGAAGCACGCTGTGACCAAACAAGAGCATCACCCAAAGAAGAAACCAAATAAGTTCAATTCTTCGAGGGTAACTTTGAAAGGAAAGTAACCATTTCAGCCCACTTAGACCCCCAATCAGAAAACAACCTCACCTGTTTTCTCAAAGGAAACTCCGACACCTTCGCTTGGTCTGCGGAGGATCTCAAAGGAGTAAATAGATCCTTGATTGAGCACAACCTCAACATTAAGCAAGGATATCGTCCAGTTAAACAAAAGCTCCGCAAAATGTCGGAAGAAAGGAAAGAGGCAGCGAGGGCAGAAGTAAAAAGACTCTTGGACGCAGGGGTCATCCGCCTCGTCAAATATCCATCCTGACTCTCAAATGTGGTCCTAGTCCAGAAAAAGAACAAGAAATGAAGAATGTGTGTAGATTTCACTTGCTTAAACAAGGCTTGCCCGAAGGATGATTTTCCACTATCGAACATAAGCACCTTGGTGGACAGAGCAGCCGGTTGTTAGATGCTTTCTCTCCTTGACTGTTTTTCGGGGTATCATCAAATCTGGATGAATGAACAAGACGAAGAAAAAACAAGCTTTATCACCCCCTCGGGCACTTTTTGATTTCAAAGAATGGCAGAAGGCTTAAGAAACGCAGGGTCTACCTTCGCTCGCATGACGTCCGAGGTTTTAAAAGACGAGCATGTCATCTCTGCCTACGTCGATGATTTGATCGTTCAAAGCGAGCAAAAAGAAAATCACATATTAGACTTGGCAAGAGTGTTCAGTAACATTCGATCTGTAGGATTGAAACTAAACCCTGAAAAATGTGTCTTCAGGGTCAGCGAAGGAAAACTGTTGGGTTGCATCGTCTCAGCAAGGGGAATCGAAGCCAACCCTGAAAAAATTGATGCCATCATCAACTTGGAACCACCGACAACCAAAAAAGCAGCTCAGCGTTTGTTAGGGCACTTAGCAGCACTCAACAGGTTCATCTCCAGATCAGCTGAGCGAGGGTTACCTTTCTTCAAAACTCTGAGAAGCACTCAACAAAGGAGAGCTTTCGAGGATTTGAAAAAATATCTCACCAACTTGACCATCTGGACAAGCCCTAGCAAAGGGGACTTGCTACTACTTTACGTAGCAGCTTCGCCTCACGCAGCCAGCGCAGTGTTGATCGAAGAACTGCACGAAAACAGCAAAACCAGGGAGGCCCCCTTATACTATGTGTCAGAAACCCTCGAGGGTCCAAAACGAAATTACTCAGAGCTCGAAAAGATAGCATATACCGTGGTCATGGCTTCAAAAAGCTCAAACACTATTTCCAAGCACACAAAATCCAAATACCCTCTGCTTACCCCCTCGAGAACATTTTCAAGAATAACGAGGCAGTCGGCAGAATAGCAAAATGGGCAGTGGAATTGAACAGTTACACCATAACCTTCGTGGGAAGATCAGCAATCAAATCACAGGCATTAGCAGATTTCATAGCTGAATGGACTCTAGACCCTCGCAAAGGAGTCGAAACAAACCCGTTTTGGACAGTGTATGTCGACGGAGCCTGGGGAGCAGCTGGAGCGGGAGCCTCGGCCATCCTGTTTTTGCCGTCTGAGTCGAAACTACGATATGCAAAAAGACTCAACTTCAAGTGCACAAATAATTCCGCAGAATATGAAGTCGTATTGCTGGCACTCTCGAGGCTTCGAGCATTATCAGTTCGAAGGGCAGTCATCAACACTGATTCCCAAGTCATTGCGGGTCATATAGAGAAAAATTACAAAGCAAAAGACTTAGAGCTGCAAAAGTACTTACAATATGTCCGAAGGTTAGAAACTTTCTTCCTCGGCAATACAGTGAAAGCAATACCGAGGTCCGAGATCAGCGAGGCAGACAATCTGGCCAAAGCATCAGCACAACAACTACAGTTGCCCCCAGATGTTTTTTTTATGAAGTAGCAACACAATCAGCCATCGAAGCCCCTGAAAAAACAGCGAAGCTGGTCAATGCAATTCAGAGCGAAGACTGGAGAGCCCCAATCATGGCCTGTATCAACGGGTTGCACGAGCCCGACTCCAAAGAAGAAGAAAACAGGCTCAAGCAAAGAGCTCGAGGATACAAAATAGTGGACAACATTTTGTTCAAAGCTTCGGTGACCTCCCCATGGTTAAAATGCATGTCGCAAAATCAAGGAAAGGACATACTCAAACTCATTCACGAAGGAATCTGCGGTTCTCATAACGGCCCGAGGGCGCTAGTTGGAAAAGCTTTCCGTCAAGGTTTCTTTTGGCCAACAGCTTTACGAGATGCAGAAGATATTGCCAGGCAGTGCGAGGGATGCCAACTAACAGCAAAAACACAAAACGCCCCAGGTGCCCCAACAACTCTGATATGCCTGACATGGCCCTTACAAAGATGGGCAATGGACCTCGTCGGTCCATCAGGAAACCTTCGCTACGCAGTAGTAGCTGTGGAATACTTCACGAAGTGGATCGAAACAAGACCTTTGTCTTCCATCACTTCCCTAGCCGTGAAGAAGTTTTTCTGGCAGCAAACAGTTTGTTATTTTGGAGTTCCCAAACATTTAACCGTCGACAATGACACTCAGTTTGACAGCGAGGTTTTCAAGGAATTCTGCGCTCAAATTGGTACAACCTTGTGCTTCGCCTCAGTCCGGCATCCTCAATCCAACGGCCTCGTTGAAAGAGCTAATGCTATAATTTTCCAAGAAATATCCAAAAAACTCCAAGGCAGACCCAAGGGAAAATGGGCGGAAGAGCTAACCTCGGTCACCTGGTCCCATAACACTTCAGAATGCAGAGCCACCAAGTTCACACCTTTTACGCTCCTCTTCGGGGAAGAAGCTGTATTACCAGAAGAAGTGAAATATGGCTCTCCCAGAACAACCCTCGAATCAGATGAACAAAAATAGCTGCTAGACAAAGATTTGCTCGAGGAAACGAGATGCAGTGCAGTGCACAACCTTCACAAGTATCAAGAGGAAACCAAAAAATGGAGAGAGAAAAAGGTGAAAATCAAAGATTTGAAGAAGGGTGACCTCGTCCTCATTCGCAAACAAAACGCTAACATGGCGGGAAAATTTCAGGCAAAATGGACAGGACCATACCTGATAACAGAGTGCAATCGTCGAGGATCCTATCATCTCTCTGACAGCGAAGGAAACCACCTGCCACACACCTAGAATGTTGACGACCTTCGCAAATACTATCCATAGCGGAGCCGTAGCGAGCTCTCACACCATGTAATTCGCCTTTTTTCTTTTCTGTCTTTGTTCCGTTCCATTGCTTATAACAAAAACAAAGGAGCTGCACTCTTTTTCCTTACGAAGGGGCGTAAGGTTTTTTAACGAGGCAGTTTCCAAGTCCTTAATATAGGCAACAACCCCTGAAAAACAAAACTCTAAAGTTCTCTTTTTGTTTTCCATAAACATCGATAAAAGCAGCTCTTATTCAAGAGCGCTTATAATCGATGAATACACCCGAAGATTGCTTTGAAACACAAACGATTTCGAAACAAACTTAAAAATTCAAGCACCCTCACAAAACGCCAGGGGCTTGCAAAGCAAACTTCACCTACACCCTAGTCTGAATATCAAGCGTTATAGTATGATTTTGAATACTCTAAAAAAGGAAGGGGGGCGGGAGAGAGAAAAACTTTTGGATATATTCATTCCGATTGAATTGCAAATATATCAACCATAAAATCAATGCAATTCTGAATTGCAATAAGCGAGCGGGGTGTCTCAAATAGAGATGAGTTGCTAAACTACGTCGAATAATGAATTCAATGATTCAAAAAAAACTAAAAGATGGATTAAATCATACAAGGAATCCAGGTTTCAAAGAAAAGTAAAATGGGGATATGGCGAAATCGGTAGACACTACGGACTAAATTGTATTGAGCCTTGGTATGGAAACCTGCTAAGTGGTAACTTCCAAATTCAAAGAAAGGGGAGGCGCGAAGTCCCAAAAAGTCAAGCACCCTCGCAAAACGTCAGGGGCTTGCAAAGCAAACTTCACCTCCACCTTAGACAAGGGGAGGCCCGAAGTCCCAAAAAGTCAAGCAACCTCACAAAACGCCAGGGGCTTGCAAAGCAAACTTCACCTCCACCTTAGACAAGGGGAGGCGCGAAGTCCCAAAAAGTCAAGCACCCTCGCAAAACGTCAGGGGCTTGCAAAGCAAACTTCACCTCCACCCTAGTCAAGGGGAGGCGCGAAGTCCCAAAAAGTCAAGCACCCTCGCAAAACGCCAGGGGCTTGCAATGCAAACTTCACCTCCACTTTAGACAAGGGGAGGCGCGAAGCCCTAGAAAGTCAAGCACCCTCGCAAAATGCCAGGGGCTTGCAATGCAAACTTCACCTCCAAGGGGAGGCGCAAAGTCCCAAAAAGTCAAGTACCCTCGCAAAACGCCAGGGGCTTGCAAAGCAAACTTCACCTCCAAGGGGAGGCGCAAAGTCCCAAAAAGTCAAGTATCCTCGTGAAGCGCCAGGGGCTTGCAAACCAAACTTCACCAACATACTCGCTAAAAGGAGAGGGGGCGTCGCTGTTTTCTTAAACAGCTTATTTAAACGATAAGCGAGCCTCGCTAAAAGGAAAGGGGGCATCGTTGTTTTACTAAACAGCTTATATAAACGATAAGTGAGCCTCGCAAAAAGGAAAGGGGGCGTCGTTGTTTTACTAAACAGCTTATATAAACGATAAGCGAGCCTCGCTAAAAGGAGAGGGGGCGTCGTTGTTTTCTTAAACAGCTTATTTAAACGATAAGCGAGCGTCGCTAAAAGGAGAGGGGGTGTCGTTGTTTTACTAAACAGCTTATATAAACGATAAGCGAGCCTCGCTAAACGGAAAGGGGGCGTCGCTGTTTTACTAAACAGCTTATATAAACGATAAGCGAGCCTCGCTAAAAGGAAAGGGGGCGTCGCTGTTTTACTAAACAGCTCATATAAATGATAAGCGAGCCTCGCTAAAAAGGAAAGGAGGCGTCGCTGTTTTACTAAACAGCTCGTATAAACGTTAAGCGAGTCTCGCTAAAAGGAAAGGGGGCGTCGCTGTTTTATTAAACACCTTATATAAACGATAAGCGAGCCTCGCTAAAAGGAAAGGGGGCGTCGCTGTTTTACTAAACAGCTTATATAAACGATAAGCGAGCCTCGCTAAAAGGAAAGGGGACGTCGCTGCTTTCCCAAACAGATCACATAAACGTCAAAAGCGAACCTCGCCAAAACGACACCGAAGGTCAAATATCATTCAATGACAGATTTCAAAAATGAGCCACAACGAAAGAAATCAATCTTATAATTTCTTCGCATAAGTACAAATCCAACACAGTATGGCTTACAGCATGTTTCTAGAAAAGTGTAAAGTTACAAAGAATCACCATCATCTTCAATTAACAATACATCTTTACAACCCTCGCTTTCAACTTCAAACCCCGTTTCTATCGAGACGATGGGTCCCCACAATAAAGGAGTCGCAGGAACATTTGACAGCTCCTCGGGCAACACCCTCGCCCTATACATATATCGACGAGCTACGTCACTGCTCTCTAAAGGCTCCTCCTTCGAAATCATAAGAGAACCATCTGGACCCAGTTCAAGTTTACTACGCCCAAACAAATAATCTAGAGCCGTCTTCTCATCAATGTCATCATCAACAATAGGTTGTGAAGAAGAACTAAACAAAACGCGTGTAGCTTGCCGATCAGTATAATCCGCGTCACGCCAAAAATAGCTTGATCGGCTGTTCTTTAAATCATACATTCGCACCTTAGACCACCAAAAACGCTCGAAAGAAAGCGAAGGATGTTTGAGTTTAGCCCGAGCCCATGAATCACCAGTTATGAAAGTATCTTGATAATTTAACGTCAGAGGCGTCACATCAAACACCTCTAGCATGGTTCCATCAGGAACCTGCATTGTCAAATAGCCAAACAAAATCTCAGTGTTTTACAGCCACATCTTCCCTTCGCAAAATATTAAAAAATGACCCTTTTTTAACTACCCCTTTTCTCTCATACCTGCTCGGCATCTTCGTTCTTCTCCGCCTCAACCTCGCCAGTTGTAGCATCCTTAGCCTCGCCTGCAGCAGATGTTCCCACCACAGTTGTTTCCTCAACGCCAGCCTCTTCAGTGGCAGGAGCCTCCTCTGCTGAGGGAACCGCTTCGACAGGAGGAACCTCCGTGAAGCCGTGTGCAGGTGCAGGCTCGGAACAACCAGCAGCGTCATTAGATGTGTTCGGCGAGGGCAGCGCGTCTTTCCGAGCCTGCATAAAAAGACAGGAATTAATACTAACACTTTCATCCACAAACACAACCAAAAACAAACATCTCATGCAATCATCACCTGACGAGTAGCTTCGACCGCCTCTTCAAAGCCAAGGGCACGACCTCCCCCACCGATCCAAAACCTCTGAAGCAAGCGCATTGCGCAATTGCGAACCTCCACATCATTAGTCTTCATAGCCCGCACCTCGTCAACTGTCGGAAAAACATGACTTGGCCTCTTAACCTTGCGAAGGTGATCACAATCGGCTTGACAAAGAGTACCAGCCATGGCCAAGGCTCCAGCGTAGCGCCCAAAGTCGGCTGCGTTACCAACCAATGAGCTAAAAATATCAAGCTCGTTAAAAAGCCAACCTTCGAAGGTCTCCGCATTAGCAGCAGGGAGCGGCTCCCCAGCAGAGCCGCCAGCTTCGGTCAAGCAAGCATCAACTTTGTCCTTAATCTTGACCATACTTTTCTGCCACGACTCAGTCTGAGTTGCCAACTCCGAGGACAGCTCAGCTATGCGACCCTTCGCGGTTTCTAAATCTTTGTCCTTTTCACGGCAAACTGTCAACAGTTCAGTGTTGCGTTTCGCAAACTCCTGCGCTTCCTCCCGGGATTTCTTAACTTTTTCTAAAGCACTGTTAAGCTCTATCTCTTTGTTTTCTAAACCTCGCCGGAGATCTTTATTTTCTTTCTCAACCTCGGCTAACCGGTTGCTTAGATAGTCATTATTCAAACCTGCCCTTCGGCGCGCAGAGCGATTGAGAAGCATCGGCTCAGCCAGCTTAACATCAATATCATCATGAAGCTCGTCCAATGGTTGGTTGACCAAACGAAGCTCGGCCTCTGGCACACAAATCCGACCAAACACACGACCAAGAAAACGCCTTTCCTCCGGAGCGCATTGCAAGTGGCACTCTCGAAGGTTCGGACTAGTAAAAAGCTCCGTCGCCGGATCCGAAACCCCAACCTTTTTGGCAAAGTAGGGAAGGCTGGACCGGCTAGCTTCGCCATATGGCCTCTTACCAGGGTTCCGTTCCGATTCAAGGTCACCCCTCACCTCAAAACCATCTACCCAGAGATGCGACCCCGCGAACTCGGGCACTGACCCTCGCTCGGGACACTCAGGCTCGAGATCCCGCAGTATCTCCTCAATGTTACATGCAGCTTCGGCATCAGCACCCGATGAGACAACCGCTTTCCCACGGTCATCACCAATGGACACCTCATCGTCTGAGTCACCCTCGTCACCAGAGGTGTCGCTAACCTCATCAGATGATTCATCCTCAGTACAGGCCTCTTTCTCTGCCTCCTTCTCTTCCTCTTTGTCATCATCATCGGAAGCACCTTCGTCATCTGAAATCTGGATCAGAGCTCCGATCCCGCCGACGCGCGGTACTTGCCCTCCAACACTAGTGATGCCTCGGCCACCCGTCACCGACACAATGGTCGAAGAAGACGAAGTGCCGGCAACGCCCGACGCCACAGCAACTTTCGTCGCCAGTGTTTTCACTCGGCCGGCGCCAGCGCCGCCGCGGCCTCTACCACGACCCCTCTTCGGCCACGAGACAACCTCTTTCTCCCCCGCGGACATGCGTTTCCACTTTTTTGGTGCATCCTCGCTCGAAGGTGCGGGCCAATCCGAGTAAGGAATGCCCAGAATGTCAAACATTCTGTTAACTCGACCTCCGCTTCCCACCGAGCTGTGGATAGCCTTAACTTCAAGCGTAGAGAGCTTGCCAACGAGATCCTCCGTTCTCTGCTGAACCCGCTTAAAGACAGCTTCGACACCATCATCACGATTGGGAAATTTCCTAAGAACAACTTCCCAAACCTTTCTCAAATCCAACTTAGGTTTCTTCAAATCTCTCTTCTCGTACTTTGGGTCATCTTCAACATCAAACCAGACTTGTTTCCGGCTAAGGGGCCACACCTTAGCACGACAATATTCCTCGACCAAGTCGCGAGCACTCTGAGAACGTGCAACCACTCTCAGACAGTCAACTGCAGCATGTGCCTCGACACTCATCTTAGCTTCAGCACTCACATCACCGAGAAGGGGAAGCCCGCCACAAAGCTCACCATTAAGCTTGTAGTAAAACCAATGCTCCTGCCACCCACTAGTCCACTTGTTCTTCTTAGCTTGCACCGGCAGCTCAGATCCAGCGCGATGACAAAAGGTATAAACCGCAAACTGACCGAGGCAGTTGTTACCTTCGCCATCCACAATCTTCTGAGGCTGCATATGCACACGATGAGTACGCATGAAACCCTCGATGTGCGGGACGACGCCCTGAGAGCGGCAAGCCCATACAAATATAGAAAGCTTCGTAAAACACGAGGGCGTAAGCTGGTGGAATCTCAAGTTGAACCTCTGCAGAACGGAAGTAACAAAGGAAGTAACCGGAAAACGAAGTCCAGCTACAAAGAATTCTTCAAACACAACAACCTCATCGGCCTCTGGTTTGGGAATAGTCTCTCCAGAGCTGGCCCTCGCCTTTCCTTCCTCGATCCAGCCTCGCCTGATGTAGGACGCTAGATCCGAGTTGCAAACTCGGCTAAGTCCAAATTCAAAAGTCACTCCGTCATCTGCAGCAAACGGAGAAGCAACACGAGCAGTTTGCTTCAACCTAGTCATCTCTCTAACTCAAAACCTTCGCAGGCCACAAGCCACCCAACCTTCGCAGAAAACCTTAACAAACCCTCGCAACAAGGAAAAAACGGCACCAAGCTGGCTAAGGCAAAAGGATGGCGCAGTTCAAACCACACACCAACCCCAACTATTTATAGGCCAAGGCATGAACCACCCAACCCGACAAATTCGGCACGGCCCCCGAAAACACGACACAAAAAATGAGACGCACAGTAACAAAGCAAAACAGACGGCCCGGCCCACAAGCAGTCGCGGGCGTCACTGCCGAGGGACACTCTTCGTTTCCAGTCAAAAGACGCTGCTTGGGCCTAAAGATCATTTTTTGAGATCCAAGCCATCGAGGGGCTGCTATTGGGGGAAGGAACCCTCGGCAGTGACGTCACGCAGGCTGACCCAGGAAACAACCCTCGCGCATCTTGCACACTTTCGCAAGAACTTAAGTCTTTTGTCAAGTCCCTCAGGTCGCTTATCTAACCTTCGGATGTTGGCTAGACCCTCGCCAATATTTTGTGTTTCTTGCAGGCAAGAGGCGTGAAGGACACAGTGTGTAACCTTCACTGTCTTGCACACCTTCGGAAGAAACGTCAAGCTTAACGGGCGGCAGGCGAATGCGGGCTTCGCGGCTTGAAGTGATGGTTCGCATGCTGAAGGTTAACCCTCGCGCTCCTGCGAGGGTGCGCACGAACCGGGTGGCGGCGGACGCGCGGAAGGCGGGCTAGGGTTTCCACACTACCTGTGTTTGTACGATTCTGCCCTTCCGTTGTACAACGCTGCCGAGGAATCTTTCTTGTACCCTATTGTAATTTGGTCTGTGTCCCTTGGCATTCCCTATAAATACCAAGGGATGAACAGTGTAATGGTATGATTTTTGGGGGAATAGAGTCAGAGCACCACTGTTCCTTACTTTGCACCTTCGCTTTTGGTTCCGACAGTTGACCACGCTCGCTACTCCCCTGCACGAGTGCGGAGGTAGGGCAGGTGTGAATCCAACAGCACCCTTGTCCTCAACATCATTTGTGGCCTTAACGAGCGCTTCTCCTCCATCGGCATGCACCTCTAGCGTGGGCGCCCTTTTCCCACCTTCCTGGAGGCCCGGACAGACCTCCTGCCCGAGGAGCTCAACCTGGCGCACCGTTTCGCGCCCTCTTCGACCGCCCTTGTCGCATCTGGTGTTGGCGGTACTGCTGCTCATCCTCCTCCACAGCACAGCAGGCCCGCTGCTCCACTCCAGCAGCCCTCCAGCGGCTCTCCTAGCAACAGCAACAACTCCAGGAACTCCGGCAAGGGCGACAAGCGCAGCAATCGCGCCGACAAAGGCAAGGGACGACAATCTGGTGGGCCTGCCCCTGCCTTTGCCCCTGCTGCTCAGCATCAGCAGGCTTCTCCGGGCGGTTCGTGGCCCAGCTTCTACAAGCCCTGGTCTGGCTCCATCAGATTGTGGCCTGGGAATCGCCCTCCCTTGGCTCCACTTTCGGCTGCTCGTCCTCCACAACCAGCTCCTATGCAGCAGCCGCAGGCCTTTGTCGCTGGTGCCCAGGGCCAGGGACAGTGGCCTGGCGCCAGGGACAATGGGCTGCACCTCCAGGCTACTACTTCCCCGCTGGTGCGCCACACTGGGACGTGTCGGCGCTTCCCTCCTCCTTCAACACCATGTTGTTGACGCCACCCTAGCAACACGACTGGATCTTCGACACCGGCGCCACTTCGCATATGACCTCGGATGCCGGTACCCTTTCACACACTTCCTCCCCGCGGTATCCTATTCCTCCTTCCATTGTTGTCGGTAACGGTGCCTTATTGCCCGTCACCTCCACTGGCACAGCTCATCTTCCTAATTCTTTATGCCTTAATAACGTCCTTGTTACACCTGGTCTTATTAAGAATCTTATTTATGTGCGCCAATTTACTTCCGACAATAACTGTTCTGTTGAATTTGATCTCGCTGGTTGTTCTGTGAAGGATCTGCAGTCCTAGAGAGTGATCACCAGGTGCAATAGTTCCGGCCCGTTGTACCCTCTTCGTCCTTCGGGCGCGTCATCTCTCCCTGTTGCACACCTCGCCACCGCTGCTGCGTCCACCCTATGGCATCGTCGTCTTGGTCATCCTGGATTTGAGACTTTATCCAAACTTGTGTCATGTAATAAAGAAATTAGAACCACTATATGTCATGCTTGTCAGCTTGGGCGTCATGTTTGTCTTCCTTTTCCTGTGTCAGCATCACGCGCGTCACATATATTTGAACTCGTTCACTGTGATTTATGGACCTCGCCAATCCCTAGTGTTTTGGGTTTCAAATACTATTTGGTCATTCCCGATGATTGCTCACACTATATGTGCACGTTTCCTTTACGCCTTAAATCTGACACCTTTTCAACTCTGTCTAATTTCTTTGCTCTTGTCTCCACACAGTTTGGCTGCAACATCAAATCTGTCCAGTGCGACAATGGGCGCGAGTTTGACAACTCCAGCGCTCGCACCTTCTTCCTCACCCACGGCACTCACCTCTGAATGTTGTGTGCTTACACCTCAGCTCAGAATGGGAAGGCTGAGCGAGCTATTCGCTCTCTCAACAATGTGGTTCGGTCTTTACTCATCCAGGCTTGTCTTCCACCTCGTTATTGGGTCGAGGCTCTCACCACAGCTACCATTCTTCTCAACATCCTACGCACCAAAACGCTGCGCTCGGGTACGCCTCACGAAGCCTTGTTTGGGTCACCGCCTGCGTATGACCATCTGCGCGTCTTTGGTTGTCGCTGCTACCCCAATTTGTCTGCCACCGCTGCCCACAAACTTGCTCCCCGCTCTGCTTCATGTGTGTTTCTTGGCTACTCAGCTCATCACAAAGGCTATCGCTGTTTAGACACCACCTCAATCAAGATCATCATATCGCGCCATGTGGTCTTTGATGAGTCTTCCTTTCCATTTGCTGAGCAGCCCACCACACCATCCCTAGCGGACTTCGAGTTTCTGAACACTTTTACTAATTCCGTACCGGTGCCTATAGGCCCAATCCGGTCTCTGTTACCTGCAGGTTCTTCACTGGCACCGCTACCCGCTCCCACACCTGCGGTCGACACTCCAGCAGCAGCCTTGTCCTCCCTGCCACATGCGGCAGTGTTTCCTGCTGCTCCTACATACTCGACGCCACCGGCAGCTCCGTCTGCACCTGCTACCTCGACGACGCTCGCTCAGCCACGTGCGGCTGCCTTGGCGTCCCCCACACAGCCACGTGCGGCTGCGCCATCTCCCGCACATCCACGTGCGGCTGCTCAGTCTCCCGCATAGCCATGTGCGGCTGCCCCGCTACTTCCAGCTCGTGTCATCACTCAAGTCTACAGCCGGCGTCCTCATACGCTGCCCCCGGCGCCTCCGGCAACCCCTGCAGCTGCATCTCCGGGCACTACTGCACCTGCAGACCCATCTCCAGTGACTGGAGCGGGCACTGCTGCACCTGCAGCAGCATCTCCAGCGCCTTCAGCAGCCCCTGCGCGTCTTCCCAAGGGCGCTGTTGCCATTCCCCCAGTGGTCAACCAACATTCCATGACCACCAGGGCGAAACATGGCTTCCGCCTGCCTGCTGTATTCCAGGCTGCGCCGCTGTCTCCCGTTCTGAAGACTTATCGGGCTGCCCAAGCTGATCCGAACTGGCGCGCTGCTATGCTGGAAGAACATGCTGCCCTCCTCCAGAACAACACTTGGGATCTTGTTCCGCGTCCAACTGGCGCAAATGTGGTGATAGGAAAATGGATATTCAAGCACAAGTTTCACGCTGATGGCTCTCTTGAGCGCTACAAAGTCTGTTGGGTACTCAGAGGCTTCACACATCGCCCAGGTATTGATTTTGCAGAGACATTCAGCACTGTCGTCAAACCGGCCACCGTGCGGACTGTGCTTTCATTGGCACTCTCTCGCCACTAGCCCATTCGACAGCTAGATGTGAAGAATGCCTTCCTCCATGGCAACCTTGATGAGACAGTTTTCTGCATTCAGCCCTTCGGATTCGAGGATTCTGCCCATCCAGATTATGTTTGCCGACTGAACCGCTCCCTCTACGGTCTCAAACAGGCACCTAGAGCATGGTACAGCCGATTTGCGGCTTACCTGGTTTCTCTCGGGTTTGTGGAAGCCTAAGTCTGACACGTCCCTCTTCGTGTTCCGTCGTGGTGCTGACCTCATCTACCTGTTGCTCTATGTGGATGACATTGTTCTTACTGCTTTGTCACCTGCACTCCTCTAGCGCACCATCCATGCTCTCCAGCAGGAGTTCTCGATGAAGGACCTAGGTGAAGGACCGGATTGGTGACCAGAGGGGGGTGAATGGGAGCCTCAAATTCAACTTGTGAATAGAGTGGCCCCAAAAGCAAAGACTCGAGACGACCGGAGAGTTCACGACCTACGAGTAGAACCCCCGGAGATGTCCTAGTGGTACAGCAGAACCCCCGGAGAAACACCAAAGCCAACTGCCAAAGCCCCAGAGCAAAACTGCACAAACAGCAGAATCGCGGACTGTCCGGGGCCAGGGTCCCGGACTGTCCGCCGTTAAGTCCCGGACTGTCCGCGTCTGGGCGCCGGACTGTCCGCTGGCCAAAACGCAGAAACCAAACAGTGTTGCAAGTCTGCTAGACAGGTCCCGGACTGTCCGCGGGTTTGTATCGCGGACTGTCCGCCGTTCACTTGACAATGAACAGTCAGGGGACTGTGCCTGACTGACCTGGCCGAGACCCGATGCGCGGACTGTCCGCCGTCAGGGGCGCGGACTGTCCGCCAACACCCAGAAAGCACAAAGTTGCTTGGGTTCAAAACCAAATTCAAATCGATCTCAACCAAATCGAAAGGAACTTCGATCAAACTCCTCCCAGGTGTTCCTCTATGTATTGGGGTGCTAATCCTAAGAAATCATCGCACCAAACCAAGTCAATCAAGAGAAATTCAGGGATCACCGTAAAGGGGAAGAACGAAGAACGAACACGAAATCGACCCAATCTATGGATTCGTGAGGTTAGGGGAGAAATCCTTCGGTGGAAAGAAGGGGCTCACGACCAAGAACGAATTGAATCAAGTGGAATCGAAAATCATCTCACGGAGAGGGAGAACGAGGCAAATCTCTGAGAGATGAAAAACCGAAACGCGAAGAACACCAACACAAACGCGAATCAATTCGATTTCAGCCGAAATTCCTCCACACGAGGAGACAACGAGAATACGGTCTCGTTTCCTCAAAAGATCCAAATACACAGAGGTATGATTCCCGTCTCTGCGGATCGCTTGCAGCGAGGTATGATTAGAACCTAAGCAGGGGGCTAGAGAGAGAGCTCAGGAACAAATGACTGCAAGGATAGGGAGAGAGGAGGGGTGCCTCTCTTATTTATAGCGTAAAACAATAATCCCCTTCTACTCCTAGATACAAGAGCGAAGCGACCAACCCTAGGGGTATCCCGGTCTAACTCTGCTCATTGCCGATCCGACGGCCACGCGCCCATCTCATCCTTAGCTTCGCCTCGACGCAAGCCTCAGGATGCCACCACATGCCGCCTCGTCGACCGTCGCGCCCACCTCGCGAATAGCTGCGCCGCCGCGCCAGCCTCTTCACGCCGCCACGCGTCGACCGTCCTTTTTGCAGACCTCCCCCGGTTTTGAGGCCGAAACCGGAAAACCTGGACCTTCCCCCGGTTTTGAGGCTGAAACCGAGAAACCTGTCCTCAGGCTGAGTTTTGTGGCCCAAACTCAGAAACCCGCGCACCCAGGTTTTGAGACTCAAACCTAGAAACCATTCACGCCGAGTTTTGAGGCCCAAACTCGGAAACCGACCACCCCGAGTTTTGAGGCCCAAACTTGGAAACCGTCGATGGTAGCTTTTCGAGGCTCAGCTACCGAACTCGTGCCGTAGACGGGATGTGGTTCGCACACCCCGACTTCCAACACCGATGCCGGAGCATGTCCAGCCTCCACGCCGGGCACAGTGCATTCGCCATCCTTCTCGGCCTCCCGCCAAGTGTCACGACGCCATCACCTTCCTCCCGACTCGGTCGATGCACCGCACATCCACATGTGCTCTTGCTTGTCAACGCCACGTGCCAGCTAGCACAGCTGGTCCTCAGGTCTCCCGGTCCGTCGGTCCAAGCTCCACGTCCGCCCTTCACCGCTCCCGGTCCGTCGACACGACACGTCCCTACTTGACCTTCACCTCACCTTCGACCACTGCCCGAGCTCCGCACCTGCACATCAACACAGCCAAGAGACATGTTGCCCGTTGATCGATCACTCATCACTCAGGAAGGGAACCACAAGGGCACATATCAACCTTGTGTTCTCAATCTCCCCCTTGATGAGTGCATCGTCAACTCATAGTAACCGTAACCAAAATAAAAGAAAAGCAGAATTAGATAGAAGGAGAAAAACTCACTCGAGATGTCCAAAAGCCAGAGAAAAGGCCGAAGAAGCACAAATCGAGATGAGCGAAGCTTGGTCCCCAAAGACATGGGCAACGGTTCGACACAACCAAGCAAAGCATCGGAGCAACAACTCATCAGAGAGTAAAACTCAATCAAAGTCAGAGCACAAGACTTGGTTCCCAAAGACATGGGCAATGGCTCGACGCAACCAAGTCAGAAACAAGCTAGTCCTCAAGAAGAGGCTGAAAGGGCTCAACACCACTAGCTGAAAGCTCGATACCAAATGAAAACTGCATAAGGAGCAGCTACTGCTAGTCCTTCAAGATAGAGGCACAGAGACTCAACACAACTAGCAGTAAGCTCAATACCAATCAAGAACCATCAAAACATGATGAAAACAACTAGTCCCTCAAGACAGAGGCACATAGGCTCGACACAACTAGCTGAAATGATCGATATTAAATAAAAACCGACTCGGAGAAGGCAGAAAAACTCCCCCTCACTCAAAGAACTCCCTCTCAGCAAGTGAAGCATAAATCGCAAATTGACACCACCGAAAACATTATCCCCTTGGGGGCAAATTGCAATCAAAAGAGAGGGGAAAGGACTCAAGTAAGTCAAGCGAAGCTAGGTCATGCCTATCGGAGTCAAGAAAATGCACAGGAGTCAAAAATGCATGTTAGCAGCTTCAGGTATATACTCGAAAGAGTGAAAGAATGCTTTAGAGAGTGCTGATCCGACTACAAAGCAACAGACAAAAGTTCTAGCAAAGGCTCAAACTGATCATTGAATACAAAATATGAATGCATAAGCCAAATGAGCAGATTTAAGCCGTTCAGAAAGGAGTTTCACCATTAAAATAACACTGAACATGTATAGACAGGAAGTTAAGCAAGTGTTAAACATGTATACAAGGTGAACTACCCCTAGCAAAGTTCAATTATCATGCTATAGAGTGAAACAGAAACTTGTGTTTTCAGATTTTATCGAGGAATTTGCAGCGGTTATTAACACAAGTTTAAATTCAGCATGTCATTGCGAGAGGTTGAAAGCTTGTCATTGCCTAACTTTTCAACCGTGCTAAACCTTTGCATATGCAATCAGAAGCTTAAAGCATCGGTTTCGGTCTTACACTACACGGCTCAAGTTTAACTCATAGTGCTATGAGAAACAGTCTCGATACCGTGATGTGCTGACAAAGCAATCCAATCTCGATCTTTTCAATTCACTAACGCTTGGTTCATTTTAAGCAGAATATGAACAATCCAAGCAAGTGAAAGACTCAGAACTAGAGACATAGCAACCTAGCATATATGAAATAGCTCAAGTGACCTCAACACATCCTACACATGCTAGTTGCCAAACTCAATGGTGAACATGTATCAAATTTTTGGGTTCATTAAGCATGTTCATCATTCTGAAAAATACAGCTTAGCTCACAACATATATCAGTGATCAAGAAGAGCCTAAGCTACAAGCATCATCATATATCATCGAAGCATACACTAAACAAAGCATAAGTTCATTCTTAAGAATATAGACATGAAGCTTAAAAATGCAAGATGCTCATATGATGAAGTCAGAATCAGAGTCAAAACAAAACCAAAAAGACTCAAGACCTAAAAACAAAAAGGATCAGAAAGTCAATCTATAGTACATCAAGCAAAATGCTTCCCCCATCTAAAAAGGGAAACACACACCAAGCTCACCTCTCATCCTAGCAAAAGTTGAGAGATCCAAAGGCTTGGTGAAAATATCGGCAACCTGGTTATGGGTGTCTACATGCCTAAGATCAATATCGCATTTCTCATAGTGATCACGAAGAAAGTGAAAGCGAACATCGATGTGTTTGGTCTTATAGTGAAGAACAGGATTCTTTGCTACACTAATGGCTGAAGTGCTGTCGCAAAGCAAAGGGACCCGACTGAAATCTAGACCAAAATCACGCAATGTAGCAAACATTCATAAAAGCTGTGAAGCACAAGAAGCAGCGGCAACATACTCAGCTTCCGTAGTAGACTAGGCTACGTTCGACTGTTTGCGAGAAGACCACGAAACCAGTGAAGAGCCAAGAAACTGACAAGTCCCAGAAGTAGACTTACGCTCAAGCCGACAGCCGGCAAAATCCGCATCGGATTAACCACAGAGCGAAAGAGTCGAAGAAGAAGAGTACCAAAGTCCGAACTCAGGAGTGTATCGGAGGTACCTCATGATGCGCTTGACTGCTTGCTTATGGGAAGTCCGAGGGGACGCCTGAAAGCGAGCGCATAGACACACAGAAAACTGTATGTCCGGCCTCGTTGCCGTCAGGTACAGGAGCGAGCCGATCATGCTCCTGTACTCCTTCTGGTCAACAGTCTCTCCGTCCTGGTCCGCGTCCATCACAGCAGTCGTCGCCATGGGCGTCGTAAGAGGCTTGGCCTCGCCCATGTCGAACTTCTCCAGGATGTCCTTCGTGTACTTGCCTTGATGCACGAACGTCCCGTCTCGGGTTTGCTTGATTTGCAACCCGAGGAAGAAGGTCAACTCACCCATCATACTCATCTCAAACTCCCTGCTCATAGTATCTGCAAACTTCGCAACAAGCGCGTGAGAAGAGCCACCAAAGATGATATCATCCACGTAAATCTGGACTAACAGAGTATCGTTGCCTTGCTTGAGGAGAAACAGAGTTCTATCGACCCGTCCCATTTTAAAACCCTTGGAGAGTAAAAAGGTTTTCAAACGATCATACCATGCTCTCGGGGCTTGTTTCAAACCATACAAAACTTTTGAAAGTTTATAAACATGGTTTGGAAACTTGGGATCCTCGAAACCCGGGGGTTGCCTAACATAAACCTCTTCCTCTATATATCCATTCAAGAAGGCACACTTTACATCCATCTAGTAAAGCTTAAAACCCTTCGAAGCAGCAAAGGCTAGAAGGATTCTAATGGCTTCTAAACGGGCTACAGGGGCAAAAGTTTCCTCATAGTCTATCCCCTCTTTCTGGCAGAAACCCTGGGCTACTAGCCTAGCCTTGTTCCTCACTACCATCCCATCCTCACCCTCTTTGTTTTTAAAAACTCATTTGGTACCTATAGGGTGACATTCTGGTGGAGGTGGAACTAGGGTCCAAACTTGGTTTCGCTCAAAGTTTTCTAACTCCTCATGCATGGCATTAACACAGTTAGGATCAGAAAGTGCGTGTCCAACATCTTTGGGCTCAAAAGAAGCAACAAATGCAGAATGAGCAAAGTGAGAGATCTCATACACTCGCGACCGCGTGACTCGCTGGTCGATGCCGCCGATCATCTGACGCGGGGGGGCTTGCTGAACGCTCCGGGGCGCTTGCCTCGCCGAAGTTGCCTCCCCCTCGCCAGATGCTGTCGCTCCCTCAGGTGCAGCGGGTGCTCGCTGGAGAGGTGGCTCAAGAGGACCCCATGAAGAAGACATCGTGGGATCAGGTCCTCGAGCTGAAGTAGTCGTCGCAGGGTCGACGGGGGCAGCCAGTTGAGTTGGCTCGGGATCACCCCAATCGACATTCTCCTGCTCCTCCACAAAGATGGTCTCTCCCAGCTCCTGTTCTCTTGCAACATCAAAAGCAGAAGAAACACAAGGCATGGTCTCGTCGAATGTGACCTCGCAGGTCTCCACTATCCAGTTAGTCTCCAGGTTAAGAACTCGATAAGCACGTGAATAAGAAGCATAACCAAGAAACACCCCATCAGCAGAATGAGATTCAAATTTGTCCAAATTACCTTGCTTCAGGATAAAGCACTTGCACCCAAACACGCGAAAATGAGACACCTTGGGTACCCGACCAAAACGCAACTCATAAGATGTTTTCTTCATGAAAGCCCGAAGAAAGATGCGATTTGAAACATGGCAAGCGGTGTTGATCGCCTCGGCCCAAAAACGCCTAGGAGTCCTATGCTCATCGAGCATCGTCCTGGCCATCTCAACAAGGGTCCGGTTCTTGTGCTCAACAATACCGTTCTGCCGGGGGACATAAGGAGAAGAAAACTGATGCTCGATTCCATTAGAAGAACAGAAAGAGGCAAACTGAGAGTTATCAAACTCAGTACCATTGTCGCTACGAATAGCTCTAATGGTATCAGGGGGAAACTCAGTTTTCAACCTCAAAATCAAATCGCAAGCAAAAGGAAAAAACTTCATCCTTACCCTCCGTAAAGAACACCCAAGAGTACCTCAAAAAATCGTCAACGATCACTAGAACGTACCACTTCCCACCCACTGAGCAAACCTGAGCTAGACCAACTATGTCCATGTGTAAGAGCTCGCCGGGTCGCTTTGTCATCACCTGATTAACAGGTGGTTGAGAAGCAGCAACCATCTTCCCGTGACAACAAGGATGGCAAACAAGGTCCTTCTGAAACTTAAGCTTGGGCAATCCTTGGATTAGGCCAAGTGAGCTAAGTCTTGCAAGCAAGTCAAAACTCAAGTGACTGAGCCTCCTATGCCACTTCCACAAATCACAAATCAGAAGAAGGACCAACCATCAAACATCTAGCAGAGCCGAGAGAATGAGAAAAATCGGCTCGGAAAACACGGCCAAAAGGGACGATCCGACAAACAAGATCTCCCCAAGGGTCTAAAACACGACTCAGACCCTTCTTAAAACGCACTTCACAATCATCCTCAAGAAGTTGCGAAACAGAAAGCAAATTGTAATACAAGTTAGAAACCAAAGCAACATCCTTAAGAACAAAGTTCTCATTGAGCCGAATAGCTCCATGAGAAACAACCTTACCTCTACTATTGTCCCCGAAAGTGATGTACTCCTTGTGCATCACGGGGCTAAGGCTGGAGAACCATTCCTTCTTTCCGGTCATGTGGCGCGAACACCCGGAATCCATGAGCCACATGTTCTCCAACCGAAGTTCCTGCATCAATAGAAAGGTAGGAAGTGTATGGTACAACACTGGGGTTAGTATACTGAGAAGGATACCAGTGTTGTGTCATAGGCCCAGAAAAAGTATTAGAAGCAACACCAAACTGTCATCGTCCCATGGGTGGATAGCGATCACCACCAAACTGAAAAGGTGGTCCGCTATGGAACGGAAAACCTCCAAACTCACCACTATGTCCCATCTGAGCAAAGCGATCACCACCATACTGAAAAGGTGGTCCGCTATGGGACTGAGCAGCAAAGCCTCTTACACTTGGCTCACGGTCGTATTGAGGACGACCAGGCGACGGGCACGACCACCACCCTGTAGTCTAGCTGCCTGGGGCCTAGCTACCTGAGGGGGTGCACCTCCAGGCCTAGCGCCCTCCCTCTGAACTCCCTGACCTTGCACACCATGGAGAGGGTGGTGCCTGGCCTGGTTGTTCAGCTCTAACTCCTTCCTAGCGTCTCTCTTCCTTCGAAAGCAAAACTCAGTTAGGTGACCCTCACGGTGACAGTACTCGCACTCGAACCTCACCACTCTCTTGGGTTGTTGGTTCCTAGGGTTGCGAGGGTTGTTCACTCTGGCTGGCTGCTTGCCTCTCGAAAGGGGATCACTAGAGACGTCAGGAAGGGTGTCAAGTGTGTTCCTAAGATGGTTAGGTTTGGAAACCCACACTTGCTTGCGAGGTGGAGCCTTGGGAGCTTCGTCAAGGATGTCATCCTTGGTGATAGGCTTGGGAGGCTCAGGTGGGGTGATCTTGGTAAGCTTAGGGATAGCAGATGGCTTCTCACTAGGGTCCACTCCACTAAACTCACCGATCTTGCCAAAGCTACTAGCGCCCTTCTCACCTGAAGCAAAGCCTACTCCCGAGCAATCAGTTCCCCTCTTGAACTGATTGATCATCATGCCCAACTGTGGCACACTGCATGACACCCAACTCAGGATGGACCGGAGGTACGTGTTTTCCTCCCCAGTTTGCATCCTGTCATGCCGACAGTTGGCAATCTCAAGCTCCAACCCCACGCATCGCTCACATGGAGCGGACAAGGTGCTGACTGAGCTGGCCTTCATGGCTTCAGCAAGCTTGGCACCAACTTCTGCCAGCTCAGTTCGCAAGCTAGGACAGAGCTTGCACGCACCCAGCAAAGAAGACCTTGCCTTCACTTCCTCCAGCTCCTTCAAGGAGAGACACTCTTTGCAATCACCCACCAAGTCTAGCCTACTCTTCAGCTCATCATACACCTCAATCAAAGAGGCATACTTGGTTTGCAAGGTGGCAAAGTTTGTCATATGCATCGTGCACTCCTCACACTCCTCCGCATCAGTCACCTTCACCTCGGACCTAGCGAACTCAAGCTCCTTAAGCGCCTCATTCATCTTAGCCTTAAACTCGTTGCGCTCTCGGATAGCTCACTTGAGTTGCTTGTCCTGACCGAGAACTATGTCGACAAGAGAATCGCGCTCACCGGTAAGACGATCAACAAGAGAAGAGGTTGATACCTCGGAAGCATTGTCGTCGTCGTCGTCGTCGGTGTCAGCGTCCTTTGCCTGGCACTTGAGATCCTCTTCGTCCAAGGCCATGGTGCAGAGGCCCTTGGAGGAGTGGTCGAAGAAGCAGAGTCCGTTGAAGCGTTCTTCTGTCTTGTGCTCGGACCCATCATCGCTGGAGTCGCCGTCGGAGGTCTTCTCGCCGTCGCTGATGGTGGCGAGGAAGGCGCGCCGACCGGCATCAAACGCCTTCTCCATGTCCTCTCGGCGATAGCTGCCCTTCTTCTTTCCGGCCTTGTTCTCCGGCTTGCCCTTGCGCCTAGAGTTGCGGTTCTTGCCGTGGAAGTTCTTGTCGTTCTTGGGACAGTTCACCATGAAGTGGTCTAGATCACCACACTTGTAGCAGCCCTCGCGTGCGCCACCACGCCGGCGATTCAGGCGGTTGTTGTGAAACCGCGAGAACCGGGTGATGACGAGGGCGAGCTTTGTGGCCCAAACTCAGAAACCCGCGCACCCAGGTTTTGAGGCCCAAACTCGGAAATCGGCCACCCCGAGTTTTGAGGCCCAAACTCGGAAACCATCGATGGTAGCTTTTCGAGACTCAGCTACCGAACTCGTGACGTAGACGGGATGTGGTTCGCACACCCCGAGTTCCAGCACCGATGCCGGAGCATGTCCAGCCTCCACGCCGGGCACAGTGCATTCGCCATCCTTCTCGGCCTCCCGCCAAGTGTCACGACGCCATCACCTTCCTCCCGACTCGGCCGATGCACCGCACATCCCCATGTGCTCTTGTTTGTCAACGCCACGTGTCAGCTACCACAGCTGGTCCTCAGGTCTCCCGATCCGTCGGTCCAAGCTCCATGTCCGCCCTTCACCGCTCTCGGTCCGTCGGCACGACACGTCCCTACTTGACTTTCACCTCACCTTCGACCACTGCCCGAGCTCCGCACCTGCACATCAACACAGCCAAGACACATGTTGCCCGTTGATCGATCACTCATCACTCAGGAAGGGAACCACAAGGGCACATATCAACCTTGTTCTCACTGGGTGACCTCCATCACTTTCTTGGGATGCAGGTTCAGCGCCGGTCTGATGGTCTTTTCTTGTCACAGTCTCAGTATATGCAGGAGATCCTCGACCGTGCAGGCATGGCTGCGTGCAAGCCTTGATCCACACCGGTAGACACGTGCTCCAAGACTTCTGCAGTAGATGGTACCCCTGTCAGTGACGCTTCTGATTACCGGAGTTTGGCTGGCGCTTTGCAGTACCTCACCTTCACTCGCCCGGATATCTCCTATGTTGTTCAGCAAGTTTGCCTCCACATGCACGATCCTCGGGAACCTCACCTTGCTGCCTTGAAGCGAATTATGCGGTACATTCGGGGCACTCTTCACCTTGGGCTGCTCATTCGACCTTCAGCACAGTTTGAGATGGTGGTTTACTCCGATGCTGATTGGATCGGCTGTCCTGACAGCCGCAAGTCCACCTCGGGCTATGCCGTGTTTCTAGGCGATAGCTTCGTTTCATGGTCCTCCAAGCGTCAGAACACTGTCTCCCGGTCCAGCGCCGAAGTCGAGTATCATGGTGTGGCTAATGCAGTTGCTGAAGCTTCCTGGCTACGCCAACTCCTCTGTGAGCTCCACTCCCGACAACATCAGCGCCGTCTACATGTCCTCCAACCCAGTTCAACACCAACACACCAAACACATTGAGATTGATCTCCATTTTGTTAGGGAGCGTGTCGCTATGGGTGTTGTCTGTGTCCTTCATGTGCCGACGTCGTCTCAGTATGCTGACATCTTCACTGAAGGTCTGCCTTCGACGGTTTTCCAGGAGTTCAGGTCCAGTCTGAACGTCTGTGCCCACGTTCCGACTGCGGGGGGTGTTAGACAGTCACATATAGGAGCATGGGCTGATTGGCCCATTATGGTTAATTATAGGTTGATTGATATTGTATTAGGCAAGGAGACCCTACTGTGGTCTTATTTCTATAAACCAACCCAAGGTCCTCCTTGCCTATATATGTAACCTGCCTATTGGCCTAATCAATCTATATATTCCCAATTGCCTTCACCTGTGTTTACGCTTGTGTAGACGTCTCGCACGCCTCCTCAAAATAATCTACTACCTTGGGCATACACCTCGGTAGACTGTCGACCATATTTCGTCGACAATGATTTAGTATGATTTTTAAAGATTGAGACAAAATAAATAAAAAGGAAAAAGACAAAACCATGCTACTATAGCAAAACCACCGTCCAAACCTCGTAAGGGCTTGTTTGTATGTACATGTATTTAACTTTATCCAGATGTGTTGGACTGTATTTGAACTAAATTCTATTTTAATCCATATGGTTTGAGGTAGATACATGCACATCCAAACAAGGCGTAAAGGATTTGACGAGAAATTTCAGAGGTAAAACATCTGGTTTATAGTTTGAGGGTAAAGTAGTCCACATTCAATAGTTGAAAGGGTTATGTAAACTTTTTCCTAAAACAATTCGTTGTCGTTCAAGTAATAAACTTATATCTTCAACAGGCAAAATGAATTTACATATTACGTCATCCTGCACACACATTATTGAGATGGTGTGTCATATATAAGGGAAAGATACAACAGCCTGGAACTACTAAAATTTCAACCAAAATCAAATTATCCAAACATCAGAACTAGGTTTCTGTTATAAATATTCATGAACTGATTTATTTGAGTGTGCAAACAGGATACCAAGACCAATTTCTCAGTAATATAAAGGGCGGGTAAAGAAAATAGAGAACAGCAAAGTAAAAATAGGCATACATGGGCAATTGATCATATCAAAACCCAAACTGAAACAACAAAGCTATGTATTGACAACTCATCAATCAAAGGGGCATAAACTTGAGTTCATGAAATTTGATATCACTAATCTATGCAGCTGACCTTAAAATAAGATGTGGGGTATGAGCCTATTTACTGTGATCTCTGAAGCTTGAATCACTCCTTAATATCAAAAGGTCTGGTAAGAGCCTCCTACCTATTGTGCTGAAACTGGTGGTATGTTGCTGCTGCCACCACCCAATCCAGCTTTCTGCCCCAATTCTGCCAGTTGGTGAATAAACTCGGCCCCACTAAGAATTTCTGTTGCACCATATATAACATGTTTGGAAGGCTGTGAGTGTTGCTCTAGCTCCATCAAGCTCTTGTACTCAATGTAATTTCCACCACCAATCATGAAAACAACAGCTTCTCTGAAGGGTCCTTTAAACTGCCCACTAGTTCCTGACCTAGGAGTCCGTGGATCAAACAAAAGGTAGTCATCCACCTCTGGGTTTGGTTTCCCTTCCATCAGAGCTTCAACTGTTCTTGTCAAGGCCAGCTGCCTCCCATCTGACAAGAGATTCTTTACACCTGCAGTCACAGCGCTAATGGACTGCCCATACAGCTTCTCTGCCCAGTCGACAATGTTGCTCTTAGTTGCTGTGCCTGAAGCAGCTGCAAATTGGGTATTCAATGCCTTTATCCTCTTCACGTACTGAAATGCACACATGTCAACTTCGGACTCCCGCAGAGCTGCCTCAACCTGCTCCAGTTCAGATGATGGTGGTGTCTCAAAGGACAGCAGGTAGGTCACAGCTAGCCGAAGCTTATCTTCCTTAGTGCCCTTCCCTCTCACGAGACTCAGCAAAGTATTCCGGTCAACAGTGCCATTCACAAGCATATCATTCTCACAGTCGCAGTATCCATCCAGAGACCTCTCCTTGATATGCCCAAGCAATGATGTTGCAATATTGGTGTGCTTATCAATCATCTTCTTCCGTTCTGTCAGTTCAGGTAGTGAGTTGACCGCATTCATGAGATGCTTAGTGTTGCCAATCAGATCAGTACCATCAAACTCAACCCCAACCTTGCCACCACCAGTGCGCTGGTTCACCTCATCCACATCCTGCTTGTACTTGGCAAGCTGTGCCTCGATTTCCTCAGCAACTTTGGGGAATGGAGACCAGCTGTTTGCCACCCAGAATTTGTCAGAATCGTCCAATTCGTACTTCTCTGCCGGCAACTTCAGCTTGTTCTGCTTCAAGCCAAGCACGTCGTGCACCAACGGGCGGTAGCTCCAGTCGTGCTGCACCTCGACAGACAGCTCGAAATTCCTGTCAAAGAGGCACAGCACAGGGCGCTGGAATGACGTGACGGCGGCAGATGCAGCCTCCGTGAAGAGGTTGGGCTTGGCAAGTAGGTGATCGCGGAGCCGGGCGTCGAGGGCGCCGGCCACCATCTCCGCTGGCCCGCCGCGCGCACACCTGATGACAGGCACAACACCGAGTGTGGCGACGACGCAGAAGAGGCCCAGCGCGACGGCGTCGACGAGCGCAGTGATGTCAGCGTCGGCAGCGGCGGGGTCGTTTAGTGCGACGTAGGCCCGGGGCTGCGCTAGCGAGAAGAGGCCATCCTCGAGGCACACGAAGTCGATGTACTGGTCAGCAACGCGCGCCACGCGGCCCGCACACGCGGGCGGAGCGACGGCGCAGGCGGTTGCGAGGCGCTCCAGCAGGGGTCGCGGGACGGAGGTTGAGAAGTTGACGTGGAAAGACCCGTAGAGCCCCGCGGCGGCGTCGGCCGCTATGCGGTCCACGTTTCCTGCCGTGGGCCGGACGAAGTATACGGCCGGCGCATCGGGCACCGCCTGCCGCGGACGGTCGATGCCAAGGGTGAGGGTGACACCGTGGTGGCGGACGTCGCCGAGCTTGAGCACCGGCGAGAGGACGGAGATACAGGCCTGGTCCATCACCAGGATCTTGTAAGCATCATCCTCGCCCTGCCCCTCGCCGCTGTTCGGCAACTGCTGCTGGTTCAGGTGCAGCATCCGCACGATAACATCTGGATCAGAGGCAGAGAGCGCGATTAGAGCCAGCACTGGGCAGACACGCAAGTAGACGGAGGGTATTGGGCTTACCGAGCTGCTTGCGGCGGAGGCTGAGCGTCATGGCGGTCCTCCGGTGTGTCGCCGGCGTGGATCAGATCGGATCTGGAGGGAGCCACCAGATGTGCGTTGTGCGACTAACCATCCAATGGTAACCGTTGATTTTCTCTAGTGAGATGCTTCGATGCAAAGCATCAACTAAATTGTTTGTTAATTCGTCTCCCGCGATGAAATGAAAACAAATAAGATCCTTGATGTATTTAAAAAAAAGTTTCACCTATCACTCAAATATTAGAAGATATGCATGGAGTATTAAATATAGACTAATTATCAAACTAATTTGTCAGCTGGAATCTACATCACGAGACGAATCTATTGAACCTAATTAGTTCATAATTTGACAATGTGATGCTACAGTAAACATGTGATAATGATATATTAATTAGGCTTAATAGCTTTGTCTCGTTAAGTATTATCCGACGGTCATAGCATCTAACGTGACATCCTAATTTTTTCCCGATGCGCATTTAAACAAGGCCTAACGCCTATTTGCAAGCTCAGTTTCCGGACCAAAACCACTGTAATTTACGAGTCCGGAAATTTTTCTGACCTAACTCAAAATAGGAAAAAGTTCGCCTTTTCTCCCTCAACTTTTGCATTCCTCAATGAACTCTAAAACCGGACACAATACAGAAAGGTCCGAATTAGCTAGAGGACGGGTGAATGGCCTAATTAAAAATCTACAAAACACTTAGGCAAAAAATTAGCAACACAAATGACGAAGCTTTTTGCACTAGCCTAAGGATTGTGTTGCAAGCTACCTATCCAACAATTCTACTTAATATTTTAATGTCACTCAAACAATTAGAGCTATACAATTATGCAAGAGATGAATACAAGCTCTACCACAAATATATAATGACTAGGAAGATAATAAATAACTTATCTACACAAGATATAGAGCGCAATATAAAAGTACAAGAGATACACAATTAGTTAGCTTGAATTGAATATAAACACAATAAGACAAAGAGCTAGATGGAGTGATTTCATCGAGCCTTCGAAATCGCCTTTGAAGAACCAATAATCAGTGAATATCCAAGCTTGAAGCCAATCACCAAGAGTATGAGTGAATTCCAATCACCAAGAATGCCAAGAGACAATCGCCACAAAATCAAGCACACAATTGACACGGCGATTTATCCCGAGGTTCACGTGTTCGCCGGTATTCTACTTCCCGTTGTGTCGACCAACTCTTGGTGATCGGTGGCTAATTGGCACCACGAAGAGCTACACAATAGCCATAAGAATGTACTACAAGAGAGGTAGGTCAATGACACGAGCAATTCACTAGAGGTGTCTTTCGCCACTCCGACGGAGAATAGGTCCGAAAAACCCCTCACAACTTCGTCAGTGGTGCCCAAGAACAATCTCCAACCAAACACCTCCAAGCCATTTAGGAACTGTCAAATGCCAAGAGTAACAAAAAACTCGCTGTCGATGTGAAGAACTAGTGTCACTAGGATGAACACCTTCAATCTTTAGCACTAGAACACTCAACCTCAGTTGGAATCAAGAAATCAAATCAAGAGATGAGTTGGGAGGGTTGCCAATGCTTACAAGGATGCTAGGGTATCAAACTGTGCAAGAGGGAGCACCCACAAGTCGGCCAACCCACTTATATAGCCCACACATAAAGGGGCTAATCGTTGGGCAATTATATCAGTTTGACCCAAAACTCATGTTTGGTGGGTTTTTGGTACTTTTATTTCCGACGGAATGGTGCCGCAAAACTCCCGCGGGATGACCATTTTTCCACTGATGCAGCGAAAAACTCGTAGTTGAATTTTTCACAACGGACACAACAAATTGTATTAGTTTGACCCAAAACTCATGTTCGGTGGGTTTTTGACACTTTCATTTCTAATGTAACGGTGCCGCAAAACTCCTGCAGGATGGCCGATTTTCCCGCTGATGCACCGAAAAACTCGTAGTTAAATTTTTCACAATGGACACAACAAATTGTATTAGTTTGACCCAAAACTCATGTTTGGTGGGTTTTTGACACTTTCATTTCTAATGTAACGGTGCCACAAAACTCCTGCGGGATGGCCGATTTTCCCGCTGATGCACCGAAAAACTCGTAGTTAAATTTTTCGTAATGGACGCATACAATCATCTCAGTTTGACTCAAAACTCATGTTTGGTGGATTTTTGGCACTTTTATTTTTGATGGAACAGTGCCGCAAAACTCGCGAGGGATGTCCATCTTTTCCACTGATGCACCGAAAAACTCGTAGTTGAATTTTTCAAAATGGATGCATCCAATCGTCTTAGATTGAGCCAAAACTCATGCTTGGTGGGTTATGGCACTTTCATTTTCGACAGAACTGTGCCGCAAAACTTGCGCGGGATGGCCGTTTTTTCCACTAATGCACCGAAAAACTCGCAGATGAATTTTTCGCAACGCACGCACCCAGTTGTCTAAGACTGAGCCAAAACTCATGTTCGGTAGGTTTTTGGCACTTTCATTTCCGACGGAACGGTGCCGCAAGACTCACGCGGGATGACCGTTTTTTCCACTGATGCACCGAAAAATCGCAGTTGAATTTTTCACAAGGGACGCACACAATCGTCTCAGATTGAGGCAAAACTCAAGTTTGGTGGGTTTTTGGCACATTCATTTTCAACGGAACTATGCCACAAAACTCGCGAGAGATGGCCGTTTTTTCCACTGATGCACCAAAAAACTCGCAGTTAAATTTTTCGCAATGAACGCACCCAATCATCTCAGTTTGACCCAAAACTCATGTTTGGTGGGTTTTCGGCAGTTTCATTTCTGACGGAACGGTGCCGCCAAACTCGCGCGAGATGAAAGTTTTTTTCAACAATGCACCAAAGAATTCGCAGTTAAATTGTTCGCAATGGACGCACCCAATGGTATCAGTTTGACCCAAAACTCATGTTTGGTGGGTTTTGGGCACTTTAATTTCCAAAGGAATGTTGCCGCAAAACTCGTGCGGGATGGCCGATTTTTCCACTGATGCACCGAAAAACTCGTAGTTGAATTTTTGAAAACGGACGAACCCAATCGTCTCAGATTGAGCCAAAACTCATGTTTGGTGGGTTATGGCACTTTCATTTTTGACGGAACTGTGCCGCAAAACTTGTGCGGGATGGCCGTTTTTTTCACTAATGCACCAAAAAACTCGTAGTTGAATTTTTCATAACGGACGCACCCAGTCATCTAAGACTGAGCCAAAACCCATGTTCGGTGGGTTTTTGGCACTTTCATTTCCGACGGAACGGTGCCGCAAAACTCACGCGGGATGGCCGTTTTTTCCACTGATGCACCGACAAAAACGCAGTTGAATTTTTCACAAGGGACGCACCCAATCATCTCATATCGAGGCAAAAACTCAAGTTTGGTGGGTTTTTGGCATATTCATTTTCGACGGAACTGTGCCGCAACACTCGTGCGAGATGGTCGTTTTTTCCATTGATGCACCAAAAAACTTGCAGTTGAATTTTTCGCAACGAACGCACCCAATCGTCTCAGTTTGACCCAAAGCTCATGTTTGGTGGGTTTTTGGCACTTTCATTTTTCACGGAACTGTGCCGCAAAACTCGCGCGGGATGGCCGTTTTTCCACTGATGCACCAAAAAACTCGTAGTTGAATTTTTCGCAACGGACGCACCCATTCATCTCAGATTGAGCCAAAACTCATGTTCGGTAGATTTTTGGCACTTTCATTCCCGACAAAACGGTGCCGCAAAACTCGCGTGGGATGGCCGTTATTTCCACCAAAGCACCGAAAAACTCACAGTTGAATTTTTCGCAACAGACGCACCCAATCGTATCAGTTTGACCCAAAACTCATGTTCGGTGGGTTTTTGGCACTTTCATTTTCGACGGAACGGTGCCGCAAAACTCGCGCGGGGTGACCGTTTTTTCCACTGATGCACCAAAAACTCGCAATTGAAATTTTCGCAACGGACGCACCCAATTGTCTCAGATTGAGCAAAAACTCATGTTCGGTGGGTTTTTGGCACTTTCATTTCCGACGGAATGGTGCCGCAAAACTCACGCGGGATGACCATTTTTCCACTGATGCAGCGAAAAACTCGTAGTTGAACTTTTCACAACGGACACAACAAATTGTATTAGTTTGACCCAAAACTCAGGTTTGGTGGGTTTTTGACACTTTCATTTCTAATGTAAGGGTGCCACAAAACTCGTGCGGGATGGCCGATTTTCCCGCAGATGCACCGAAAAACTCGTAGTTAAATTTTTCGTAATGGACGCATACAATCATCTCAGTTTGACCCAAAACTTATGTTTGGTGGATTTTTGTCATTTTGACGGAACGGTGCCGCAAAACTCGCGCGGGATGTCCATCTTTTCCACTGATGCACCGAAAAACTCATAGTTGAATTTTTCAAAACGAACGCACCCAATCGTCTTAGATTGAGCCAAAACTCATGTTTGGTGGGTTATGGCACTTTCATTTTCGATGGAACTGTGCCGCAAAACTTGCGCGGGATGGCCGTTTTTTCCACTAATGCACCGAAAAACTCGAAGATGAATTTTTTGCAACGCACGCACCCAGTCGTCTAAGACTGAGCCAAAACTCATGTTCGGTGGGTTTTTGGCACTTTCATTTCCGACGGAACGGTGCCGCAAAACTCACGCGAGATGACCGTTTTTTCCACTGATGCACCGAAAAAATCGCAGTTGAATTTTTCACAAGGGACGCACCCAATCGTCTCAGATTGAGGCAAAACTCAAGTTTGGTGGGTTTTTAGCACATTCATTTTCGACGGAACTGTGCCGCAAAACTCGCGCGGGATGGACGTTTTTTCCGCTGATGCACCAAAAAACTCGCAGTTGAATTTTTCGCAACGAAAGCACCCAATCGTCTCAGTTTGACCCAAAACTCATGTTTGGTGGGTTTTTGGCAGTTTCATTTCTGACAGAACGGTGCCGCCAAACTCGTGCGAGATGAAAGTTTTTTCCAACAATGCACCGAAGAATTCGCAGTTAAATTGTTCGCAACGGACGCACCCAATGGTATCAGTTTGACCCAAAACTCTTGGTGGGTTTTGGGCACTTTAATTTCCAAAGGAATGTTGCCGCAAAACTCGTGCGGGATGGCCGATTTTTCCACTGATGCACCGAAAAACTCGTAGTTGAATTTTTCAAAACGGACGAACCCAATCGTCTCAGATTGAGCCAAAACTCATATTTGGTGGGTTATGGCACTTTCATTTTCGACGGAACTGTCGCAAAACTTGCGCGGGATGGCCGTTTTTTCCACTAATGCACCGAAAAACTCGTAGTTGAATTTTTCATAATGGACGCACCCAATCGTCTAAGACTGAGTCAAAACTCATGTTCGGTGGGTTTTTGGCATTTTCATTTTCGACGGAACGGTGCCGCAAAACTCACGCGGGATGTCCGTTTTTTCCACTGATGCACCGAAAAAATCGCAGTTGATTTTTTCACAAGGGACGTGTAACACCTCTGGTGTTTAATCTGTAATTAACCTGACATGTCATCATCATTAGTCATTAATCATTCTTGCCTTGCATTTATGTTTGCTTAGTACTTGTGTAGCAATCTCTTTTCAAAAACCCTAAAGCCCAAATCTTCCTATAAGGGCAAAAATGGTAATTTCAACTCTGTGCCTAGTCTTGTGTATTTCTTGTTCAGTTTAGTGTCTTGAAGCTTTGTTGTGTTGTTCAAAAATCAAAATCAAAAATCAGATTTCAAAATCCCTTTGAAAAACCCTAAATTCCAAACCCTGGTTTTTACCCTCTTTTAATAAGTTAAAAACTATTCAAAATTTGGACTTGGTCCAAAAAGCAAAGTTGTAGATCTTGTCAAGAGGAACAACTTTGGTATTTACAGATTTTCAAGTTTCTATATAAAATCAAAAGTAATTTTGAAATTATTCAAATCTTAAAAGTGTCCCCTTTTCTGATTTCGGATTTAATTCAAAAACTGTTTGGAATTTGAAAATATTCTTTTTGACAAAGTTGTAGATCTCCTTTTTCTGCACAACTTTGGTATTCTGAGTTTTTCCTGTGCAGTTCAAAATTTGGGAATAATTTTGCCAGCACAGAAATCCTTTTTCTAAAGAACCCTACGCTAGCTACTGTTCTTCTCCTACCTAGGGTCAGGAGGGGGCCTCGGCCATGGCCGCGCGCCAGCGCCGCTTGCGCCACGCGTCTGGCAGCTGCCTGACCACCCCGCCCCGTCGCCCTCAGAACAGCGCCATCATTCTTATCTGCACGCGCGCGCCAGTTGACCTCCGCGCCCATCCCCCACTGTTCCCTGCACAGCGCCGCCGCGTGGCCGTCGCCGGCGAGCTCACGCCCGGTCCCCTTAGTGCACGCCCGTCCTTCCGCCAGCGTGCAATCGATTGCGCACGCTTCGGCCAAGCTTACCCGCCTGCACGCGATACTTACCCGCCCCTGGCCGCGGCTATAAAAGGCCCGCCGGCCGGCCGGAGCTCCGCACTCACCCCGCCACCGTGGCCAGCTCACTCCAGAGTCTCCCCCGCTCAACCAACTAGCCCAGCAGCTCCGCCTTGAGCCCGTGCAGCTTCCCAGCTCCTCAATTCCATCGCTACCGCCTCCCACCGCCGAGTGCGAGCCCTTCTTCCTCAGCGCCGGTGAGAAGCCGACCGACTCGGGTCGACGGAATCCGCCGCCGTCGCTCCACCTCTCCTCCCTCTGACCTCTGATCCTCATTCCTTGCCTTTTTGCGTTCCTAACCGGCTACTGGTGGCCGTGCCTGGTGTACAGGGTCGCCGAATCGCCGGAGTGCCGCCGCGGCCGTCTCCTTCCTCGAGCCGCATCTCTCGAACGTGTCGAGCCTCACCCTCGAGCCTCACCCTCGAGCCTCACCCTCGAGCACGTTCCCGAGCCACACCCTCGAGCACGCCTGCGAACCGCGCTCCCTTGAAGCAGCCGAGCCCTGCCTCCGACCCGTGGTAAGCACTCGAAGCCCCCGGTCTCTGCTTCCACTCCGCTTCGCCCGAGCCTACCGGCCAGGCCTCGGACGGACGCTTGTCTCCGCTTCGCCCGAGCCTCCCGGCCAGGCCTCGGACGAAACGCTTGTCTCCGCTTCGCCCGAGCCTCCCGGCCAGGCCTCGGACGAAACGCTTGTTTCCGCCTCGCCCGAGCCCTGCTGTCCGCCTCGCCGCGATTCGCCCGAGCCCCTGCGAGGAAGGAGCACAGCGCTCTTTTCTTTTTCCTTTTTGAAAGAGTGTGAATAGTGTTCTGTTTTCTCTTTTTTTGTGTGAATTAATCTGTTGTTCCTTAAATCCTGATAAAATTATGGTATGCTCCATGCACTGTGTAGTATTTTAGAAAAATATGAAACTTGACTTTTCTGCAAGAATTTGAAAATGTAAAATCCCTCTTTTAATTAATAAATGGATGGTTTTGGATTTTTAGAAAATCATTTATAACTCCAAAAATCATGAGATAAATTTTTGTGAGCTTCCTATGCCATGTTTAGTCTCTGGTGAAATTTTGAAGTCTTTTGGAACAAGTTGATTTTTGAGCATTTATCTTTAATTGTTAAATAGTGCTTTTTGTTAATTAATGTCTGATTTTATTTGAGCACCTTAATGACCTCCAAAAATTATGAAATTTGTTTTGCCATCTATCTACACCATAATGAACTTATGTGATTAATTTGGTAATTTTTGGAGCAACTTCATAAAATGACCTTTTTAAATAATTAAGAAAAACAGAAAAGGTGATTACGGTTCATGTTGTATGCCCTGTGTTGCATTGTTCATACTAGCATACTCATGAGCATGCATCATTGCATTCGTATAGTCACCGAAGAAGGCGTCAAGATCGAGGCAGCCGCCGACGAACCTGTCCCTGAGGCTACCCCGAGCTCCGACAACTGCCCTGCCGCCCTCGAGCCTGCCCTCTTTGCTCTTCAAGGCAAGCCCCGGTGCATTTAACCCTTTCCTTGAATTTATAAAATGATTTCCTTAAATGCTTTTGAGTTAAATTATTGCATTAGGTTTATAGGAGTTGTGTGCTATCCTAATTGATGCACTATCCACCTTGACCACTGATACACCCGATACCTGCATTTCAAAAGTATTTGAAAAATGCTTAGCAATGCTTATTGAATTAGACTTTGCAATAAAATGCCAATTTCAAAAGTGTGATCACTTAAGGAATGTTTATGGGAATTTGGTCTTACTCCCCGGCTGTTGGCTAGGTATCTGATCCGTACCTAGTCAATAGCGAGGAGAGGTTGTCCGAGCGTACGGTGCCGTCATGTTGTAGTCCGGGACTCAACAGTTGACACCGATCGGGACAGGGTTGAAAAACTGACGGGACTATTACGCTTGGGTGAGATATAACCAAGGTATAGTTCTGGCTGGAAAATTAGGGACCATCCGTATGGGGGCCTGCTGGTCAAGACTTGTAACTATTCACATACTTCGGAAAGCTCTGGCTCCGAGAAATCCTTGATTGGGACTGACAACCGCGCACTGGGAGTGGAGAGATGGCGGAAGTAGCATGTACCCACGTGGTCGTCGTACCTGAAAAGGAGTGGTGTACTGTACTTCCGGGTGGCGTAGGACCGGTCCAATCTTGGGGAAATCGTGGTAGACGAGTTGGCATATGCAAGCTTGGGTGCTACATATGCAGTGTGGATAGGGATCCTCAGCTGAGTATTATTTATCCGGATTAACGTTGCTCCTCGGTTATGGAGACTTGGTCCACTGACTGTCAACGAAGAGTGGTTCTCAACTAGGATTGTTTTGAAATGTAAAATGAATCAGGAACGATGAAGAATTGAGGAATACTGAATATTTCCAAAATAAAATAAGGTTTACAAAAATGCTTTTCTGCAAAATACCTGACCTTGCTTAAGCCTTACCTTGACTACCCTAAGCCTCTCATTCCTGAGTCTTCTCCCTTTTTCTTAGTCGGGTAAGTCTTGTTGAGTACCCCAGTACTCAGGGTTTGTTACCCATGCTGCAGGTATGACAGAGTCCCCGATGTGTCTTGCACCCTGCTGCGTGACCATCGTCCAGGAAGAGGCCGATGAGGCCGAAGAATAGTTGTACACCCTCGGGCTGGGTGATTATAAGTATCTTTGCTGTTCTCCACTATGTTGCCTATGTCTATTTCTATTATCAGAACTTGGTTTGTAATAACTACACCTTAATTTCTATTTGGAACCCTGCTTTGTAAAACTAATGTTATTTAAGTCTTCCGCTCTTTATTCCGATGTTATTTGTAAAAGTATGCAATGTTGTAACCGAATTGTGAGATGATCCTGCGGACATTGGGCACTGATGTAGCCCGGTGGCGAACAGGTCTTAATCACATGGAACATGGGTTCGGCTGTCAGAGGTTGATAGGGACACGTGGGCCATGGGATTAGGGTCGTTCCGTCACAGAGTGGTATCGGAGCATCTCACTTTAACGTTGCAGTGTTCGTTTTTGCGAAAACTTCAAAAGACCTTTTGAGTCCAAACAAACTAAACTTGACTATTTTGAGTCCAAATTGCTTCTCTCATCTTGTCTCTCATATGGCAACACTAGCTAGTGGAACAACATATTTTTAAGCCCTATGTACCTTATTTATTTATTGCATTGCTTTGTTCCGTAGGAACGATTCATGCATCATGTCATAATCACTTAAGTTAACTTCCTCTCTAAGTTCGTTGGGGTAGTATGCCTTTACCTGTTCTTGCTAGCCTTTCTCATCCATCTTCTCTTATCCAGACATGGCTCGCATCAAGCTGACTGCCCGCAAGTCGACTGGACCGCATGGTGTGCCACGCCACCAGCTGGCACCACGCGCTGGGGAGGAGACTGGAGAATCTTCCAACAGTCGTCGCTTTCCCCGCCGCACCCGTAAGAACCTGAAGGAGGAGATCAAGGATATGAAGGCTGAGCTGAAGAACTTGGAGCATGACTTCTACCACTCACGCTTGGAGTTTTATGAGGCACGAGCTTCCCTGGAGCAGGCCAACCGGAACACGGTTCGCGCTATCGAGCAGCGCAATGATGCTTGGATCCGCGAGGACGTCACCAGAGCCGAGCTCCACGGACTGCAGCAGTACACAGCTCAGATTGAACAGTTCAATGATATGCTTCATGAGGAAGTGCATCAGCTGTATGATCAACTCCACCCCTTGGTACCCCCGGTTATGGAAGACCCTGAGGACGGAGTAGTGGAAGAACCCGATGTGGAACAAGAGCCAGACGTGGACGAAGAAATTGAACCTGCTGAGGACGTCCACGCTGAAGACGAGGACGAGGAGGAAGAGCCTGAGCTCATCCTCGAAGAAGACGACGACGAAGAAATGATCATCATCGATGAGGACTAGACCCGTCTTTAGGAGATGGAGATCCCGTGTGTCTGTACCACCTGCTTACCTAAAACCTTAGTCTAGGTTTGGGAGCGTTAGTCTGTCTTTTGTTAAGTCAGTCTGTATCTTTCTTTTCGTACCTTTTTCCCCTTATCAGTCCGTTGTTAATCTATCAGTCTTTGTATCCGAAGAAGCTATCAGTCTGTTGATTTCAGAACCCTATCTATGAATGCTAAGTTCCAAGTTGCTTAACAGATGCCTGTGAACACTCGCACTGAGCTGGAGGTTCTGATGATGCCAACCTTCCAAACCCTCCACCTGTTCCTGCTACGCTAGCAGATGCCATTGCAGCCTTGGCAGCCGCTGCTAACCTGATGGCTCAAAATCAGGGGCAGCAGAACAATGGTCACCGTGGTCGTCACGACATCAACCATGAGACTACATATGTGGATTTCACCGAGACCCGTCCACCAGTTTTCACCAAAGTAGATGAACCCCTGGAAGCTGATGACTGGCTCCGCACTATGGAGCAAAAGTTCAGTCTTCTCCGCTGTACCGACATCCAGAAGCCCCGGTTCGCTTCCCAGCAGCTTCGTGGTCCAGCAAGCGCTTGGTATGCCAACCTGTTGGCTGCCCAGCCAGAGGGTCATCAGTTGACCTGGGAAGAGTTCCGCACTGCTTTCCGTGCACATCACATCCCTTCGGGATTAATGAAGATGAAGCTTGATCAGTTTCTGGCACTGCAGCAGAAGGACTCCACAGTAATGCAGTACGTGGGTCAGTTCAACCATCTTAGCCAGTATGCCTCAGAGTATGTCAACACAGATGAAAAGAAGAGGGATTGTTTCCTTAGAGGTCTGCATCCTAAGATCCGCAGAAGTCTGTCCAATAACCTGACCGGTTTGTATCATGATGCTGTTGACCGGGCTGTCGCTTTTGAAGAGAGCAACCGTCAGTACCAAGAGGAGAAGAAGAAGAAGAAAGCAGGATCCAGCAGCTTCTTTGGCAATCACAAGCGCCAGAGGATCATATACCACCCCAGTCACCACCAAAATCGCCTACCTTACCCCAACCAGCAAGTGGTCGTCCGTACTGCGGCCACCACCCATAATGCCAACCAGCAGAGTGCCACACAACCGAACGCCCCAGGTGTTCGTATCACCACTCCACAAACAGCCTACAACCATCCCTGTTACAACTGCGGCCAGCTTGGTCACTGGTCTCGTGAGTGCCCAAAGCCCAAGAGGTATGCCCAGAATACTCAGAAGAATCCTGGAGGATCTCAGCAGCAGCAGCACCGTGCACAGCAGCAGCATGCTCAGAAGGGCAAGATTGTCAAGAAGCACGGACAAGTCTACTACACCGCTGTCAGCGATATACCAGAAGGGGGAGCCCGTCATGATCGGTAGGTTTTCCTGTTGCCAATCACCCTGCAGTTGTGTTGTTTGATTCTGGTGCATCGTATTCCTTCATCAGTCGTACTTTTGTCATCAAGCATGAGATATCAATTGAGGTTTTAAAAGAAAGTTTCTGCATATTTTCGCCTGGAGGGCGTATAAGTACTAAGGAAGTGGTTCGCAGTATACCAGTAATGTTGGGGGAACATGTATTTCCTACCACCATGATAGTGCTACGTGATTAGGAGATAGATGTCATTTTAAGCATGAATTGGATGTGTCAGTATAAAGCCATGATCGACATCCTGAATAGAGTTGTGAGAGTGGACATTCCCAACAGTACCTTCAAACTCCTTCTCCAACTCCCAATGCCTCAAAAACCAGCAGCCACACTTTTGAACACCGCCTATGTTCTGGAAACCAGAGACATCCCCGTGGTCTGTGAATTCCCTGATGTTTTTCCAGAGGACTTACCTGGTCTGCCTCCTGACCGTGATGTTGAGTTTGCCATAGAGCTAAAGCCCGGGACTGCTCCTATATCCCGCAGAGCTTATCGAATGCCTCCCAGAGAGTTGGCAGAACTAAAAATCCAATTACAAGAATTGCTGGATAAGGGCCTCATTCGCCCAAGCTCGTCTCCTTGGGGCTGTCCTGCAATCTTTGTAAAAAAGAAAGACAAGACTCTCAGAATGTGCATTGATTATCGCCCACTCAATGAGGTCACCATAAAAAATAAATATCCCTTGCCTCGCATTGATCTTCTCTTTGACCAGTTAGCTGGAGCAAAGTATTCTCCAAGATCGATCTCAGATCTGGCTACCACCAAATAAAGATTCGTCCTGAAGATATTCCTAAAACAGCTTTCACCGCCAGATACGGCCTATATGAGTACTTGGTCATGTCCTTCGGTTTGACCAATGCCCCTGCTCATTTCATGTACCTCATGAACTCTGTGTTCATGCCAGAGCTTGATAAATTCGTGGTCGTGTTCATTGACGACATCCTTGTCTACTCAAAAACCCCTGAAGATCATGCCGAACATCTTCATATTGTTTCTATCCCGTCTCAGAGAACATCAGCTGTATGCCAAGTTCAGTAAATGTGAGTTCTGGTTAGATCAGATCAGTTTCTTGGTCATGTCCTTTCCGCTGAAGGCGTGTCAGTTGACCCTGGTAAAGTGGCAGACATTCTGGATTGGAAGCCACCTACCACTGTTCATCAAGTCCGCAGCTTTATGGGAATGGCAGGATATTATCGTCGATTCATCCCAGATTTCTCAAGAATCGCCAAGCCTATCACTGAGTTAGTAAAGAATTCTGTGAAGTTTGTCTGGTCACCAGCCTGTGAGCAAGCCTTTCAAACTCTGAAGAAATTGTTAACCACATCACCTGTGCTAGCCCAGCCGAACATCGAGAAACCCTTTGATGTCCTACTGTGATGCATCTGGTACTGGTTTGGGTTGTGTTTTGATGCAAGAAGGTCGAGTGATCGCATATGCCTCCCGACAGCTTAAGCGACATGAAGAGAATTACCCAACTCATGATCTCGAGTTAGCAGCAGTAGTGCATGCCTTGAAGATCTGGCGTCATTATTTGTTGGGCAGTACCTGTAATGTGTACACTGATCACAAAAGCCTGAAGTATATCTTCACTCAAGAGGAACTGAATATGAGGCAGAGAAGATGGCTTGAGTTAATTAAGGACTATGATCTTGAAGTGCATTACCATCCGGGTAAGGCGAATGTGGTTGCCGATGCGCTCAGTCGCAAGTCATATTGCAACTGTCTGATGATGAAACCCTATGATTCTTCTTTGTGTTATGAGCTGGAAAAGTTGAATATTGAAATGATTCCACAAGGAACTCTGAATAATATCAGAATAGAAACCCCTATCAGAAAGCAGATCATCGCTGCACAGAAAGATAACCCTGGAATCAAGCACATCATCGAAAAGGTCCAATCCGGGAAAGGCTGATTGTTTCAAGATTGATGATGCAGGAGTAGTATGGTTTAAGAATCGGTTAAGTATTCCTAAAGTGCCTGAGTTAAGAAAGTTAATCCTTGATGAAGCACACTTGACTAGATTCTCCATCCACCCCGGCAAGCAACAAGATGTACCAGGACTTGAAGCAAAGAGTCTGGTGGACAAAGATGAAAATGAGATCGCCCGGTAGTTCGCTCAGTGCGATACCGTCCAGAAAGTCAAAGCCGTGCACATGAAGCCCGGAGGAGAATTGCAACCCCTTTATCTTACCTGCTGGAAATGGGACGATATCAGTATGGATTTTATCAATGGTCTACCCAAGACATCAAGAGGTTTTGATTCCATATGGGTGATCGGGATCGCCTTACTAAGCAAGCTCACTTCCTGCCAGTGAAGACCAGTTACACCGTCCCCACTTATGCCACTTTGTACAAGAACCACATAGTGAAATCCATGGCATACCCAAGAGCATTATCTCTGATCGTGGTACCCAGTTTGTCGCAAAGTTCTGAAAGCGTTCCATACCTCACTTGGAACCAAGCTCTTGCATAGTACGGCATATCATCCGCAACAGATGGACAAACTGAGCGAGTCAACCAAGTGCTAAGAGGATATGTTGAGAGCCTGCGTGCTCACCATCGCAGATACTTGGGATGACTGTTTGCCCTGGCAGAATTCTCATATAATAACAGCTACCAAGAAAGCATCAAGATGGCACCCTTTGAAGCACTATCGGTCGCCGTTGTCGTACACCTCTCAGTTGGTCTGAACCTGGAGAAAGGATTCTTTGGGGTGATCTAGTAAAAGATATGGAAGAGAAAGTCAAGCAAATACAAGAGAACATGAAGATTGCGCAATCTCGACAGAAAAGTTATGCTGACAAGAGCGTCGACCTCTGCAGTTCAAATCGGGGATTATGTGTACCTAAAGTCTCACCCACCAAAGGAGTCACTCGTTTTGGAGTCAAAGGAAAGTTAGCACCCCGCTATATTGGTCCCTTTGAGATTCTGGAATGTTGTGGCAAGGTAGCTTACAAGCTAAGTTTGCCCCATCATCTTTCAGCAGTCATAATGTGTTTCACGTCTCCCAACTCAAGAAGTGTCTCCGAGTACCGAGAACATGTGGTAGAAGTTGAAGGTGTTGAGTTAGACCTGATCTGTCATATCTGAGTATCCAGTTCGTGTGTTGGATTACAAGGACGTGTTACCCGGAGACCACACAAGATGGTACAAGATCCAAGTGGAACCACACTCTGAAGAAGAAGCACTTGGAATCCGAAGACTTCTTAGCAAAGAACTATCCCGACTTTCTCGATACTCTACTAGATATAAGGTTTTACCTTGTCCTTCTTAAGACGCAGAATCTCGGGCGAGATTTCTTTTAGGGGAAGGTGTAACACCTCTGGTGTTTAATCTGTAATTAACCTGACATGTCATCATCATTAGTCATTAATCATTCTTGCCTTGCATTTATGTTGCTTAGTACGTTGTGTGCATCTCTTTTCAAAAACCCTAAAGCCCAAATCTTCCTATAAGGGCAAAATGGTAATTTCAACTCTGTGCCTAGTCTTGTGTATTTCTTGTTCAGTTTAGTGTCTTGAAGCTTTGTTGTGTGTTCAAAAATCAAAATCAAAAACAGATTCAGAATCCTTTGAAAAAACCCTAAATTCCAAACCCTGGTTTTTACCCCTCTTTTAATAAGTTAAAAACTATTCAAAATTTGGACTTGGTCCAAAAAGCAAAGTTGTAGATCTTGTCAAGAGGAAACAACTTTGGTATTTTAAGATTTTCAAGTTTCTTATAAAATCAAAAGTATTTTGAAATTATTCTAAATCTTAAATGTCCCCTTTTTCTGATTTCGAATTTAATTCAAAACTGTTTGGAATTTGAAAATATTCTTTTTGACAAAGTTGTAGATCTCCTTTTTCTGCACAACTTTGGTATTTTGAGTTTTTCTGTGCAGTTCAAGTTTTGGGAATATTTTGCAAACACAGAAATCCTTTTTCTAAAACCCTACCTAGCCCTGTTCTTCTCCTACCTAGGCAGGAGGGGCCCCGGCCATGGCCGCGCGCCAGCGCCGCTTGCGCCACGTCTGGCAGCCGCCTGACCACCCCGCCCCGTCGCCCTCAGAACGCGCCATCATTCTTATCTGCCCGCGCGCGCCAGTGACCTCCGCGCCCGTCCCCCACTGTTCCCTGCACACGCCGCCGCGTGGCCGTCGCCGGCGAGCTCACGCCCGGTCTTGTGCACGCCCGTCCTTCCGCCAGCGTGCAATCGATTGCGCACGCTTCGGCCAAGCTTACCCGCCTGCACGGATACTTAACCGCCCCTGGCCGCGGCTATAAAAGGCCCGCCGGCCGGCCGGAGCTCCGCACTCACCCCGCCACCGTGGCCAGCTCACTCCAGAGTCTCCCCCGCTCAACCAACTAGCCCAGCAGCTCCGCCTTGAGCCCGTGCAGCTTCCCAGCTCCTCAATTCCATCGCTCCGCCTCCCACCGCCGAGTGCGAGCCCTTCTTCCTCAGCGCCGTGAGAAGCCGACCGACTCGGGTCGACGGAATCCGCCGCCGTCGCTCCACCTCTCCTCCTCTGACCTCTGATCTTCATTCCTTGCCTTTTTGCGTTCCTAACCGGCTACTGGTGGTCGTGCCTGGTGTACAGGGTCGCCGAATCGCCGGAGTGCCGCCGCGGCCGTCTCCTTCCTCGAGCCGCTCTCTCGACGTGTCGAGCCTCACCCTCGAGCGTTTCCCGAGCCACACCCTCGAGCACGCCTGCGAACCGCGCTCCCTCGAAGCAGCCGAGCCCTGCCTCCGACCCGTGGTAAGCATCGAAGCCCGGCTCTGCTTCCCTCCGCTTCGCCCGAGCCTACCGCCCGGCCTCGGACGAACGCTTGTCTCCGCTTCGCCCGAGCCTCCCGGCCAGGCCTCGGACGAAACGCTTGTCTCCGCTTCGCCCGAGCCTCCCGGCCAGGCCTCGGACGAAACGCTTGTTTCCGCCTCGCCCGAGCCTGCTGTCCGCCTCGCCGCGATTCGCCCGAGCCCCTGCGAGGAAGGAGCACAGCGCTCTTTTTCTTTTTTTGAAAGTGTGAATAGTGTTCTGTTTTCTCTTTTTTTGTGTGAATTTCTGTTGTTCCTTAAATCCTGATAAAATTATGGTATGCTCCATGCACTGTGTAGTATTTTAAAAAAATATGAAACTTGACTTTTCTGCAAGAATTTGAAAATGTAAAATCCTCTTTTTAATTAATAAATGGATGGTTTTGGATTTTTAGAAAATCATTTATAACTCCAAAATCATGAGATAAATTTTTGTGAGCTTCCTATGCCATGTTTAGTCTCTGGTGAAATTTTGAAGTCTTTTGGAACAAGTTGATTTTTGAGCATTTATCTTTAATTGTTAAATAGTGCTTTTTGTTAATTAATGTCTGATTTTATTTGAGCACCTTAATGACCTCCAAAATTATGAAATTTGTTTTCCATCTATCTACACCATAATGAACTTATGTGATTAATTTGGTAATTTTTGGAGCAACTTCATAAAATGACCTTTTTAAATAATTAAGAAAAACAGAAAGGTGATTAAGGTTCATGTTGTATGCCCTGTGTTGCATTGTTCATGCTAGCATACTCATGAGCATGCATCATTGCATTCGTATAGTCACCGAAGAAGGCGTCAAGATCGAGGCAGCCGCCGACGAACCTGTCCCTGAGGCTACCCCGAGCTCCGACAACTGCCCTGCCCCCTCGACCTGCCCTCTTTGCTCTTCAAGGCAAGCCCCGGTGCATTTAACCCTTTCCTTGAATTTATAAAATGATTTCCTTAAATGCTTTTGAGTTAATTATTGCATTAGGTTATAGGAGTTGTGTGCTATCCTAATTGATGCACTATCCACCTTGACCACTGATACACCCGATACCTGCTTTTCAAAAGTATTTGAAAAATGCTTAGCAATGCTTATTGAATTAGACTTTGCAATAAAATGCCATTTCAAAAGTGTGATCACTTAAGAATGTTTATGGGAATTTGGTCTTTACTCCCCGGCTGTTGGCTAGGTATCTGATCCGTACCTAGTCAATAGCGAGGAGAGGTTGTCCGAGCGTACGGTGCCGTCATGTTGTAGTCCGGGACTCAACAGTTGACACCGACCGGGACAGGGTTGAAAAACTGACGGGACTATTACGCTTGGTGAGATATAACCAAGGTATAGTTCTGGCTGGAAAATTAGGGACCATCCGTATGGGGGCCTGCTGGTCAAGACTTGTAACTATTCACATACTTCGGAAAGCTCTGGCTCCGAGAAATCCTTGATTGGACCGACAACCGCGCACTGGGAGTGGAGAGATGGCGGAAGTAGCATGTACCCACGTGGTCGTCGTACCTGGAAAGGAGTGGTGTACTGTACTTCCGGGTGGCGTAGGACCGGTCCAATCTGGGGAATCGTGGTAGACGAGTTGGCATATGCAAGCTTGGGTGCTACATATGCAGTGTGGATAGGGATCCTCAGCTGAGTATTATTTATCCGGATTAACGTTGCTCCTCGGTTATGGAGACTTGGTCCACTGACTGTCAACGGAGAGTGGTTCTCAACTAGGAATGTTTTGAAATGTAAAATGAATCAGGAACGATGAAGAATTGAGGAATACTGAATCTTTCCAAAATAAAATAAGGTTTACAAAAATGCTTTTCTGCAAAATACCTGATCTTGCTTAAGCCTTACCTTGACTACCCTAAGCCTCTCATTCCTGAGTCTTCTCCCTTTTCTTAGTCGGGTAAGTCTTGTTGAGTACCCCAGTACTCAGGGTTTGTTACCCATGCTGCAGGTATGACAGAGTCCCGATGTGTCTTGCACCCTGCTGCGTGACCATCGTCCAGGAAGAGGCCGATGAGGCCGAAGAATAGTTGTACACCCTCGGGCTGGGTGATTATAAGTATCTTTGCTGTTCTCCACTATGTTGCCTATGTCTATTTCTATTATCAGAACTTGGTTTGTAATAACTGCACCTTAATTTCTATTTGGAACCCTGCTTTGTAAAACTAATGTTATTTAAGTCTTCCGCTCTTTATTCCGATGTTATTTGTAAAAGTATGCAATGCTGTAACCGAATTGTGAGATGATCCTGCGGACATTGGGCACTGATGTAGCCCGGTGGCGAACAGGTCTTAATCACATGGAACATGGGTTCGGCTGTCAGAGGTTGACAGGGACACGTGGGCCATGGGATTAGGGTCGTTCCGTCACAGGACGCCACCAATCGTCTCAGATTGCGGCAACAACTCATGTTTGGTGGGTTTTTGGCACATTCATTTTCGACGGAACTGTGCCGCAAACCTCATGCGGGATGGCCGTTTTTTTCCAATGATGGACAAAAAACTCGCAGTTGAATTTTTCGCAACGAACGCACCCAATCGTCTCAGTTGGACCCAAAACTCATGTTTGGTGGGTTTTTGGCACTTTCATTTTTGACGGAACTGTGCCGCAAAATTCGCGCGGGATGGTCGTTTTTCCACTGATGCACCAAAAAACTCGCAGTTGAATTTTTCGCAACAGACGCACCCATTCATCTCAGATTGAGCCAAAACTCATGTTCTGTAGGTTTTTGGCACTTTCATTCCCGACGGAACGGTGCCGCAAAACTCGCGTGGGATGGCCGTCTTTTCCACCAAAGCACCGAAAAACTCACAGTTGAATTTTTCGCAACGACGCATCCAATCGTATGAGTTTGACCCAAAACTCATGTTCGGTGGGTTTTTGGCACTTTCATTTCCGACGAAACGGTGCCGCAAAACTCGCGCGGGATGGCCGTTTTTTCCATTGATGCACTGAAAACTCGCAATTGAATTTTTCGCAACGGACGCATCCAATTGTCTCAGATTGAGCAAAAACTCATGTTCGGTGGGTTTTTGGCATTTTCATTTCCGACGGAATGGTGCCGCAAAACTCAAGCGGGTTGACCATTTTTCCATTGATGCACCAATAGAATCACAGTTGAATTTTTCACAAGGGACGCACCCGATCGTCCCAGACTGAGCCAAAACTCATGTTTGGTGGGTTTTTGGCACATTCATTTTTGACGGAACTGTGCCGCAAAACTCTTGTGGGATGTCCATTTTTTCCACTGGTGCACCAAAAAACTAGCAGTTGAGTTTTTTGCCACGGACGTACCCAATCGTATCAGTTTGACCCAAAACTCAAGTTTGGTGGGTTTTTGATACTTTCATTTCAAAAGGAACGGTGCCGCAAAACTCGCACGGGATGGCCATTTTTTCCAAAAGATGCACCGAAAAACTCGCAGTTGATTTTTTCACAATGAACGCAACTAATCGTATCGGTTTGGCCCAAAACTCATGTTTGGTGGCTTTTTGGCACTTTCGGCCTTGTCTAGATGCAGAAGTGAGATTTTTCTCACTATAGCACTTTCATTTGTATTTGGCAAATATTGACCAATCATGTGCTAACTAGGCTCAACAGATTTGTCTCATGATTTACAACTAATCTATGTAATTAGTTATTTATTTTACCAACATTTAATGCTCCATGCATGCGTCCAAACATTGATGTGACGATGATGTGATGGAGAGAGATTGAAAAAATTGATAGTTTGGGTAAAGTGAACAAGGCCTTCATTTTCCACGGAACTATGCCGCAAAACTCGCGCGGGATGGCCGTTTTTTCCACTGATGCACCGAAAAACTCACAGATGAATTTTTCACAACGGACGCACCCAATCGTCTTAGATTGAGCCAAAACTCTTGTTCGGTGGGTTTTTGGCACTTTCCTTTCCGACGGAACGGTGCCGCAAAACTCACGCGGGATGTCCTTTCTTCCATGATGCACCGAAAAACTCGCAGTTGAATTTTTCACAACGAACACAACCAAATGTATCAGTTTGACCCAAAACTCAAGTTTGGTATGTTTTTGGCACTTTTATTTCTAACGGAACGGTGTCGTAAAACTCGTACGGGATGACCATTTTTCCCACTGATGCACCGAAAAACTCGCAGTTGAATTTTTCGCAATGGCCGTACACAATCATCTCAGTTTGACCCAAAACTCATGTTTGGTGGGTTTTTTGCACTTTCATTTCTAACGGAACGGTGTTGTAAAACTCGCACGGGATGACCATTTTTCCCACTGATGCACCCAAAAACTCGCAGTTGAATTTTTCGCAATGGATGCACACAATCATCTCAGTTTGACCCAAAACTCATGTTTGGTGGATTTTTGGCACTTTCATTTCTGACGGAACGGTGCCGCAAAACTCGCGCGGGTTTACCTTTTTTCCACTGATGCGTTGAAAAACTCGCAGTTGAATTTTTCGCAATGGATGCACCCAATCGTCTCAGTTTGACCCAAAACTCTTCTTTGGTGAGTATTTGACACTTTCATTTCCGATGTAACGGTGCCGCAAAACTTGCGCGGGATGGCCGTTTTTTCCACCGATGCACCAAAGAATTCGTAGTTAAATTTGTTCGCAATGGACGCTCCAATCGTATCAGTTTCGCCCAAAACTCATGTTTGGGTGGTTTTTGGCACTTTCATTTCCGACGGAATGGTGCCGCAAAACTCGTGCGGGATGGCTGTTTTTCCTCTGATGCACCAAAAAAATCAGAGTTGAATTTTTTACAAGGGACGCACCCAATCATCTCAGATTGAGGCAAAACTCAAGTTTGGTGGGTTTTGGCACATTCATTTTCGACCGAACTGTTCCGCAAAACTCTTGCGGGATGTCTGTTTTTTCACTGACGCACTGAAAAAATGGCAGTTGAATTTTTTGCAACGGACACACCCAATCATCTCAGATTACCCCAAAACTCATGTTTGGTGGGTTTTTAGTAGTTTCATTTCTGACGGAACGGTGCCACCAAACTCGCGCAGGATGGAAGTTTTTTCCAACGATGCATCGAAAAACTTGCAGTTGAATTTTTCGCCAAGGACGCACCCAATGGTATCAGTTTGACACAAAACTCATGTTTGGTGGGTTTTTGACACTTTCATTTTCGATGGAACAGTACCGCAAAACTCACGCGGGATGGCCGTTTTTTCCACTGATGCACCGAAAAACTTGCAATTTAATTTTTTGCAACGGATGCACCTAATCGTCTCAGATTGAGCCAAAACTCATGTTTGGTGGGGTTTTGGCACTTTCATTTCCGACGAAACGGTGCCGCAAAACTCACGCGAGATGGCCGTTTTTTCCACTGATACACCGAAAAACTCACAGTTGAATTTTTCGCAACAGACACAACCAATTGTATCAGTTTGACCCAAAACTCATGTTTGGTGGGTTTTTGGCACTTTCATTTCTAACGTAACGGTGCTCACAACTCGTGCGGGATGGCCGATTTTCCCGGTGAAGCACCGAAAAACTCGCAGTTCAAATTTTCGCAATGGACGCATACAATCATCTCAGTTTGACTGAAAACTCAAGTTTGGTGGATTTTTGGCACTTTCATTTCCGACAGAACGGTGCCACAAAACTCGTGCGGGATGGCCGTTTTTACCACCAATCCACCAAAAAACTCACAGTTGAATTTTTCGCAACGGACGCATCCAATCGTATTAGTTTGACCCAAAACTCATGTTTTGTGGGTTTTTGACACTTTCATTTCCGACGGAACTATGCCGCAAAACTCGCGGGATGGCCGTTTTTCCCAATAATGCAACAAAAAACTTGCAGTTAAATTTTTTGCAATGGACACAATCAATCATCTTTATTTGACCCAAAACTCATGTTCGGTGGGTTTTTGACACTTTAATTTCCGATGGAACGGTGCCGCAAAACTCACACGGGATGGACGTTTTTTTCGACTGATGCACCGAAAAAATGGTAGTTGAATTTTTCACAAGGGACACACCCAAACGTCTCAGATTGGGCCAAAACTCAAGTTTGGTGGGTTTTTGGCACATTCATTTTCGACGGAACTATGCCTCAAAACTCTTGCGGGATGACAGTTTTTTCCACTGATGCACCGAAGTGCTCGCTGTTGAATTTTTCGCAACGGACACAACCAATCGTCTCAGATTCACCCAAAACTCATGTTTGGTGGGTTTTTGGCACTTTCATTTCGAACAGAACGGTCCCGCCAAACTCGCGTGGGATTTCCTTTTTTTTCACAGATGTGTTGAAAAACTCGCAGTTGAATTTTTTGCAATGGATGCACCCAATCGTCTCAGTTTGACCCAAAACTCTTGTTTGGTGAGTATTTGGCACTTTCATTTCCGATGTAACGATGCCGCAAAACTTGCGCGGGATGGCCATTTTTTCCATCGATGCACCAAAGAATTCGTAGTTAAATTGTTCGCAATGGACGCTCTCAATCGTATCAGTTTGACCTAAAACTCATGGTTGGTGGGTTTTTGGCACTTTCATTTCCGACGGAACAGTGCCGCCAAACTCATGCGGGATGGCCGTTTTTTTCCACTGATGCACCGAAATACTCACAATTGAATTTTTCACAAGGGACGCACCCAATCATCTCAGATTGAGGCAAAACTCAAGTTCGGTGGGTTTTTATCACATTCATTTTTGACGGAACAGTGCCGCAAAACTCACGCAGGATGACCGTTTTTTCCACTGATGCACCGAAAAAATCACAATTGAATTTTTCACAAGGGATGCACCGAATCGTCCCAGATTGAGCCAAAACTCAAGTTTGGTGGGTTTTGGCACATTTATTTTTTGACGGAACTGTTCCGCAAAACTCTTGAAGGGATGTCTGTTTTTTTACTGATGCACTGAAAAACTGCCAGTTGAATTTATTGCAACGGACACACCCAATCGTCTCAGATTAACCCAAAACTCGTGTTTGGTGGGTTTTTGGTTTCATTTCTAATGTAACGGTGCTGCCAAACTCGCGCGAGATGGCCGATTTTCCCCCTGAAGCACCGAAAAACTCGCAGTTAAATTTTTCACAATGGACCATACAATCATCTCAGTTTGACCCAAAACTCAAGTTTGGAGAATTTTTGGCACTTTCATTTCCGACAGAACGGTGCCACAAAACTCGCACGGGATGACCGTTTTTTCCACCAATCCACCGAAAAACTCACAATGGAATTTTTCGCAACGGACGCACCCAAGCGTATCAGTTTGACCCAAAACTCATGTTTGTTGGGTTTTTGACACTTTTATTTCCGACGGAACTGTGCCGCAAAACTCGCGGGATGGCCGTTTTTTCCAATAATACACCGAAAAACTCATAGTTGAATTTTTTGCAATGGACACAATCAATCAAATTCGTTTGACCCAAAACTCATGTTCGGTGGGTTTTTGGCACTTTCATTTCCGACGGAACGGGGCCGCAAAACTCACGCGGGATGGACATTTTTTCCACTGATGCACCGAAAAAATCGCAGTTGAATTTTTCACAAGGGACACACCCAATCGTCTCAGATTGAGCCAAAACTCAAGTTTGGTGGGTTTTTGGCACATTCATTTTCGACGGAACTATGCCTCAAAACTCTTGCGGGATGACAGTTTTTTCCACTGATGCACCGAAGTGCTCGCTGTTGAATTTTTCACCACGGACACAACCAATCGTCTCAGATTCACCCAAAACTCATGTTTGGTGGGTTTTTGGTAGTTTAATTTCCGACGGAACGGTGCCACAAAACTCGCACGAGGTGGCCGTTTTTCCACAAATGCAACGAAAAACTCACAGTTGAATTTTTTGCAATGGCCGCACACAATCATCTCAGTTTGACCCAAAACTCATGTTTGGTAGATTTTTGGCACTTTCATTTCTGACGGAACGGTGCCGCAAAACTCGCGCGGGATGACCGTTGTTTGCACTGATGCGCCGAAAAACTCGCAGTTGAATTTTTTACAACGGACGCACCCAATCGTCTCAGTTTGACCCAAAACTCATGTTTGGTGAGTTTTTGGCACTTTCATTTCCGGAGTAACGGTGCCGCAAAACTCGCGTGGGATGGTCGTTTTTTCCACCGATGCACCAAAGAATTCGCAGTTAAATTGTTCGCAACGGACGCACACAATCGTATCAGTTTGACCGAAACTCATGTTTGGTGGGTTTTGGCACTTTAATTTCTGAAGCAATGGTGCCGCAAACCTCGCACGGGATTACCATTTTTCCCACTGATGCACTGAAAAACTCATAGTTGAATTTTTCAAAACGGACGCACCTAATCGTCTCAGATTGAGCCAAAACTCATGTTTGGTGGGTTATGGCACTTTCATTTCTAACGGAACGGTGTCGTAAAACTCGCACGGGATGACCATTTTTCCCACTGATGCACCAAAAAACTCGCAGTTGAATTTTTCGCAATGGCCGTACACAATCATCTCAGTTTGACCCAAAACTCATGTTTGGTGGATTTTTGGCACTTTCATTTCTGAAAGAGCGGTACAACAAAACTCGCGCAGGTTGACCTTTTTTCCACTGATGCGTTGAAAAACTCGCAGTTGAATTTTTCGTAACGGATGCACCCAATCGTCTCAGTTTTTTCCAAAACTCTAGTTTGGTGAGTTTTTGGCACTTACATTTCCGATGTAACGGTGCCGCAAAACTTGCGCGGGATGACCGTTTTTTCCAACGATGCACCAAAGAATTCGTAGTTAAATTTGTTCGCAATGGATGCTCCCAAGCGTATCAGTTTCGCACAAAACTCATGTTTGGTGGGTTTTTGGGACTTCAATTTCCGACGGAATGGTGCCGCAAAACTCGTGCGGGATGGCTGTTTTTCCATTGATGCACCGAAAAACTCGCAATTGAATTTTTCGCAATGGACGCACACAATCATCTCAGATTGAGAAAAAACTCATGTTCGGTGGGTTTTTGGCACTTTCATTTCCGATGGAATAGTGCTGCAAAACTCACACGGGATGACCGTTTTTTCCACTGATGCACCGAAAAAATCATAGTTGAATTTTTCATAAGGAACGCACCGAATCGTCCCAGATTGAGCCAAAACTCAAGTTTGGTGGGTTTTGGCACATTCATTTTCGATGGAACTGTTCCGCAAAACTCTTGCGGGATGTCTGTTTTTTCACAGATGCACTGAAAAACTGGCAGTTGAATTTTTTGCAATGGACATACCCAATCGTCTCAGATTAACCCAAAACTCGTGTTTGGTGGGTTTTTGGTAGTTTCATTTCTGACGGAACGATGCCGCCAAACTCGCGCGGGATGGAAGGTTTTTCCAACGATGCACCGAGTCCAAGTCGTGCCATGGGGTATACGGGTGCAATATCCCCACAGCTAGTCCCCGAGCACTTTGCATCCATTGTGCTGGGCGTCGTGAAGTTTCCCGAGCAGGTCGGGTCTGGTCGTATGTTGGTGAAGACGTCTTCCGACCAGGTCGCCTGATCGCAGTTGCACTTGTAATAGGCTTCCGACCAGGTTAAGCGGGTCGCGAACGTAACAGACAGAGCTGTAGCCGAAGTGCAGCCACGTGGAGTATTATGCGTCGCCCTGCAAAAAAGGATGCAAGGTGCTGCAAGAAAAATTTTGAAGATCTTTCATCTGGTGATGTGTATCCACTTTGGACGTAGCTAGACATCAATGGTCGACGACGTCCCGGCTGAGGTCTGAGCTAGTCCACATGAAGATGTAAAGGAAAAAGATGAACAATACATTCACCGCCAGGTGAAGTGTATCCACTTAGTCCCCGAGCTTGGGAGTAGGTGCTATAAGCACGTGATGCCAAGCTTGTAATTTTCCTGCATGGAACAAAGTCATTTTGACGAAAAGAAAAATGATGTGTGTACACGTAGTCCCCGGGCCTGTTGTAAGAAGCAGCATGGTTCTTATAGCAGGGCCAAAGAAAAAGCATTAGTGTAAATGTGAGGGGAGAGTTCCCGAGGTTGAAGTTGGAGATCCACAGTCCCCGGGAGTTACTGTAGTGCCGACCAGGAACTGAAGAGCTTACTGTTCCCCTAAAATTGTCATTAGAACTAGCAAGGGTGATCAGTCCCCGTGCATTAGTATCGCATTTAGTGGCGCAAAATAATTGAAATTGAAGAAATGATGAGGACGAACAAACAGGCCGTTTTGACAAACCAATAGCCCAACAGCCCTTTAAGGCGAATGCGGAACGGGCACGCGCGTGCAGTTGCCGTAGGCGACGTGGCGGTCGTGGGCGTGATGGGCACGGGTTCCCAGAAACCCTGGAGCCGAAGGGTCGGGCCACACTGTATAAAAGGGGAAGCGAACGGCGACGGTTCCTCACTTGTTCCTTATGCTCTCACCTCGAAGCCTTCGTCTCCTCTGCTTCCTTCGTTCGCAAGAGCGCCAATCCACTGTAGCAACAGATCTAAATCTAGATCCGCACTTCGTCGCTGTCGATGGTGGGCGGAAGGCGCACTCGCGGAGGCGCGGCGAAGGCGAAGTCCGACGACCGTATCGAGGTGCCGAGCTGGGCGCACGGGTGGACGCGGAGTGTTCTCCGCCAGGAGAATCTAGAGGAACTCGTCTTCGCCGGCCTGCTACTGAACAGCGTCACCGACGGCTGGAGGGAGGCGTACCTGGAGGACTAGTCGACGCAAAACACTTCGGAGCTCGTCGTCTTCGAAGCTTTCTTCAGGTGCGGATTCAGAATCCCAGTCCACCCCTTCCTACACGGGCTGCTGGACTACTACCAAGTCGCACTGTGCAATCTGACGCCGAACACGATGCTGCACATTGCGGTCTTCATCCACTACTGCGAGGCGTACCTGGGCATCGATCCCCACTTCGACCTCTTCCGCTACTTCTTCCGCCTGAAGATCAACGGCACCGGGGCGTCGAACATCATTGGGTCGGTGTATCTCCAGCTGCAGGACAGAATGGCGGAGAAGTACATCGCGATGCCGCTGTCTTCAAAGGCGATGGAGTACAAGCCCAAGTGGTTCTACATCCATCAGGAGGCGCCGAGGCCGCCGTGCGACCCGACCTTCGAGCCGAAGGTGTTGCCGTCGTGGTCGGAGCACCCCGGCGCGACGGCGATGGAGCAAGTGGAGGAGCTCCTGAAGCTGGTCGACAAGCAGTGCGTCGACGGGGTGGCGGTGGTGTCGAACTTCATCAAGAGGCGCTGCCAGCCCTGCAAGGAAAGGGCACACCCAGCAAAAGAGTACGCTGGGGACGCAGAGGACCAGACGTGGGAGGCACCGGAGTCTCTGTCGTCGTCGGAGGTATTCTTGCGGGTCGATGCACTGTTCGACCTGGGAAGAGGAAGAAATTGGAGCACTTACTAAAGTCGTACTCCCTGGAGTACCCTCCGCTGAAGGTTAGTGTCTTTGCCCTGCGTGTGTTTGTTGAAATGCGAAACTGAATACTTAAAGTCGTAAAATTGTGGCGCAGGGTCGGGAGGCGTTTGTGTCGCAAACGCTGTCGAAGGCGTGGCCAAAGGGCGTTGTCTCACGGTGGGAAGACGTCGGCGACGGCGAGACGCGGCGCGGCGAGGCGCGGAGGAGGCGTGGAGGACATCAAGAGCAGCGGCGGAGAGAAGGGAGAGAGCCCTGAGCCCCGGTCGGGGGGGGGGCGACGAGCCCGCACTGACCCGAAGGGAAAGCGCCCGACCACCCCTGCAAAGAAGAAGGTGTCGCTGGAGATTGGTGGCGCCTTCACCATTGATGAAGAGGCGGCGAAGCGTCGCCGCTTTGTCTTCGACTGGTCGAACGACGTGTCTGACAGTGAAGACGATGTCCCGCTGAGTGCCCATCACGGGCACGGGTCCTCGGCGGGGCGCGGAAGCAGAGCGGCGAAGGCGAAGCCGAAGCCAAAAGCGTCAAGGTCGCCGGAGCAGGCGTCGGAGGCCCGGGAGTCATCTGGCAGGGCAACCGGTGCGCCCAAACCATAGGAGGAGTCCGCGGGCGGTGGCACACGTCCACGCTCCCATCGCTTCTCCTGAGAGAAGAAGGTGTCGGGCCTGTAAGTGTCCCCAGCTCATCTTATGATTCTTACCCTGGTCGGATCTGGACGTTGATGATATGTCCATGCCCTTTGCAGGTCGGCGGATGCCGAAGAGGTGCCGGACACCAAAGGCGGTGGTCGGAGGGAGGCGAGTCCTCCGGTGGAGGCAGAGATTGGCGGGTCAGCGAAGTCGGCCGCGCCGAAGGAGACGAGAGGCGTCGGTCGTCGAGGGTCCATAGTCCCCAAGCGCCTTGGGGGCGGAGCAGGGGAGGCTCTGGAGTCCCCGAGCCTCAGGAGGGCGGCGGAGCGTCCCCAACGCGGGGGGGTGGAGGAGGAGGCATCGCGGCAGGAAGTGCTGCAGCCCCGGTGGCCGGGTCCTTGGGTTGTCGCGCCCGGGGGACGAAGAGGAAGGTGGCGCCGCCTGCCTCACCGGAGATCGAGGAGATCGAGCGTCCAGAGGAGGACCCGCATTGGCGTCCTGTCCGTCGTTTCCGCGTTGATGGGGATGAGGTCATCGAAGTTGATGACGAGGCAGCGAGCGTGGCGACGAACGCCGTGATCGGAGACGCGTCGAAGCTGCTGGAGAGGATCCAGGTGAGTACGTGCACCTCTTCATGTTGTCTCTCTCGATGGCCTTTGTTCATGCTTGTCGTCATTTCCCTGCAGTACCTGTTGAAGGTCGGGGAGGAGCGTAAGCTCGCCCTTGACCGGGTGGCGCCGATGGCAGAAGAGAACGAGCGGCTTCGGGCAGAGGTAAAGAGCGTCGAGGGCTAGTTTGCTGGCTTGGAGGCGCATCTGGAGGATGCCCACGCACGTTCTCTGGAGCTTGAGGAGATCATCCAGCAGCAGGGGCAGGAGAACTTCCAGCTTTAGTTGCGGGCCGATAAGGCCGACGAGTTCGTCGCACGTAAGTCGACGATGCTATTCTCCCTTTTGCTTAGTACGCCATCTGGTCGGAGTCCTGAATCATGGAGTTGTCTTCGCAGAGGCGATGCAGGCGGGCGAGAAGAAGCGTCTCCTGGCCGAGGAGAAGGCGAAGTCCAACGAGGAGGTGCGGAAGTGGCAGGCCATGCACGCCGGTAAGTCTCCGTGGTGAAGCGTGGTCGGAGGTGGTCGTCGTCTTACCCTTTGTTTTGGCGTTTGCAGTTTACCGGGAAAATGTGAAAATGCAATTTGCAGATCTGCAGCGACATATTGACGATTACCATGAGCTCTTCTAGTCGTTGGCGGAGGAGGTGGCCCCGTTGGTGCAGTGAATCGATGAGGATCCTTTCTTCCCAGCCGAGAAGGAGCGGTGGATCGGCGACCATGTCGTCCAGAAGGCGCGTGGCCTGTGGGGGCGCTTCCAAGCGTACACCAAGGTGGCGGCGCAGAGTGTGGCGGCTCATGGCCTCGCCATTCTTCGTTCGCATTATCCGCGGATGGAGATGTCGAGGCTGGGCGCTGGCTTTGCGGCGAACACGTCGGAGGCCGAGATGGAGCGTCTGGAGGAAGAAGCCGAGCCTGCCGCTGAAGCCCTCGTCGGAGGTGTAGACTTGTTTAGTGCTGGGCACCAGTAATATGTATATTAGGAGATAGTCTGTAAACAGACTCTTGGGCAAACTGAATCAAAACTTGAAGCGACTCGGCGTGTTTTGTTCGTTTCCCGAATTTTGCAGACCGAATAGTCGTGAGCTGTAGCGATGAACAGTTCGGCCTTGGGTTATCGTAGGATCCGTAGCGTAGAGTGCGGAGCTCGTTTGCGCGTAGGAGTCAAAGGCTTCACCCAAGGAACCTCTGCTGGCATCCCATAGCGCAGAGGGCGGGCGCTCATGCACGCGTAGGGAGGTACCACGACTAGGGTCTTTTCCGAGAGGCTCGATCGTGGCGTGACGTGGGCGAATGGCGACCGTTGTCGAGCGTGTGGGTGGCACGAACGCGAGGCACTGAGCTTATAACCTCAGAATTCTCAGCCCAAGGTAGCCTTTCCTTCATAGTGCAGAGGGCGGGCACTCATGCATGCGTAGAGAGGTTAGGACAGCCCCTGAGAGAACTGTTGGCCACCGTAGCGCAGAGGGCGGGCGCTCATGCACGCGTCCGATGGTGACAACAGCCCCAGCTCTGAGTTTTCATTGGCATTAGTCAGGCTGCTTGAAGACCGAATGGAGAACGTGCGCATAACCGGCGCATACAGGCACTGGACGTATAGCCTCCGGGGATCTCAGCCCAAGCTTAGCCTTCCCTTCGTAGCGCAGAGGGCGGGCGCTCATGCACGCGTAGAGAGGTAGGGACATCACTTGGGAGGACTGCTGGCCACCATAGCGCAGAGGGCGAGCGCTCATGCACGCGTCCGGGGGTTATAGCAGCCCCTGCTCTGAGTCTCCATTAGCATCAGCCAGGCTGTTTGGAGAAATTGGCGAGTCGTCCGGAGACAAGTTGGAGAAGTCGGCGAGCCATCTGGAGACGGGTGGAGATGTCGGCTAGCCGTCCGGAGACGGGTGGAGATGTCGGCAAGCCGTCCGGAGACGGTGGAGACGTCGGTGAGCCATCCAGAGACGGGTGGAGATGTCAGCGAGCCATCCCGAGATGGGTGGAGATGTCGGCGAGCCGTCCGGAGACGGGTGGAGATGTCGGCGAGCCGTCCGGAGACGGGTGGAGAGGTCGGCGAGCCGTCCCTTAAGCGTAGAATTTTCTAAGGTGCTCGATACTCCAGGAGTTAGGCACGTTGATTCCTTCGATATCGGCGAGACGATAGGCGCCTGGTCGGGTGACCTCCTTTGCCGTCCCAGTGTGAAGATAGTTTGTGCAGGCCGTCGGTCTTTAGTTTTCGCTTGAGGACGAGGTCGCCATCGAGGAAGGATCGGTCTTTTACGTTGCAGTTGTAGTAGCGGCGAACTCCTTCGAGATACTTGGCGGTGCGGAGGCAAGATGCCAGCCGTTCTTCTTCGAGTCAGTCGAGGTCGTCGCAGCGAGCCTGGTCGGAGGCTTCCTCTTTGTAGTTTTCTACCCGCGGGGAGCGGAAGACGATATCGGCGGGGATGACGGCTTCGGAGCCAAAGACCATGAAGTACGGCGAAACGTTGGTGTTGCGGCTCGGTTGAGTCCGAAGACCCCAGAGCACTGAGTGGAGCTCGCGCATCCAGCGACCGGGGTGCTTTTCGTCCTTCTGGTAGAGGCGCTTCTTCATGGCATCGAGGATCATGCCGTTGGCGCGTTCAGCCTGGCCGTTGGCCCGAGGATGGGCGACAGAGACATATTTGACGAGGACGCCACGCCCTTCGCAGAAGTCCCAGAAGACGTTTCCTATGAAGTTGGAGCCAAGGTCGGTGATGATGGAGTTCGGGAGACCGAAGCGATGGATTATCTCGTTGATGAAGGAGACGGCGTTCTCGGCTGTCACTTTGGTGATTGGCTTTGCTTCGATCCACTTGGAGAATTTTTCGACGGTGATGTAGATCCACTTGAAGCTGCCCGAAGCAGGTCGGAAAGAGCCGATCATGTCGAGCTCCTAGCAGGCGAAGGGCCACGAGGCCGGTATTGCTTGAAGCTCTTGCGCAGGAACGTGGGTTTGTTTGGCGAAGAATTGGCACCCCTAGTAGGTGCGGACGAGCTGTTCGGCGTCAGCGACCGCCGATGGCAAGTAGAATCCTGCACGGAAAGCCTTACGTACCAACGTCTTTGCGGCCGCATGGTTCCCACATTCGCCGGCGTGGATGTCGAAGAGTATCTCGAGGCCATCTTCCCTGGAGACGCATTTTTGGAGTACCGCTTTTCTGGAGTTTTTGCGCATGACCATACCGTCGACCAGGATGTAATTGTTGATGCGGCGAACGAGGCGCTCAGCTTCGGTCTTGTTAGCGGGGGCAAGGTTCTCGGAGAGATATTTGATGAAGTCCTCGCGCCAGTCGGACGGCGTTGTGGGAACGGCGGCAACCAGTTGTTCTGTCGGCGAAGGTGGAGTCGTGGCGTCCGTTGATGATTCGGAGCTTGGGTGGTCGGCGATGGAGGGCTCAAGTAGGTCGTGAACAAATACGCCGGCGGGGGCTGGAGATCTCGATGACGCCAACTTGGAGAGCTCGTCGGCCGCCTGATTCCTGTCGCGTGGTAGATGATGGTATTCGGTACCGAAGAATTTGCCTTCAAGCTTCCGGATGGTGGCGCAGTAGGCGTTCATCTTGTCGTGGGAGCAGTTCCAGTCCTTGTTGAGCTGGTTGATGATGAGGGCGAAGTCACCGTAGACCATGAGGCGCTTGACGCCTAGCTCGCTGGCATTGCGGAGACCATGGAGGGCGGCTTCATACTCGGCGGCGTTGTTGGAGGCTGGAAAGAGTAGCCGTAAAGCGTAGCAGAGCTTTTCACCATAGGGAGATGTGAAGAGAGAGAGAGAGTGACGCGAAGAGCGCCAGGCAACGGCTGAGGAGCCGTCAGAAGAGGGTAAGAGGGTCCAATGTTCTGGCGCTTCCGGCGGTACTGGGGTTTGGAGATCCGTCCATTCCGTGATGAAGTTGGCGAGTGCTTGAGACTTGATGGTCTGGCGACCCTGGAAGGCGATGTCGTAGGAGACGAGCTCGATGGCCCACTTGATGATGCGTCCTATAGCATCGTTGTTGCAGAGGATGTCCCCGAGGGGGAATTCTGTGATGAAGGTCACCCGTTCGGAGCTTTGGAAGTAGTGGCGTAGCTTGCGTGCGGTAATAAGGACCGCATAGAGGAGCTTTTGTACCTGAGGGTATCGGGTTTTGGAGTCGTTCAATACCTCACTGATGAAGTAGCAGGGTCGCTGGACGGGATAGGAGTGGCCGGCTTCCTCGCGTTCGACGACGATGACGGAGCTGATGACCCGGTTTGTGGCGGCGATGTAGAGCAGCTAGGGCTCCTTCTCCTTTGGTGCGGCGAGCATAGGAGGCTGGGTAAGATACTTCTTCAAGTCGGAGAAAGCGCAATCGGCTTCGGCGTCCAAGACGAACTTTTCGCCAGCCTTGAGGAGCTTGAAGAAGGGTAGCCCCTTTTCGCTGAGCCTGGAGATGAAGTGACTAAGGGACGCCATGCACCCGGTGAGCTTCTGGATGTCCTTCACGTTGGAGGGAGCTCGCATGCAGAGGACGACCGAAGTCTTGTCGGGGTTTGGGCGAATGCCGTCGCGGCTGACGATGTTGCCGAGGTGGTTTCCAGAAACACGCCGAAGATGCACTTGTTGGGGTTCAGCTTCCACTTGAACCTGTTGAGGGCCTTAAATGTTGCCTCGAGGTCAGAGATGAGCGTGTCGGTGGTGCGAGTCTTGATGACGACGTCATCCACGTAAGCTTCGACTTTCTCCGGGATGGGGTCCTTCTGGCAATCCTGGATCGCACACTGGTACGTGGCTCCGGCGTTCTTCAGCCCGAACGACATGGTCGTGTAGCAGTAGGCGCCGAAAGGCGTGATGAACGCCATTTTGATCTGGTCTTCTACCTTCAAAGCAATTTAAGGGTAACCGGAATAGCAATCGAGAAAAGAGAGAGAAGTTCGCACCCCGCGGTAGAGTCGACGACCTCGTCGATGCGAGGGAGGAGGAAGGGGTCCTTAGGGCAATGCTTATTGAGATCGGTGTAGTCAACGCACATACGCCATTCTTTATTCTTTTTGAGTAGAAGAACCGGGTTGGCGAGCCAATCCGGGTGATACACCTCTTTGATAAAACTGGCAGCTTGGAGCCGAGTGAGCTCTACCCCAATTGCATCCTTCCTATCTGGCGCGAAGCGACGGAGCTTTTGGCGAACCGGCCTAGTGGTTGAGGAGACGTTCAGGGAGTACTCGACGAACTTCCGTGGAACTCCAGGCATGTCCGTTGGTTTCCAGGCGAACACGTCGACGTTGCTCCGTAGGAAGTTGACGAGCGCGTCTTCCTATTTGGGGTCGAGGTTGGTGCCGATGACAGCAGTCTTCTCCGAAGCGCCATCCACCAGGGCCACCTGCTTCGTGTCCTTCGACTTCTTGCTGGAGCGCTGGTCGGAGGTCTCCGGATCTCGAGATCATCGTTGCGGAGCTTGGCGGCATCGGCGATGCAGTCTTGGGCGCCCTGGAGCTGTTGGCGTGTCTCGGCGGAGTTGATTGTCTCCTGCTCGCACTCATACGCCACTTGGATATTTGCCCGAACGCTGAGGACGCCTTTATTAGTTGGCATCTTTAGCACGAGGTAGGCGTAATGTGGAACAGCCATGAGCTTGGAGAGCGTCGGGCGACCGAGGATGGCGTGGTAGGCGATGTCAAAGTCGGCGACGATGAAGGTGATGTATTCCTCGCGGAAGTGGTCGGAGGTGCCGAACTGCACTGGGTGGGTTATTTGTCTAACGGGCATGGAGGGTTTACCTGGTACGATGCCCCAGAAGGGGAAATTTGTCGGGAACAGATCTCGCTTGGAGTAGTCAAGCTCGCGGAACACCGATGAGAAGATGATGTTGAGGGCGCTTCCGCCGTCGATGAGGACTTTGCGGTAGCGGCAGTTGGAGATCACCGGGTCGATGATGAGAGGAAAATGCCCTGTGTACTTGTCGTGCGACCACTGGTCCTCCCTGGAGAAGGTGATGGAGCGCTCCGACCAGTCGAGGTGGCGGACGTTGGCAGGGTCGTCGGTGATGGCGGCCACGGAGGCGATTTCGCGTCATACTTGGCGCCGCTTCTGCTCGGTCTCGATGACAATGTTACCACCGAAGATGGACAGTGTCCTCGTTGGTGCTCGGAAAGCAGGCTCGTGGGCGTCAGCGTCCTTGTCCTTGTCGTTGTCGTATCGCGGTCGCTTGTCATCGCTCCCATGAACGTTACGAGCGATGGTGTCATACTCACGCATGGAGTGTTTGGCCCCTTTATGGAGAGGACAAGGACCGTTGAGGAGCTTCTCGTAGTCGTTGTCGCAGGTGCGCCTCGGCCGAGTATTGGTGTTGGCGATGTAGCGACGGTCGCGGCGATGGTGCTTCGTTCTCTGACGGGAGGACTCTGGCCGATCATGCCGGCGATCTCGGTCGTCGCGGTGGTCGCGTCCTTCGTTGCGCCGTTCAGTGCGGCGATCGTCGTCACGACGACGCTCCTGGGATCGTGATCGGCGACGCGGGCGTTCGTGATGGCGATGGGCGTCGTCGGTGTCGGCGTATGAGTTGGCGATCGTCATTAGTTCGGTGACCGTGGTGACCTTCTTCCGGATGATCTTGTCACAGAGCTCCTTATGGCGCAGACCATTGGCGAACGTGGAGATGGCTTCCGCGTCGGCGATCTCCGAAATCATGAGGCGCATATTGGAGAATCTTCGAATGTAGCTTCGGAGGCCTTCGTTATGTTCCTGGTGGACGTTTTGGAGATCATAACGCGTTCCTGGTTGGACACAGGTAGCGCTGTACGTCTTGACGAAGACTTCCTTCAGTTGCTCCTAGGTGTCGATGGAGTTCTCAGCGAGCTTGTGGAGCCAACTGTTGGCTGAAGACGACAGCATGACGGGGAAGAGCATGACGGGACGTACTTGGCCATCACGTCAGATCCTCCTCCTGCTGCTTGAATGGCGATTTCGTACGTGGTGAGCCATTGCTCCGGGTTGGCCTTGCCATCGTACTTGTCCACCGTGGTGACCTTGAAGCCCTGAGGCCATTGGACAGCTCGGAGCCGGGAGGTGAAAGGGCATGGCCCTGTCGAGGCATCAGGAGCCGGATCTTGATCGCGGGCGCGATTGCCTTGGGAGACTTCTTGGTCGCGACATGGCGGCGATCGCCGTCGGCGCGAAGGATGTGGGCTTGGTGGTGTCCCGCTGTACGACGATCCAGATGGAGAGGGATAGCGCCCCTTTTCGTTGCACTGCACGGTAGTAGCCTTGACGTGGGCGACAACCTTCTGAAGTTCCGGAGTTACCAGAAGCTTGGAGAGTTCGTTGTAGACGACGACGAGGTTGGCGCTTGGGGTCGGGTAGACGGGTTGATCATCGACCCTGTCGAACTCGTAGATGAGGTCACGGCCTCCAGCATGGTCGTGTTCCCGACGTCGTTCGTTGTCGTGATGCTCTCGGTCGCGGCGCTCCTGGTCGTGTCATTCGTCGTCACGCCGGCGTTGCCGGTCGATGTTGCGTTGCTCCCGATTGGCGCGTTCGCCTTCTGCTTCATTCGGCGGTGGAGGGCTGTTTGCGGAGACGTTGAAGATGATGCCACCGCGATATGGCAGGAAGTCGCCCCCGGAGTCGGTGGAGATGACGGTCGTGGACCGCGTGGAGGTGGAGCCGTTTGTCGTGGTAGATCGGGACGCCGAACTCTCCGAGATAGTGTCACCGGAGATCTCTTGTAGAGTCACCATGTCGACGAGTGGAGATGGAGTCATTCGATCGCGCTTGCTGGTCGGAGCCAAAAGATTGAAGCTGGTCGGAGAGCTATCGCAGCGCCTGATGCTGATATGTAGGAGCCACACTGCGGAGCCCGAAGGGCATGGACGTTGGGGGCGAAGTGCGGCGATGAGTCGGATGCCGATCTGATCTGGGGCGGTGGGTGGGTCGAGCGCTGGAAACTTACAATGGTGTACCTAAAAATTGCTCAAGGCAAGATTGGTCGGAAAGCTGTATACGAGCTACCTCGATGGCATCAATGCATTCTGCAATTCCTTGGTTGCCTCGGTCGATGGCTTCGATTAGGTCGTCGCAAGGGACGATTCTCGACGGGCGGCGTGCCGCTTTGGTGATGCGGCGGGTGGACGGCAGAGCGTCCAACGCAGGAAGCTGCACAGATTCCATGATTTCCAGAGCAGAAGCGTGGCTGCCCATGGTCCAGATCATAGATCCGATCTGAAAAGTGGTGCCTTCCTCCGGAAAAACCATGGAGCGAGGGAAAGTGACCGCTTGGCAGATCATGGTGTCGTAGCACACACCCCCTACCTGGCGCGCCAACTGTCGACGAAATATGGTCGATAGTCTACCGAGGGGTATACCCAAGGTAGTAGATTGAGCGGTGGAGGCGTGCGAGACATCTGCAAAGCGTAAACACAGGGACGAGAGACGACGATTTAGACAGGTTCGGGCCGACAAGTCGCCGTAATACCCTACATCCTGTGTTCTGGTGGTTGGTTTGTATTGACGGATTGGAATATGGCGTGAGTTTGGAGGGGATCCCTGCTCGCCTTATATAGCCGGGGAGGAGGGTTACAACTTGCCCAATCCTAACAGATTACAATTGGTTCCTTTTGGTAAGGAATCCGGGTCTATCTATTCGGATCTTCCTTGTCGAGCAAGTCATCAGGAGAGTCCTTGGCGGCTGCGACGGCCTGGTCGCGGGCCGCAAGGCCTTTTGGTTGGGCCATAGCTGTAGAAGAGCCCAAGTCGTGCCATGGGGAAATACGGGTGCAATATCCCCATAGAGCCAAAACTCATGTTTGCTGGGTTATGGCACTTTCATTTTCGACGGAACTGTGCTGCAAAACTTGCGCGGGATGGCCGTTTTTCCACTGATCCACCGAAAAACTCACAGTTGAATTTTTCGCAACGGACGCACCCAATCATCTCAGATTGAGCCAAAACTCTTGTTCGGTGGGTTTTTGGCACTTTCATTTCCGATGGAACAGTGCCGCAAAACTCACGTGGGATGGCCATTTTTCCACTGATGCATCGAAAAATCGCTATTGATTTTTCACAAGGGACGCACCCAATCGTCTCAGATTGAGCCAAAACTCCATTTTGGTGGGTTTTTGGCACATTCATTTTCGACGGAACTGTGCCACTCAACTTTTGCGAGATGACCGTTTTTTCCACTGATGCACCGAAAAACTCACTGATGAATTTTTTGCAACGGACGCACCGAATCGTCTCAGATGACCCAAAACTCATGATTGGTGGGTTTTTGGCAGTTTCATTTCTGACGGAACGGTGCCGCCAAACTCGCGCGGGATGAATGTTTTTTCAAACAATGCACCGAAGAATTCACAGTTAAATTATTCGCAACGGACGCACCCAATGGTATCAGTTTGACCCAAAACACATGTTTGGTGGATTTTTGCACTTTAATTTCCAAAGGGATGGTGCCGCAAAACTCGTGCGGGATGGCCGTTTTTCCATTAATGCACCGAAAAACTCATAGTTGAATTTTTAAAATGGACGCACCCAATCGTCTCAGATTGAGCCAAAACTCATGTTTGGTGGTTTATGGCACTTTCATTTATTGTGGAAACTGTGCCGCAAAACTTGGGCGGGATGGCCGTTTTTTCCACTGATGCACCGAAAAACACGCAGTTGAATTTTTCGCAACCGATGCACGCAATCGTCTAAGACTGAGCCAAAACTCATGTTCGGTGGGTTTTTGGCACTTTCATTTCCGACAGAACGGTGCCGCAAAACTCACGTGGGATGACCATTTTTTCCACTAATGCACCGAAAAAATCGCAGTTGAATTTTTCACAAGGGACGCACCCAATCGTCTCAGATTGAGGCAAAACTCAAGTTTGGTGGGTTTTGGGCACATTCATTTTCGACAGAACTGTGCCGCAAAACTCGCAAGGGATGTTCGTTTTTTCCACTGATGCACCAAAAAATTCGCAGTTGAATTTTTTTGCAACGGACGCAACCAATCGTCTCAGATTGAGCCAAAACTCATGTTCGGTGGGTTTTTGGAACTTTCATTCCTGACGGAACGGTGCCGCAAAACTCACGCGAGATGACCGTTTTTTCCACTGATGCACCAAAAAACTCGCAGTTGAATTTTTCGCAACGGACACAACCAATCGTATTAGTTTGACCCAAAACTCATGTTTGGTGGGTTTTGGCACTTTCATTTCTAACGTAACGGTGTCAAAAAACTCGCGCGGGATGGCCGATTTTCTCGCTGATGCACCAAAAAACTCACAGTTAAATTTTTCCCAATGGACGCATACAATCATCTCAGTTTGACCCGAAAATCATGTTTGGTGGATTTTTGGCACTTTCATTTCCGATGGAACGGTGCCACAAAACTCGCGCGGGGTGACTATTTTTTCCACCAATGCACCGAAAAACTCACAGTCGAATTTTTCGCAACAGACCCAACCAAACATATCAGTTTGACCCAAAACTCATGTTTGGTGGGTTTTAGCACTTTCATTTTCGACAGAACTGTACCGCAAAACTCGCGCGGGATGACCGTTTTTTCCACTGTTGCACCAAAAAACTGGCAGATGAATTTTTCATAACGGACGCACCCAATCGCCTCAGAGTGAGCCAAAACTCATGTTTTGTGGGTTTTGGGACTTTCATTTTCGACGGGGGTGCGCAAAACTCACAAGGGATGACCTTTTTTTCCACTGATGCACCGAAAAACTCGCAGTTGATTTTTTCGCAACGGACACAACCAATTTTATCAGTTTGACCCAAAACTCATGTTTGGTATGTTTTTGGCACATTTATTTCTAACGGAACGGTGTCGTAAAACTCGCACGGGATGACCATTTTTCCCACTGATGCAATGAAAAACTCGCAGTTGATTTTTTCGCAATGGCCGCACACAATCATCTCAGTTTGACCCAAAACTCATGTTTGGTTGGTTTTTGACACTTTCATTTCTAACGGAATGGTGTCGTAAAACTCACAATGGATGACCAATTTTCCCATTGATGCACCAAAAAACTCGCAGTTGATTTATCGCAATGGGCCGCACACAATCATCTCAGTTTGACCCAAAAATGATGTTTGGTTGATTTTTGGCACTTTAATTTCTGACGGAACGGTGCCGCAAAACTCGCGCGAGTTGACCTTTTTTTCCACTGATGCGTTGAAAAACTCGCAGTTGAATTTTTCGAAACGGATGCACCCAATCGTCTAAGTTTGACCCAAAACTCTAGTTTGGTGAGTTTTTGGCACTTTCATTTCCGATGTAACGGTGCCGCAAAACTTACGCGGGATGGCTGTTTTTTCCAACGATGCACCAAAGAAACCGTAGTTAAATTGTTCGCAATGGACGCTCCCAATCGTATCAGTTTGACCCAAAACTCATGTTTGGTTGGTTTTTGGCACTTTAATTTCTGACGGAATGGTGCCGCAAAACTCGTGCGGGATGGCCATTTTTTCCACTGATGCACCGAAAAAATCATAGTTGAATTTTTCACAAGGGACGTACCCAATCGTCCCAGATTGAGCCAAAACTCAAGTTTGGTGGGTTTTGGCACATTCATTTTCGACGAAACTGTTCCGCAAAACTCTTGCAGGATGTCCATTTTTTCACTGATGCACCGAAAAACTGGCAGTTGAATTTTTTTGCAACGGACACACCCAATCGTCTCAGATTAACCCAAAACTCATGTTTGGTTGGTTTTTGGCAGTTTCATTTCTGACGGAACGGTGCCGCCAAACTCGCGCAGCATGGCCATTTTTTTCAACGATGCACCAAAAAACTCACGGTTGAATTTTTCGCAACGGACGCACCCAATCGTATCAGTTTGACCCAAAACTCATGTTTGGTGGGTTTTGGGTCTTTCATTTTCTATGGAACCATGCCGCAATACTCGTGCCGGATGGCCGTTTTTCGATTAATGCACTCAAAAACTTGTAGTTGAATTTTTCCGCAACGGACGCACCCAATCGTCTCAGTTTGACCTAAAACTCATGTTCGGTGGGTTTTTGGCACTTTCATTTCCGACGGAATGGTGCCACAAAACTCACGCGGGTTGGCCGTTTGTTCCACTGATGTACCGAAAAAATCATAGTCGAATTTTTCACAACAGACGCAACCAATCATATCTGTTGGACCCAAAACTCAAGTTCGGTGGGTTTTTGGCACTTTCATTTTCGACGGAACTGTACCGCAAAACTCGCACGGGATGACCGTTTTTTCCACTGTTGCACGAAAAAACTGGCAGATGAATTTTTCATAACGGACGCACCCAGTCGCCTCAGATTGACCCAAAACTCATGTTCGGTGGGTTTTTGGCACTTTCATTTCCGACGGAACGGTGCCGCAAAACTCACACGAGATGGACGTTTTTCCACTGATGCACCGAAAAAATCGCAGTTAAATTTTCACAAGGGACGCACCCAATCGTCTCTTGAGCCAAAACTCAAGTTTGGTAGGTTTTTGGTGGATTCATTTTCGACGCAACTATGCCGCAAAACTCTTGCGGGATGGCAGTTTTTTCTAGAGATGCACCAAAAAACTCATAGTTGAATTTTTCGCAACGGACACACCCCCAATCGCCTCAGATTCAGACAAAACTCATGTTTGGTGGGTTTTTGGCAGTTTCATTTCCGACGGAACGGTGCCACAAAACTCGCGCGAGGTGGCCATTTTTTCCACCAATGCACCAAAAACACAATGGCCGCACACAATCATCTCAGTTTGACCCAAAACTCATATTTGGTGGATTTTTGGCACTTTCATTTCTGACAAAACGGTGTCGCAAAACTCGCACGGGATGACAGTTTTTTCCACTGATGCGCCGAAAATCTCACAGTTGATTTTTTCGCAACGGACACACCCAATCGTCTCAGTTTGACCCAAAACTCATGTTTCGTGAGTTTTTGACACTTTCATTTCCGATGTAACGGTGCCGCAAAACTCGCGCGGGATGGCTGTTTTTTCCACCGATGCACCAAAAAATTCACAGTAAAATTGTCCGTAACGGACGCACCCAATCATATCAGTTTGACCCAAACTCATGTTTGGGGGGTTTTGGCACTTTAATTTCCGAAGCAATGGTGCCGAAAAACTCGTGCGGGTTGGCTATTGTTGCCACTGATGCACCGAAAAACTCATAGTTGAATTTTTCAAAACGGACGCACATAATCGTCTCAGATTGACCCAAAACTCATGTTTGGTGGGTTATGGTACTTTCATTTTCGACAGAACTGTACTGCAAAACTTGCGCGGGGTGGCCGTTTTTTCCACCGATCCACCGAAAAACTCGCAGTTGAATTTTTCGCAACGGACACACCCAATCGTCTCAGATTCACCCAAAACTCATGTTTGGTGGGTTTTTGGCAGTTTCATTTCCAACGGAACGGTGCCGCCAAACTCGCGCGAGATGGCCGTTTTTTCCAACGATGCACCGAAAAACTCACAATTAAATTTTTTTTGCAAAGGATGCATCCAATCGTCTCAGATTGAGCCAAAACTCATGTTTGGTGGGTTATGGCACTTTCATTTTTGACGAAACTGTGCTGCAAAACTCACGCGGGATGACCGTTTTTTCCACTGATGCACCGAAAAACTCGCAGTTGAATTTTTCACAATGGACGCACCTAATCGTCTCAAATTGAGTCAAAACTCATATTCGATGGGGTTTTGGCACTTTCATTTCTGATGGAACGGTGCCGCAAAACTCACGCGGGTTGGCCGTTTGTTCCACTGATGCACCGAAAAAATCACAGTTGAATTTTTCACAAGAGACGCACCCAGTCGTCCCAGATTGAGCCAAAACTCAAGTTCGGTGGGTTTTTGGCACATTCATTTTCGACGGAACTGTGCTGCAAAACTCGTGCGGGATGTCCGTTTTTTCCCCTGATGCACCGAAAAACTCGCAGTTGAATTTTTTGCAACGAACACACCCAATCGTCTCAGATTAACCCAAAACTCATGTTTGGTGGGTTTTTGACAGTTTCATTTCTGACGGAACGGTGCCGCCAAACTCGCGCGGGATGAAAGTTTTTTCCAACGATGCACCGAAAACTTGCAGTTGAATTTTTCGCAACGGACACACCCAATGGTATCAGTTTGACCAAAAACTCAAGTTTGGTGGGTTTTTGGCACATTCATTTATGACGGAACTGTACCGCAAAACACGCGCGGGATGGTCATTTTTTCCACTGATGCACCGAAAAACTCGCAGTTGAATTTTTCACAACGGACGCACCCAATCGTCTCAGATTGAGCGAAAACTCAAGTTTGGTGGGTTTTTGGCACATTCATTTTTGACGGAACTGTGCCGCTAAACTTTTGCGAGATGGCCGTTTTTCCACTGATGCACCGAGAAACTCGCAGCTGAATTTTTCGCAAAAGGACGCACCCAATCGTATCAGTTTGACCCAAAACTCATGTTTGGTGGGTTTTTAGCACTTTCATTTTTGACGGAACTATGCCGCAATACTCACGCGGGATGACCGTTTTTTCCACTGATGCACTGGAAAACTCGCAGTTGATTTTTTTCACAATGAACGCAACCAATCGTATCAGTTTGACCCAAATCTCATGTTTTGTGGCTTTTTGGCACTTTTGGCCTTGTTTAGATGCAGGTGAGATTTTTTCTCACTTTAGCACTTTCATTTGTATTTGGAAAATATTGACCAATCATGTGCTAACTAGGCTCAACAAATGCGTCTCGTGATTTACAACTAATCTATGTAACTAGTTATTTGTTTTACCAACATTAATGCTCCATGCATGCGTCCAAACATTGATGTGACGGTGATGTGATGGAGAGAGATTGAAAAAAGTTGATAGTTTGAATAAAGTGAACAAGGCCTTCATTTTTGACGGAACTATGCCGCAAAACTCGCGCGAGATGACCGTTTTTTCCATTGATGCACCGAAAAACTCGCAGTTGAATTTTTTGCAATGGACGCACCCAATCGTCTCAGTTTGACCCAAAACTCATGTTTGGTGGGTTTTTGGCAGTTTCATTTCTGACAGAACGGTGCCACCAAACTCGCGCGGGATAAAAGTTTTTTCCAACAATGCACCGAAGAATTCGCAGTTAAGTTGTTCACAACGGATGCACCCAATGGTATCAGTTTGACCCAAAACTCATGTTTGGTGGGTTTTTGGCACTTTAATTTCCAAAGGAATGTTGCCGCAAAACTCGTGCGGGATGGCCGATTATTCCACTCATGCACCGAAAAACTCGTAGTTGAATTTTTCAAAACCGACGCACCCCATCGTCTTAGATTGAGCCAAAACTCATGTTTGGTGGTTTATGGCACTTTCATTTTCGATGGAACTGTGCCGCAAAACTTGCGCGGGATGACCGTTTTTTCCACCGATGCACCAAAAAACTCGCAGTTAAATTGTCCGCAACAGACACAACCAATCGTATCAGTTTGACCCAAACTCATGTTTGGTGAGTTTTGGCACTTTAATTTCTGAAGCAATGGTGCCGAAAAACTCGTGCGGGATGATCGTTTTTGCCACTGATGCACCGAAAAACTCATAATTGAATTTTTCAAAACGGACGCACCTAATCGTCTTAGATTGAGCCAAAACTCATGCTTGGTGGGTTATGGCACTTTCATTTTTGACGGAACTGTGCTGCGAAACTTGCGCGGGATGACCGTTTTTTCCACTGATCCACCGAAAAACTCGCAGTTGAATTTTTTTGCAATGGACGCACCCAATCGTCTCAGATTGAGCCAAAACTCATGTTCGGTGGGTTTTTGGCACTTTCATTTCCGATGGAACAGTGCCGCAAAACTCAGATGGGATGGCCGTGTTTCCACTGATGCACAGAAAAAATCGCTATTGAATTTTTCGTAAGGGACGCACCCAATCGTCTCAGATTGAGCCGAAACTCATGTTTGGTGGGTTTTTGTCACATTCATTTTCGACGAAACTGTGCCGCTAAATTCTTGCGGGATGGCCGTTTTTTCCACTGCTGCACCGAAAAACTCGCAGTTGAATTTTTTGCAACGAACACACCCAATCGTCTCAGATTAACCCAAAACTCATGTTTGATGGGTTTTTGATAGTTTCATTTCTGACACAACGGTGCCGCCAAACTCGCGCGGGATGGAAGTTTTTTCCAACGATGCACCGAAAAACTTGCAGTTAAATTTTTCGCTATGGACGCACCCAATGGTATCAGTTTGACCCAAAACTCATGTTTGGTGGGTTTTTGGCACTTTCATTTACGACGGAACTGTACCGCAAAACACGCGCGGGATGGTCATTTTTTGCACTGATGCGCCGAAAAACTCACAGTTGAATTTTTCATAATGGACGCACCCAATCGTCTCAGATTGAGCCAAAACTCATGTTCGATGGTTTTTTGGCACTTTCATTTCCGACGGAACGGTGCCGCCAAACTCGCTCGGGATGACCGTTTTTTCCAACGATGCACCGAAAAACTCACAGTTGAATTTTTCGCAAAGGACGCACCCAATGGTATCAGTTTGACCCAAAACTCATGTTTGCTGGGTTTTTGGCACTTTCATTTTTGACGGAACTATACCGCAATACTCGTGCGGGATGGCCGATTTTCCCGGTGATGCACCGAAAAACTTGTAGTTAAATTTTTCGTAATAGACGCATACAATCAACTTAGTTTGACCCAAAACTCATGTTTGGTAGATTTTTGGCACTTTCATTTTTGACGGAATGGTGCCGCAAAACTCTTGCATGATGTCCATTTTTTCCACTGATTCACCGGAAAACTCACATTTGAATTTTTTGCAAAGGACGCATCCAATCGTATTAGTTTGAGCCAAAACTCATGTTTGGTGGGTTTTTGGCACTTTCATTTTCGACGGAACTATGCCACAATATTCGTGCGTGATGGCCATTTTTTCCACTGATGCACTGAAAAACTCGTAGTTGATTTTTTCACAACGGACGCACCCAATCATCTCAGATTGAGTCAAAACTCATGTTCGATGGTTTTTTGGCACTTTCATTTCCGACGGAACGGTGCCGCAAAACTCACCCACGATGGCCATTTTTCCAACGATGCATCAAAAAACTCAAAGTTGAATTTTTCGCTACGGACGCCCCCAATTGTAGCAGTTTGACCCAAAACTCATGTTCGGTGGCTTTTTGGCACATTCATTTGTGACCGAATGGTACCGCAAAACTCACTGATGCACCGAAAAATCGCTATTGAGTATTTCGTAAGGGACGCACCCAATCATCTCAGATTGAGCCGAAACTCATGTTTGGTGGGTTTTTGTCACATTCATTTTTGACGGAACTGTGCCGCAAAACTTGCGCTGGATGGCCGTTTCTTCCACCGATGCACTGAAAAACTCGCAGTTAAATTGTCCGCAACAGACGCACCCAATCATATCAGTTTTACCCGAACTCATGTTTGGTGGGTTTTTGGCACTTTAATTTCCTAAGCAATGGTGCCAAAAAACTCGTGCGGGATGACCATTTTTGCCACTGATGCACCAAAAAACTCATAGATGATTTTTTCAAAACGGACGCACCTAATCGTTTCAGATTGAGCCAAAACTCATGTTTGGTGGGTTATGGCACTTTCATTTTCGACGGAACTGTGCCACAAAACATGCGCGGGATGGCCGTTTTTCCACTGATCCACCGAAAACTCGAAGTTGAATTTTTTTCGCAACGGACACACCCAATCGTCTCAGATTCACCCAAAACTCATGTTTGGTAGTTTTTTGGCAGTTTCATTTCGAACGGAACGGTGCCGCCAAACTCGCGCGGGATGCAAGTTTTTTTCCAACGATGCACCGAAAAACTTGCAGTTGATTTTTTCGCAACGGACGCACCCAATAGTATCAGTTTGACCCAAAACTCAAGTGTGGTGGGGTTTTGGCACTTTCATTTAGGATGGAACTGTACCGCAAAACACGCGTGGGATGGTCATTTTTCCAATGATGCACCGAGAAACTCGCAGTTGAATTTTTCACAACGGACGCACCCAATCGTCTCAGATTGAGCGAAAACTCTTGTTTGGTGGGTTATGGCACTTTCATTTTCGACGGAACTGTGCCGCAAAACTTGCGCGGGATGGCCGTTTTTTCCATCGATGCACCGAAAAACTCGCAATTAAATTGTCCACAACAGACGCACTCAATCATATCAGTTTGACCCAAACTCATGTTTGGTGGGTTTTTGGCACTTTAATTTCCGAAGCAATGGTGCCAAAAAACTAGTGCGGGATAGCCATTTTTGCGACTGATGCACCAAAAAACTCATAGATGAATTTTTCAAAACGGACGCACCTAATCGTCTCAGATTGAGCCAAAACTCAAGTTCGGTGGGTTTTTGGCACATTCATTTTCGACGGAACTGTGCTGCAAAACTCTTGCGGGATGTCCGTTTTTTCCACTGATCCACCGAAAAACTCGCAGTTGAATTTTTCGCAACGAACACACCCAATCGTCTCAGATTAACCCAAAACTCATGTTTGGTGGGTTTTTGACAGTTTCATTTCTGACGGAACGGTGCCGCCAAACTCGCGCGGGATGGAAGTTTTTTTTTCCAACGATGCACCGAAAAACTTGCAGTTGAATTTTTTGCAACGGACGCACCCAATGGTATCAGTTTGACCGAAAACTCAAGTTTGGTGGGTTTTTGGCACTTTCATTTACGACGGAACTGTACCGCAAAACACGCGCGGGATGGTCATTTTTTCCACAGATGCACCGAAAAACTCGCAATTGAGTTTTTCACAATGGACGCACCCAATCGTCTCAGATTGAGCGAAAACTCATGTTCGGTGGGTTTTTGGCACTTTCATTTCCGACGGAACGGTGCCGCAAAACTCACTCTGGATGGCCATTTTTTCCAACGATGCACCAAAAAACTCACAGTTGAATTTTTCGCAAAGGACGCACCCAATCGTAGCAGTTTGACCCAAAAGTTATGTTCGGTGGGTTTTCGGCACATTCATTTGCAACGGAATTCTGTACACGGACCAAACCCAGCGAGTTGGCCGTTTTTTCCACTCATGCACTGAAAAAATCACAGTTGAATTTTTCATAAGAGACGTACCCAGTCGTCCCAGATTGAGCCAAAACTTAAGTTTGGTGGGTTTTTGGCATATTCATTTTCAACGGAACTGTGCTGCAAAACTCTTGCGGGATGTCCGTTTATTCCACTGATGCACCGAAGAACTCACAGGTGGGTTTTTTGCAACGAACACACCCAATCATCTCAGATTAACCCAAAACTCATGTTTGGTGGGTTTTTGACAGTTTCATTTCTGACGGAACGGTGCCGCAAAACTCGCGTGGGATGGACGTTTTTCTTCCAACGATGCACCGAAAAACTTGGAGTTGAATTTTTCGCAACGGATGCACCGAATGGTATCAGTCTGACTGAAACTCATGTTTGGTGGGCTTTTGACACTTTCATTTACGACGGAACTGTACCGCAAAACACGCGCGGGATGGTCATTTTTTCCACTGATGCACCGAAAAACTCGCAGTTGAATTTTTCACAACGGACGCACCCAATCGTCTCAGATTGAGCCAAAATTCATGTTCGGTGGGTTTTTGGCACTTCCATTTCCGACGGATCGGTGCCGCAAAACTCACTCGGGATGGCCGTTTTTTCACTGATGCACCGAAAAACTCGCAGTTGAATTTTTCGCAACGGACACACCCAATCGTCTCAGATTCACCCAAAACTCATGTTTGGTGGGTTTTTGGCAGTTTCATTTCCAATGGAACGGTGCCGCCAAACTCGCGCGAGATGGCCGTTTTTTCAACGATGCACCGAAAAACTCAAGTTGAATTTTTCGCAAAGGACGCATCCAATCGTATCAGTTTGACCCAAAACTCATGTTTTGTGGTTTTTTGGCACTTTCATTTTTGACGGAACTATGCCGCAATACTCGCGTGAGATGTTACGAACCCGCTAGGGTTTTTGCCCGATCTTTCGATGAGAAGCGGGGGATAACTTCGATTTGGACAGAAATGACGTTCACGACCCGACTACAACCATCCAAGGATGCTGCGCCTTAGCAATCGATACACCAATTCCAGCGGTTGCTCGCGATCTTGTGGATGCACGACCAACCAAACCACTAGGGTTATTCCTGCAAGCAATCGAAGAACAAGCAAGAACAAATAGAACAAGCACTGTATTGCAAAATAAGAGATGAAGGTTCAAATCTGATACACATGAAGGTGGGGTTCCGAAATCAAGTAGAACGGATGGTCTAGTCGACACAAACGTCTACCAGGAAGTAGCAATAGCTAAACTTACATCTAAACAAAACCCCATCTGTTTGTGGCGGCTCTAAAGTCATATAAGAGGATAGGAAGACGACCATAAGGGTCTTAGGATCGTGCTACAACCCTAGGATAGCCCCCTATTGGACTCAACTTGATACATGGGCCATCGGACCAAAATAGGGTGATGCAGCACCGTAAACAGAAAAGGTCTCGACAATAAAACAACGACTGCGCCTGACTCAGACGTGATATGGACTTGAGATTGGATCCGTTGAAAGTAGAGTTTATAAGCTTTCCATGAAGTACTAGAACGTCCCAATTGGACTCCATATGACGCCGTGGTGACCAGATCAAGTTGGGTCTTTTCTGCAGTCCGAATCCAACTCTTAGATCGTGTTGGACTTGGACTCTTTATTTTCTTGAGCTAGAACCAACGTGGTAGTCTGATGGAGAACGTTAAGAACACTTGGACATGGTCCCAATCAACTTCATTGATCTTCCAAACTTTCCTTATGCAATCAAACCTTCCCTTCATCCATGCAAGTAATTCTGAAAAAGACAATATACACATTTTATGGTGCAGCACCAATTCATCAAATGTATCAATAATAAGTCTCATATAGAATGGTTGCACCTTTGGTTTAGAAGTGGATAAGATGGTCATATTTGAACCGGTGATGCCCTCATCATTCTCCCCTTCTTGTCTGCAAGTCGTCCTCGACTTGCTCCAATGGCATACAAATGTGCTTACTTTGATATCGGAATACTACCGAGACGACCATATTGCATGGCCACAACAAACAATACTCCCCTTCTTTAGGATGGCCCTGTTGCATATAAGAAAAACTAGGGATACTTTGTTGGACATTATTAGTGTTAGTGCATCCCTTGATTTGATCATGGTATTGTAGCTCCAAAGTAGATTTCATAGAGCAAATATAAACTTTATGCACCAAATAATTTCCTTTGCTATCATATTTGCCAATTGCATAAAGTGAACATTGAATAAAGCTTGGCAAAACAGATTTCATAGATATATCATTCTCCAAACTATTCAGGTCACAAAGAAATCAAATTCGATATAACCTAAGCAATTTAAAGATGATATGATATTCAGCTCCTCTTTCTCACTAGCAATGCGACAAACTCTCCTTACTTTAGCATGCATGTCGTTAAGAATAGAATTATCATGTCCAAGCACTAGTCGTGTTGTAGATATAAGTGAAGCATGGTCATACTCACATGGAGTGATTGCAGCATCATATGTGTTGCTTTTCTCGCTCTCCTCTGACATGGTGGGTGTTGCACAAAAAGTCTTTTCCACTTTTGTAGTGGGTGTAGCTGCTCAAATGGCTCAATGCATTCAATAGTATTGCTCTCTCCTCCTGCAAAATGTTATGGACAGCAAGGGGAAAAAGAGGGTGCTCTATCTCTAGTCGTGGTGATGAAGTTAGATAAGAAGTATCACACAACTCTTCTTTGTCACAAGGTACAACAAGCAAATCATGTTGTGACAAAGGCATATCATCAACAAGTTCCACTATTTTTGCTCCCTTTCAACATTTAATGTAGATAATTGCTGGCTATAATGTGTCATACCATTCTTGCAAGTATTCAAAGATGAAAGAATCTGATTTTCAACTTTACAAGCAGACAAAACAAGCAAGATATATGATTATATGTTTCACTGATGAGCAAAGTTTGAATTTCGGAATTGAGCCCTTTCATGAACCTACTCATAATTCTTCCATGCATTCATCCAGGCCACCAAACAGGATACAAATTTAAAATCATGATAGTATTGTCTCACGGTCCTACTACCCTGTTTTAATTCCTCTAGTTTGGTAAGCAAGTAATCAGCATAATATGCAGGAAAATATACACCTCTAAAATGCATTTTGAAGTCTTTCCATGTTTGCGGAACAATGTCATGCCTACAAGATATTCCATTCATACAAAGCATCCTTAGTTAAAGCATTAGATGCAGCAAAAACCATTTGTTTCTCTGACAAATCATACTCAACAAATTCCTTATCTACAGCTAGCTCCCATTCAATATATGCATGAGGATCGTAGTTTCCTTCAAAGTAAGGTATTGCAGATTTTATTGTATCAAGTAAAACATTGCAAACCTCATGAGTGCCAAGCTTGTTACCATCCATTTGTTGAGCAAATTGCGAATACACAACCTGAGTAAGGCCATGCTTATTTTCCATGTGAATCCCTGCCATGATTAGAAGAAAACAAAACATCCACAATAATATCTATCTATGCTCCAATCAACTACTAGGATGTGGTTGTTGTAAATATAATTCTCTCACTCTCAACCTGTTCAAACGAGCTCTTACCAATTCTTACCAAGCCAACAAGAGGTGGCAGCAACCAACAAGTTGGAAACCCTGGAAAAAGTGTATCGGTGCCACAGCAACAATTCCTTTCAAGTTGTAGTTGGATATGTGGAGCTGTAGGAAGGCTGAAATTAATGTGCAAGGAAGTACTAGCACCACATTAGTCACAAAGCAAGTTGAGAAAATCGTTCAACGGTGGTACCGTGCTGGTCCTAGGCTAGACCGTGCTAGAGACGCGAGCCTAGACACAAACAAAGTCACGGTACAATAGAAACAAAAAAGAACAAGAACAGCAAGTTATCACTCCTTTTTTTCTCTTCCTCCTCACTTTTTTTTGCCTCTTTCTCTTTCTTTTTTCTTTTCTTTTTCTTTCTTATTTTTCTTCTTCTTTTTTCTTTTACTTTGCACAACTAGAACAAATCTGAATTTTGACAAATCAGATTTTAAAAGAAACGACTTAACAATCTATTTTTCTTTCTTTTCAGGTAGTAACAGATAAGCTAGCAACTCAGATTTTTAAATGTGCCCAAAACAGATTTGCTAGTGTTAAAAAAAGCAGGGATAGATATGTGCAGCAAAGATGGTGATTACAACGGAGATGTATATGCTGTAGTGGATATTAATATGGTGGTGGTGATGGCAGCGGAGATGGGTATGATTGACAATGACCGAAACGTGACGAGAACTCGAAACTCTAAAAGTCTAACCCTAAGACCAGCAACTTGACTCAACGATGTAAACCAAACTCAATAAGCCCTAACTAAGAAGTACCAGCAAAGGCTCAAAAAGATTTATAGGATTATGGAAAACTAATCTACTATTTTTTGGCTTTTTTGGACTATAGGAAAAATAAACAGCGAAGGATTGGAAATCTCTCACCGATATAAACCTTGCTCTGAATACCAATTATTACGAACCCGCTAGGGTTTTTGCCCGATCTTTCGATGAGAAGAAGGGGATAACTTCGATTTGGACAGAAATGACGTTCACGACCCGACTACAACCATCCAAGGATGCTGCGCCTTAGCAATCGATACACCAATTCCAGCGGTTGCTCGCGATCTTGTGGATGCACGACAACAAAACTAGGGTTATTCCTGCAAGCATCGAATAACAAGCAAGAACAAATAGAACAAGCACTCTATTGCAAAATAAGAGATGAAGGTCAAATCTGATACACATGAAGGTGGGGTTTCGAAATCAAGTAGAACGGATGGTCTAGTCGACACAAACGTCTACCAGGAAGTAGCAATAGCTAAACTTACATCTAAACAAAACCCCATCTGTTTGTGGCGGCTCTAAAGACATATAAGAGGATAGGAAGCGACCATAAGGGTCTTGGGTCGTGCTACAACCCTAGATAGCCCCCTATTGGACTCAACTTGATACATGGCCATCGGACCAAATAGGGTGATGCAGCACCGTCAGAAAGGTCTCGACATAAACACGACTGCGCCTGACTCAGACGTGATATGGACTTGAGATTGGATCCGTTGGAAAGTAGATTTTATAAGCTTTCCATGAGTACTAGAACGTCCCAATTGACTCCATATGACGCCGTGGTGACCAGATCAAGTTGGGTCTTTTCTGCAGTCCGAATCCACTCTCCAGATCGTGTTGGACTTGGACTCTTTATTTTTTTGAGCTAGAACCAACGTGGTAGTCTGATGGAGAACGTTAAAACACTTGGACATGGTCCCCAATCAACTTCATTGATCTTCCAAACTTTCCTTATGCATCAAACCTTCCTTCATCCATGCAAGTAATTCTGAAAAAGACAATATACACATTTTATGGTGCAGCACCAATTCATCAATGTATCATAATAAGTCTCATATAGAATGGTTGCACCTTTGGTTTAGAAGTGGATAAGATGGTCATATTTCAACCGGTGATGCCCTCATCAAGATGTCCATTTTTTCCAACGATGAACCGAAAAACTCACAGTTGATTTTTTTACAAAGGACGCACCCAATCGTAGCAGTTTGACCCAACACTCGTGTTCGGTGGGTTTTTGGCACATATTTGCGACGGAATGGGTGCCGCAAAACTCACGCGGGTTGGCCGTTTTTTCCACTCATGCACTGAAAAAATCACAGTTGGATTTTTCCCTGAGACGTACCCAGTCGTCCCAGATTGAGCCAAAACTCAAGTTCGGTGGGTTTTTGGCGTATTCATTTTCGACGGAACTGTGCTGCAAAACTCTTGCGGGATGTCCGTTTTTTCCACTGATGCACCGAAGAACTCACAGGTGGGTTTTTTGCAACGAACACACCCAATCATCTCAGATTAACCCAAAACTCATGTTTGGTGGGTTTTTGACAGTTTCATTTCTGACGGAACGGTGCCGCCAAACTCGCGTGGGATGGACGTTTTTCTTCCAACGATGCACCGAAAAACTTGGAGTTGAATTTTTCGCAACGGAGGCACCGAATGGTATCAGTTTGACTCAAAACTCATGTTTGGTGGGCTTTTGACACTTTCATTTACGACGGAACTGTACCCCAAAACACGCGCGGGATGGTCATTTTTTCCACTGATGCACCGAAAAACTCACAGTTGAATTTTTCACAACGGACGCACCCAATCGTCTCAGATTGAGCCAAAATTCATGTTCGGTGGGTTTTTGGCACTTCCATTCCCGACGGAATGGTGCCGCAAAACTCACTCGGGATGGCCGTTTTTGCCACTGATGCACCGAAAAACTCGCAGTTGAATTTTTCACAACGGACACACCCAATCGTCTCAGATTCACCCAAAACTCATGTTTGGTGGGTTTTTTGCAGTTTCATTTCCAATGGAACGGTGCCGCCAAACTCGCACGAGATGGCCGTTTTTTCAACGATGCACCGAAAAACTCACAGTTGAATTTTTCGCAAAGGACGCATCCAATCGTATCAGTTTGACCCAAAACTCATGTTTGGTGGGTTTTTGGCACTTTCATTTTCGACGGAACTATGCCGCAATACTCGCGTGAGATGTCCATTTTTTCCAACGATGCATCGAAAAACTCACAGTTGATTTTTTTGCAAAGGACGCACCAAATCGTAGCAGTTTGACCGAAAACTCGTGTTCGGTGGGTTTTCGGCACATTCATTTGCGATGGAATGGTGCCGCAAAACTCACGCAGGTTGGCCGTTTTTTCCACTCATGCACTAAAAAAATCACAGTTGAATTTTCACAAGAGACGCAACTAGTTGTCCCATATTGAGCCAAAACTCAAGTTCGGTGGGTTTTTGGCAAATTCATTTTCGACGGAACTGTGCTGCAAAACACTTGCGGGATGTCCGTTTTTTCCACTGATGCACCGAAGAACTCACAGGTGGGTTTTTTTTGCAACGAACACAACCAATCATCTCAGATTAACCCAGAACTCATGTTTAGTGGGTTTTTGATAGTTTCATGTCTGACGGAACGGTGCCGCCAAACTCGCGCGGGATGGAAGTTTTTTTCCAACGATGCACCGAAAAACTTGCCGTCGAATTTTTCGCAACGGACGCACCCAATGGTATCAGTTTGACCGGAAACTCATGTTTGGTGGGTTTTTGGCACTTTCATTTACGACGGAACTGTACCGCAAAACACGTGCGGGATGGTCATTTTTTCCACTCATTCACCGAAAAACTCGAAGTTGAATTTTTCACAATGGACGCACCCAATCGTCTCAGATTGAGCCAAAACTCATGTTCGGTGGGTTTTTCGCACTTTCATTTCCGACGGAACAGTGCCGCAAAACTAACTTGGGATGGCCGTTTTTCCACAGATGCACCGAAAAACTCGCAGTTGAATTTTTCGCAACGGACACACCCAATCGTCTCAGGTTCACCCAAAACTCATGTTTGGTGGGTTTTTGGCAGTTTCATTTCCAACGGAACGGTGCCGCCAAACTCACGCAAGATGGCACATTTTTCCAACGATGCACCGAAAAACTCACAGTTGAATTTTTTTGCAAAGGACGCACCGAATCGTATCAGTTTGACCCAAAACTCATGTTTGGTGGGTTTTTGGCACTTTCATTTTCGATGGAACTATGCCGTAATACTCGCGTGAGATGTCCGTTTTTTCCACTGATGCACCGAAGAACTCACAGGTGGGTTTTTTGCAACGAACACACCCAATCATCTCAGATTAACCCAAAACTCATGTTTGGTGGGTTTTTGACAGTTTCATTTCTGACGGGACGGTGCCGCCAAACTCGCGCGGGATGGAAGTTTTTTCCAACGATGCACCAAAAACTTGCTGTCGAATTTTACGCAACGGACACACCCAATGGTATCAGTTTGACCGAAAACTCATGTTTGGTGGGTTTTTGGCACTTTCATTTACGACGGAACTGTACCGCAAAACACGTGCGGGATGGTCATTTTTTCCACTCATTCACCGAAAAACTCGCAGTTGAATTTTTCACAATGGACGCACTCAATCGTCTCAGATTGAGCCAAAACTCATGTTCGGTGGGTTTTTGGCAGTTTCATTTCTGACGGAACAGTGCCGCAAAACTCACTCGGGATGGCCATTTTTCCACTGATGCAACGAAAAACTCGCAGTTGAATTTTTCGCAACGGACACACCCAATCGTCTGAGATTCACCCAAAACTCATGTTTGGTGGGTTTTTGGCAGTTTCATTTCCAACGGAACGGCGCCGCCAAACTCACGCGAGATGGCCATTTTTTCCAACGATGCACCGAAAAACTCACAGTTGAATTTTTTGCAAAGGACGCACCGAATCGTATCAGTTTGACCCAAAACTCATGTTTGGTGGGTTTTTGGCACTTTCATTTTCGACGGAACTATGCCGCAATACTCGCGTGAGATGTCCGTTTTTTCCACTGATGCACCGAAGAACAAACAGGTGGTTTTTTGCAACGAACACACCCAATCATCTCAGATTAACCCAAAACTCATGTTTGGTGGGTTTTTGATAGTTTCATTTCTGACGGAACGGTGCCGCCAAACTCGAGTGGGATGGACGTTTTTTTCCAACGATGCACCGAAAAACTTGGAGTTGAATTTTTCGCAACGGACGCACCGAATGGTATCAGTCTGACTGAAAACTCATGTTTGGTGGGCTTTTGACACTTTCATCTACGACGGAACTGTACCCCAAAACACGCGCGGGATGGTCATTTTTTCCACTGATGCACCGAAAAACTCGCAGTTGAATTTTTCACAACGGACGCACCCAATCGTCTCAGATTGAGCCAAAACTCATGTTCGGTTGGTTTTTGGCACTTCCATTTTCGACGGAACGGTGCCGCAAAACTCACTCGGGATGGCCGTTTTTTCCACTGATGCACCGAAAAACTCGCAGTTGAATTTTTCGCAACGGACACACCCAATCGTCTCAGATTCACCCAAAACTCATGTTTGGTGGGTTTTTGGCAGTTTCATTTCCAATGGAACGGTGCCGCCAAACTCGCGCGAGATGGCCGTTTTTTCAACGATGCACCGAAAAACTCACAGTTGAATTTTTCGCAAAGGACACATCCAATCGTATCAGTTTGACCCAAAACTCATGTTTGATGGGTTTTTGGCACTTTCATTTTCGACGGAACTATGCCGCAATACTCGCGCGGGATGGCCGTTTTTTCCACTGATGCACTGAAAAACTCGTAGTTAAAATTTTCACAACGGACGCACCCAATCATCTCAGATTGAGCCAAAACTCATGTTTGATGGGTTTTTGGCACTTTCATTTCCGACAGAACGGTGCCGCAAAACTCACCCGCGATGGCCATTTTTCCAACGATGCATCGAAAAACTCACAGTTGAATTTTTCGCTACGGACGCACCCAATCGTAGCAGTTTGACCCAAAACTAGTGTTCGGTGGGTTTTTGGCACATTCATTTGTGACGGAATGGTGCCGCAAAGCTCACGCGGGTTGGCCTTTTTTCCACTCATGCACCAAAAAATCACAGTTGAATTTTTCACAAGAGACGCACCCAGTCGTCCCAGATTGAGCCAAAACTCAAGTTCGGTGGGTTTTTGGCACATTCGTTTTCAACGGAACTGTGCTGCAAAAGTCTTCTGGGATTTCCGTTTTTTCCACGGAACGGTGCCGCCAAACTCGCGCGGGATGCAAGTTTTTTTCCAACGATGCATCGAAAAACTTGCAGTTGATTTTTTCGCAACGGATGCACCCAATGGTATCAGTTTGACCCAAAACTCAAGTTTGGTGGGTTTTTGGCACTTTCATTTAGGACAGAACTGTACCGCAAAACACGTGCGGGATGGTCATTTTTTCCAATGATGCACCGAAAAACTCGTAGTTGAATTTTTCACAACGGACGCACCCAATCGTCTCAGATTGAGCGAAAACTAATGTTCGGTGGGTTATGGCACTTTCATTTTCGACGGAACTGTGCCGCAAAACTTGCGCGGGATGACCGTTTTTTCCATCGATGCACCGAAAAACTCGCAATTAAATTGTCCGCAACAGACGCACCCAATCATATCAGTTTGACCCAAACTCATGTTTGGTGGGTTTTTGGCACTTTAATTTCCGAAGCAATGGTGCCAAAAAACTCGTGCGGGATAGCCATTTTTGCCACTGATGCACCAAAAAACTCATAGATGAATTTTTCAAAACGGACGCACCTAATCGTCTCAGATTGAGCCAAAACTCAAGTTCGGTGGGTTTTTGGCACATTCATTTTCGACGGAACTGTGCTACAAAACTCTTGCGGGATGTCCGTTTTTTCCACTGATCCACCGAAAAACTCGCAGTTGAATTTTTCGCAACGAACACACCCAATCGTCTCAGATTAACCCAAAACTCATGTTTGGTGGGTTTTTGACAGTTTCATTTCTGACGGAACGGTGCCGCCAAACTCGCGCGGGATGGAAGTTTTTTTCCAACGATGTACCGAAAAACTTGCAGTTGAATTTTTTGCAACGGACGCACCCAATGGTATCAGTTTGACCGAAAACTCATGTTTGGTGGGTTTTTTGCACTTTCATTTACGACGGAACTGTACCGCAAAACACGCGCGGGATGGTCATTTTTTCCAACGATGCACCGAAAAATGCGCAGTTGAATTTTTCACAATGGACGCACCCAATCGTCTCAGATTGAGCCAAAACTTATGTTCGGTTGGTTTTTGGCCCTTTCATTTCTGACGGAACGGTGCCGCAAAACTCACTCGGGATGGCCGTTTTTTCCAACGATGCACCGAAAAACTCACAGTTGAATTTTTCGCAAAGGACGCACCCAATCGTAGCAGTTTGACCCAAAACTTATGTTCGGTGGGTTTTTGGCACATTCATTTGCGACGGAATGGTGCCGCAAAACTCACGCGGGTTGGCCGTTTTTCCACTCATGCACTGAAAAAATCACAGTTGAATTTTTCACAAGAAACGTACCCAGTCGTCCCAGATTGAGCCAAAACTCAAGTTCGGTGGGTTTTTGGCACATTCATTTTCGACGGAACTGTGCTGCAAAACTCTAGTGGGATGTCCGTTTTTTCCACTGATGCACCGAAGAACTCACAGGTGGGTTTTTTGCAACGGACGCACCCAATGGTATCAGTTTGACCGAAAACTCATGTTTGGAGGGTTTTTGGCACTTTCATTTACGACGAAACTGTACCGCAAAACACGCGCGGGATGGTCATTTTTTCCAACGATGCACCGAAAACTCGCAGTTGAACTTTTCAAAATGGACGCACCCAATCGTCTTAGATTGAGCCAAAACTCATGTTCGGTGGGTTTTTGGCACTTTCATTTTCGACGGAACGGTGCCGCAAAACTCACTCGGGATGACCATTTTTTCCAACGATGCACCGAAAAACTCACAGTTGAATTTTTCGCAAAGGACGCACCCAATCGTAGCAGTTTGACCCAAAACTTATGTTCGGTGGGTATTTGGCACATTCATTTGCGACCGAATGGTGCTGCAAAACTCATGCGGGTTGACCGTTTTTTCCACTCATGCACTAAAAAAATCATAGTTGAATTTTTCACAAGAGACGTACCCAGTCGTCCCAGATTGAGCCAAAACTCAAGTTCGGTGGGTTTTTGGCACATTCATTTTCGACGGAACTGTGCTGCGAAACTCTTGCGGGATGTCCGTTTTTTCCACTGATGCACCGAAGAACTCACACGTGGGTTTTTTGCAACGAACACACCCAATCATCACAGATTAACCCAAAACTCATGTTTGGTGGGTTTTGACAGTTTCATTTTTGACGGAACGGTGCCGCCAAACTCGCGTGGGATGGACGTTTTTTTCCAACGATGCACCAAAAAACTTGCAGTTGATTTTTTCGCAACGGACGCACCCAATGGTATCAGTTTTACTGAAAACTCATGTTTGGTGGGGTTTTGGCACTTTCATTTACGACGGAACTGTACCACAAAACACGCGCGGGATGGTCATTTTTTCCACTGATGCACCGAAAAACTCGCAGTTGAATTTTTCACAACGGACGCACCCAATCGTCTCAGATTGAGCCAAAACTCATGTTCGGTGGGTTTTTGGCACTTTCATTTCTGACAGAACGGTGCCGCAAAACTCACTCGGGATGGCTGTTTTTTCCACTGATGCACCAAAAAACTCGCAGTTGAATTTTTCGCAACGGACACACCCAATCGTCTCAGATTCACCCAAAACTCATGTTTGGTGGGTTTTTGGCACTTTCATTTTCGACGGAACTATGCCGCAATGCTCGCGTGAGATGGCCGTTTTTTCCAACGATGCACCGAAAAACTAATAGTTGAATTTTTTGCAAAAGACGCATCCAATCGTATCAGTTTGACCCAAAACTCATGTTCGGTGGGTTTTTGGCACTTCCATTTCCGACGGAACGGTGCCGCAAAACTCACTCGAGATGGCCGTTTTTTCCACTGATGCACCGAAAAACTCGCAGTTGCATTTTTCGCAACGGACACACCCAATCGTCTCAGATTCACCCAAAACTCATGTTTGCTGGGTTTTTGGCAGTTTCATTTCCAATGGAACGGTGCCGCCAAACTCGCGCGAGATGGCCGTTTTTTCCAACGATGCACCGAAAAACTCACAGTTGAATTTTTCGCAAAGGACGCACCCAATCGTATCAGTTTGACCCAAAACTCATGTTTGGTGGGTTTTTGGCACTTTCATTTTTGACGGAACTATGCCGCAATACTCGCGTGAGATGTCCGTTTTTTCCAACGATGCACCGAAAAACTCACGGTTGAATTTTTTGCAAAGGACGCATCCAATCGTATCAGTTTGACCCAAAATTCATGTTTGGTGGGTTTTTGGCACTTTCATTTTTGATGGAACTATGCCGCAATACTCGCGCGGGATGACCGTTTTTCCACTGATGCACTGAAAAACTCGTAGTTGAATTTTTCAAAACGGACACACCCAATCATTTCAGATTGAGCCAAAACTCATATTTGATGGGTTTTTGGCACTTTCATTTCCAACAGAACGGTGCCGCAAAACTCACCCGCGATGGCACATTCATTTTCGACGGAACTGTGCTGCAAAACTCTTGCGGGATGTCCGCTTTTTCCACTGATCCACCGAAAAACTCGCAGTTGAATTTTTCGCAACGAACACACATAATCGTCTCAGATTAACCCAAAACTCATGTTTGGTGGGTTTTTGACAGTTTCATTTCTGACGGAACGGTGCTGCCAAACTCGCGCGGGATGGAAGTTTTTTTTCCAACGATGCATCGAAAATCTTGCAGTTGAATTTTTTGCAACAGACGCACCCAATGGTATCAGTTTGACCAAAAACTCATGTTTGGTGGGTTTTTGGCACTTTCATTTACGACGGAACTGTACCGCAAAACACGCGCGGGATGGTCATTTTTTCCACTAATGCACCGAAAAACTCGCAGTTGAATTTTACACAATGGACACACCCAGTCGTCCCAGATTGAGCCGAAACTCAAGTTCGGTGTGTTTTTGGCACTTCCATTTTCGACGGAACAGTGCCGCAAAACTCACTCGGGATGGCCCTTTTTTCCACTGATGCACCGAAGAACTCACAGGTTGGTTTTTCGCAATGGACACACCCAATCGTCTCAGATTCACCCAAAACTCATGTTTGGTGGGTTTTTGGCAGTTTCATTTCCAATGGAACGGTGCCGCCAAACTCGCGCGAGATGGCCGTTTTTTCCAACGATGCACCGAAATACTCACAGTTGAATTTTTCGCAAAGGACATACCCAATGGTATCAGTTTGACCGAAAACTCATGTTTGGTGGGTTTTTTGCACTTTCATTTACGACGGAACTGTACCGCAAAACACGCGCGGGATGGTCATTTTTTCCAACGATGCACCGAAAAATGCGCAGTTGAATTTTTCACAATGGACGCACCCAATCGTCTCAGATTGAGCCAAAACTTATGTTTGGTTGGTTTTTGGCACTTTCATTTCCAACAGAACGGTGCCGCAAAACTCACCCGCGATGGCACATTCATTTTCGACGGAACTGTGCTGCAAAACTCTTGCGGGATGTCCGCTTTTTCCACTGATCCACCGAAAAACTCGCAGTTGAATTTTTCGCAACGAACACACATAATCGTCTCAGATTAACCCAAAACTCATGTTTGGTGGGTTTTTGACAGTTTCATTTCTGACGGAACGGTGCTGCCAAACATGCGCGGGATGGAAGTTTTTTTTTCCAACGATGCATCGAAAATCTTGCAGTTGAATTTTTTGCAACGGACGCACCCAATGGTATCAGTTTGACCGAAAACTCATGTTTGGTGGGTTTTTTGCACTTTCATTTACGACGGAACTGTACCGCAAAACACGCGCGGGATGGTCATTTTTTCCACTAATGCACCGAAAAACTCGCAGTTGAATTTTACACAATGGACACACCCAGTCGTCCCAGATTGAGGCGAAACTCAAGTTCGGTGTGTTTTTGGCATTCCATTTTCGACGGAACAGTGCCGCAAAACTCACTCGGGATGGCCGTTTTTTCCACTGATGCACCGAAGAACTCACAGGTTGGTTTTTCGCAATGGACACACCCAATCGTCTCAGATTCACCCAAAACTCATGTTTGGTGGGTTTTTGGCAGTTTCATTTCCAATGGAACGGTGCTGCCAAACTCGCGCGAGATGGCCGTTTTTTCCAACGATGCACCGAAATACTCACAGTTGAATTTTTCGCAAAGGACGTACCCAATGGTATCAGTTTGACCGAAAACTCATGATTGGTAAGTTTTTTGCACTTTCATTTACGACGGAACTGTACCGCAAAACACGCGCGGGATGGTCATTTTTTCCAACGATGCACCGAAAAATGCGCAGTTGAATTTTTCACAATGGACGCACCCAATCGTCTCAGATTGAGCCAAAACTTATGTTCGGTTGGTTTTTGGCACTTTCATTTCAACAGAACGGTGCCGCAAAACTCACCCGCGATGGCACATTCATTTTCGATGGAACTGTGCTGCAAAACTCTTGCGGGATGTCCGCTTTTTCCACTGATCCACCGAAAAACTCGCAGTTGAATTTTTCGCAATGAACACACATAATCGTCTCAGATTAACCCAAAACTCATGTTTGGTGGGTTTTTGACAGTTTCATTTCTGACGGAAAGGTGCCGCCAAACTCGCGCGGGATGGAAGTTTTTTTCCAACGATGCACCGAAAAACTTGCAGTTGAATTTTTTGCAACGGACGCACCCAATGGTATCAGTTTGACCGAAAACTCATGTTTGGTGGGTTTTTTGCACTTTCATTTACGACGGAACTGTACCGCAAAACACGCGCGGGATGGTCATTTTTTCCAACGATGCACCGAAAAATGCGCAGTTGAATTTTTCACAATGGACGCACCCAATCGTCTGAGATTGAGCCAAAACTTATGTTCTGTTGGTTTTTGGCCCTTTCATTTCTGACGGAACGGTGCCGCAAAACTCACTCGGGATGGCCGTTTTTTCCAACGATGCACCGAAAAACTCACAGTTGAATTTTTCGCAAAGGACGCACCCAATCGTAGCAGTTTGACCCAAAACTTATGTTCGGTGGGTTTTTGGCACATTCATTTGCGACGGAATGGTGCCGCAAAACTCACGCGGGTTGGCCGTTTTTCCACTCATGCACTGAAAAAATCACAGTTGAATTTTTCACAAGAAACGTACCCAGTCGTCCCAGATTGAGCCAAAACTCAAGTTCGGTGGGTTTTTGGCACATTCATTTTCGACGGAACTGTGCTGCAAAACTCTAGTGGGATGTCCGTTTTTTCCACTGATGCACCGAAGAACTCACAGGTGGGTTTTTTGCAACGGACGCACCCAATGGTATCAGTTTGACCGAAAACTCATGTTTGGAGGGTTTTTGGCACTTTCATTTACGACGAAACTGTACCGCAAAACACGCGCGGGATGGTCATTTTTTCCAACGATGCACCGAAAAACTCGCAGTTGAACTTTTCACAATGGACGCACCCAATCGTCTTAGATTGAGCCAAAACTCATGTTCGGTGGGTTTTTGGCACTTTCATTTTCGACGGAACGGTGCCGCAAAACTCACTCGGGATGACCATTTTTTCCAACGATGCACCGAAAAACTCACAATTGAATTTTTCGCAAAGGACGCACCCAATCGTAGCAGTTTGACCCAAAACTTATGTTCGGTGGGTATTTGGCACATTCATTTGCGACCGAATGGTGCCGCAAAACTCATGCGGGTTGGCCGTTTTTTCCACTCATGCACTAAAAAAATCATAGTTGAATTTTTCACAAGAGACGTACCCAGTCGTCCCAGATTGAGCCAAAACTCAAGTTCGGTGGGTTTTTGGCACATTCATTTTCGACGGAACTGTGCTGCGAAACTCTTGCGGGATGTCCGTTTTTTCCACTGATGCACCGAAGAACTCACACGTGGGTTTTTTGCAACGAACACACCCAATCATCACAGATTAACCCAAAACTCATGTTTGGTGGGTTTTTGACAGTTTCATTTTTGACGGAACGGTGCCGCCAAACTCGCGTGGGATGGACGTTTTTTTCCAACGATGCACCAAAAAACTTGCAGTTGATTTTTTCGCAACGGACGCACCCAATGGTATCAGTTTTACTGAAAACTCATGTTTGGTGGGGTTTTGGCACTTTCATTTACGACGGAACTGTACCACAAAACACGCGCGGGATGGTCATTTTTTCCACTGATGCACCGAAAAACTCGCAGTTGAATTTTTCACAACGGACGCACCCAATCGTCTCAGATTGAGCCAAAACTCATGTTCGGTGGGTTTTTGGCACTTTCATTTCTGACAGACCGGTGCCGCAAAACTCACTCGGGATGGCTGTTTTTTCCACTGATGCACCGAAAAACTCGCAGTTGAATTTTTCGCAACGGGCACACCCAATCGTCTCAGATTCACCCAAAACTCATGTTTGGTGGGTTTTTGGCACTTTCATTTTCGACGGAACTATGCCGCAATACTCGCGTGAGATGGCCGTTTTTTCCAACGATGCACCGAAAAACTCACAGTTGAATTTTTTGCAAAAGACGCATCCAATCGTATTAGTTTGACCCAAAACTCATGTTCGGTGGGTTTTTAGCACTTCCATTTCCGACGGAACGGTGCCGCAAAACTCACTCGGGATGGCCATTTTTTCCACTGATGCACCGAAAAACTCGCAGTTGCATTTTTCGCAACGGACACACCCAATCGTCTCAGATTCACCCAAAACTCATGTTTGCTGGGTTTTTGGCAGTTTCATTTCCAATGGAACGGTGCCGCCAAACTCGCGCGAGATGGCCGTTTTTTCCAACGATGCACCGAAAAACTCACAGTTGAATTTTTCGCAAAGGACGCACCCAATCGTATCAGTTTGACCCAAAACTCATGTTTGGTGGGTTTTTGGCACTTTCATTTTTGACGGAACTATGCCGCAATACTCGCGTGAGATGTCCGTTTTTTCCAACGATGCACCGAAAAACTCACGGTTGAATTTTTTGCAAAGGACGCATCCAATCGTATCAGTTTGACCCAAAATTCATGTTTGGTGGGTTTTTGGCACTTTCATTTTTGATGGAACTATGCCGCAATACTCGCGCGGGATGACCGTTTTTTCCACTGATGCACTGAAAAACTCGTAGTTGAATTTTTCAAAACGGACACACCCAATCATTTCAGATTGAGCCAAAACTCATATTCGATGGGTTTTTGGCACTTTCATTTCCAACAGAACGGTGCCGCAAAACTCACCCGCGATGGCACATTCATTTTCGACGGAACTGTGCTGCAAAACTCTTGCGGGATGTCCGCTTTTTCCACTGATCCACCGAAAAACTCGCAGTTGAATTTTTCGCAACGAACACACATAATCGTCTCAGATTAACCCAAAACTCATGTTTGGTCGGTTTTTGACAGTTTCATTTCTGACGGAACGGTGCTGCCAAACTCGCGCGGGATGGAAGTTTTTTTTCCAACGATGCATCGAAAATCTTGCAGTTGAATTTTTTGCAACAGACGCACCCAATGGTATCAGTTTGACCAAAAACTCATGTTTGGTGGGTTTTTGGCACTTTCATTTACGACGGAACTGTACCGCAAAACACGCGCGGGATGGTCATTTTTTCCACTAATGCACCGAAAAACTCGCAGTTGAATTTTACACAATGGACACACCCAGTCGTCCCAGATTGAGCCGAAACTCAAGTTCGGTGTGTTTTTGGCACTTCCATTTTCGACGGAACAGTGCCGCAAAACTCACTCGGGATGGCCGTTTTTTCCACTGATCCACCGAAGAACTCACTGGTTGGTTTTTCGCAATGGACACACCGAATCGTCTCAGATTCACCCAAAACTCATGTTTGGTGGGTTTTTGGTAGTTTCATTTCCAATGGAACGGTGCCGCCAAACTCGCGCGAGATGGCCGTTTTTTCCAACGATGCACCGAAATACTCACAGTTGAATTTTTCGCAAAGGACGTACCCAATGGTATCAGTTTGACCGAAAACTCATGTTTGGTGGGTTTTTTGCACTTTCATTTACGACGGAACTGTACCGCAAAACACGCGCGGGATGGTCATTTTTTCCAACGATGCACCGAAAAATGCGCAGTTGAATTTTTCACAATGGACGCACCCAATCGTCTCAGATTGAGCCAAAACTTATGTTCGGTTGGTTTTTGGCACTTTCATTTCAACAGAACGGTGCCGCAAAACTCACCCGCGATGGCACATTCATTTTCGATGGAACTGTGCTGCAAAACTCTTGCGGGATGTCCGCTTTTTCCACTGATCCACCGAAAAACTCGCAGTTGAATTTTTCGCAACGAACACACATAATCGTCTCAGATTAACCCAAAACTCATGTTTGGTGGGTTTTTGACAGTTTCATTTCTGACGTGATGAGGACATCAACACCAGCGATACATCCTCTCCGACACAACCTATAGCTGGTCCTCTTACTCGTGCTCGTGCTCGTCAACTTAATCATCAAGTGAGTTCCATGATAAGCTCTTGTCCATCTTGTTTAGACAATGGAAACGCGTGCACTCTTGTTTTGATTAGGAACCAAGGAGAAGACCGAAAGGGAGAAGGACTCGCGCTAGCTGGATTCGGACTGCAGCAAAGCACCAACTTGTGACCGCCACCACGGTTGCATACGGATTCGGATTCAGGCGCTTCAGAACTTGTTGGAAAGCTTATCAAGTTTACTTTCATATGAATCAAGTCTCACGTCAATATCTGTTCGGCAGCAGCGGCAATGATCTAATTACCGTCGACAGGTCTTGCTGTCCAGGGTGCTGCGTCACCTCATTTTGGGCTTGTGGCCCATGTATCAAGTTGGGTCCATTAGGGACGCGTCCTAGGGTTGGAGGACGACCCCAACACCCTCCTAGTCGTCCTCTCCTCCTCTAATATCCCCCATAGCCGCCACAAACAGATTGGGTTTTGTTTAGATCAAGTTTAGCCTTAGCTACTTGCTTGTAGGCGCGCGTGCAGGATCAGCCGCCCGTCTCCTTGTCTTCGGAACCCCATTGTTGATTAAGATTCAGTTTGAAACCTTCAATTTCATCTTGCAAATTCAGTGCTTGTTTCCTCGTTCTTGCTAGTTCTTCGATTGCTTGCAGGACGGGAGCCCTAGGGGCTGGTTGTCGCGCTCCACAAGATCGTGACGGCTATTGGACGTGATAGTGTGTTTGTGGTTGTTGATAGATTTTCTAAGATGGCACATTTCATACCATGTCATAAAACTGATGATGCTACAAATATTGCTGATTTGTTCTTTCGAGAAATTGTTCGCTTACATGGTGTGCCCAACACAATTGTTTCTGATCGTGATGCTAAATTTCTTAGTCATTTTTGGAAGACTTTGTGGTTTAAATTGGGGACTAAGCTTTTATTTTCCACCACTTGTCATCCCCAAACTGATGGTCAAACTGAAGTAGTAAATAGAACTTTATCCACTATGTTGAGGGCTGTTTTAAAGAAGAATATTAAGATGTGGGAAGAATGTTTGCCTCATATTGAGTTCGCTTATAATCGTTCATTGCATTCTACTACAAAAATGTGTCCTTTTGAGATTGTCTATGGCTTCTTGCCACGTGCTCCTATTGATTTAATGCCTTTGCCAAGTTCTGAAAAAATGAATTTTGATGCTAAGCAACGTGCTGAATTGATGTTAAAATTGCATGAAGCCACTAAAGAAAACATAGAGCGCATGAATGCTAAGTACAAATGCGCTGGAGATAAAGGTAGAAAGCAATTGATTCTGGAACCTGGGGATTTGGTTTGGTTGCATTTGCGAAAAGATAGATTTCCAGAACTGAGAAAATCCAAATTGATGCCTAGAGCTGATGGTCCTTTTAAAGTGCTGCAACGAATTAATGAGAATGCATATAAGCTTGATCTTCCTGTAGATTTTGGGGTTAGTCCCACATTTAACATTGCAGATTTGAAGCCTTATTTGGGTGAGGAAGATGAGCTTGAGTCGAGGACGACTCAAATGCAAGAAAGGGAGAATGATGAGGACATCAACACCAGCGATACATCCTCTCCGACACAACCTATAGCTGGTCCTCTTACTCGTGCTCGTGCTCGTCAACTTAATCATCAAGTGAGTTCCATGATAAGCTCTTGTCCATCTTGTTTAGACAATGGAAACGCGTGCACTCTTGTTTTGATTAGGAACCAAGGAGAAGACCGAAAGGGAGAAGGACTCGCGCTAGCTGGATTCGGACTGCAGCAAAGCACCAACTTGTGACCGCCACCACGGTTGCATACGGATTCGGATTCAGGCGCTTCAGGACTTGTTGGAAAGCTTATCAAGTTTACTTTCATATGAATCAAGTCTCACGTCAATATCTGTTCGGCAGCAGCGGCAATGATCCAATTACCGTCGACAGGTCTTGCTGTCCAGGGTGCTGCGTCACCTCATTTTGGGCTTATGGCCCATGTATCAAGTTGGGTCCATTAGGGACGCGTCCTAGGGTTGGAGGACGACCCCAACACCCTCCTAGTCGTCCTCTCCTCCTCTAATACCCCCCATAGCCGCCACAAACAGATTGGGTTTTGTTTATATCAAGTTTAGCCTTAGCTACTTGCTTGTAGGCGCGCGTGCAGGATCAGCCGCCCGTCTCCTTATCTTCGGAACCCCATTGTTGATTAAGATTCAGTTTGAAACCTTCAATTTCATCTTGCAAATTCAGTGCTTGTTTCCTCGTTCTTGCTAGTTCTTCGATTGCTTGCAGGACGGGAGCCCTAGGGGCTGGTTGTCGCGCTCCACAAGATCGTGACGGCTATTGGACGTGGTGTATCGGTTGCTAAGGCGCGGTCTTGAGGGCTGTAGTCGGGCCGTGAACGTCATCTCCATCCACCAATCGAGTTATCCCCGTTTCTCATCGAAAGATCGGGCAAAAACCCTAGCGGGTTCGCATCATGACGGAACGGTGCCGCCAAACTCGCGCGGGATGGAAGTTTTTTTCCAACGATGCACCGAAAAACTTGCAGTTGAATTTTTTGCAACGGACGCACCCAATGGTATCAGTTTGACCGAAAACTCATGTTTGGTGGGTTTTTTGCACTTTCATTTACGACGGAACTGTACCGCAAAACACGCGCGGGATGGTCATTTTTTCCAACGATGCACCGAAAAATGCGCAGTTGAATTTTTCACAATGGACGCACCCAATCGTCTGAGATTGAGCCAAAACTTATGTTCTGTTGGTTTTTGGCCCTTTCATTTCTGACGGAACGGTGCCGCAAAACTCACTCGGGATGGCCGTTTTTTCCAACGATGCACCGAAAAACTCACAGTTGAATTTTTCGCAAAGGACGCACCCAATCGTAGCAGTTTGACCCAAAACTTATGTTCGGTGGGTTTTTGGCACATTCATTTGCGACGGAATGGTGCCGCAAAACTCACGCGGGTTGGCCGTTTTTCCACTCATGCACTGAAAAAATCACAGTTGAATTTTTCACAAGAAACGTACCCAGTCGTCCCAGATTGAGCCAAAACTCAAGTTCGGTGGGTTTTTGGCACATTCATTTTCGACGGAACTGTGCTGCAAAACTCTAGTGGGATGTCCGTTTTTTCCACTGATGCACCGAAGAACTCACAGGTGGGTTTTTTGCAACGGACGCACCCAATGGTATCAGTTTAACCGAAAACTCATGTTTGGAGGGTTTTTGGCACTTTCATTTACGACGAAACTGTACCGCAAAACACGCGCGGGATGGTCATTTTTTCCAACGATGCACCGAAAAACTCGCCGTTGAACTTTTCACAATGGACGCACCCAATCGTCTTAGATTGAGCCAAAACTCATGTTCGGTGGGTTTTTGGCACTTTCATTTTCGACGGAACGGTGCCGCAAAACTCACTCGGGATGACCATTTTTTCCAACGATGCACCGAAAAACTCACAGTTGAATTTTTCGCAAAGGGCGCACCCAATCGTAGCAGTTTGACCCAAAACTTATGTTCGGTGGGTATTTGGCACATTCATTTGCGACCGAATGGTGCCGCAAAACTCATGCGGGTTGGCCGTTTTTTTCCACTCATGCACTAAAAAAATCATAGTTGAATTTTTCACAAGAGACGTACCCAGTCGTCCCAGATTGAGCCAAAACTCAAGTTCGGTGGGTTTTTGGCACATTCATTTTCGACGGAACTGTGCTGCGAAACTCTTGCGGGATGTCCGTTTTTTCCACTGATGCACCGAAGAACTCACACGTGGTTTTTTTGCAACGAACACACCCAATCATCACAGATTAACCCAAAACTCATGTTTGGTGGGTTTTTGACAGTTTCATTTTTGACGGAACGGTGCCGCCAAACTCGCGTGGGATGGACGTTTTTTTCCAACGATGCACCAAAAAACTTGCAGTTGATTTTTTCGCAACGGACGCACCCAATGGTATCAGTTTTACTGAAAACTCATGTTTGGTGGGGTTTTGGCACTTTCATTTACGACGGAACTGTACCACAAAACACGCGCGGGATGGTCATTTTTTCCACTGATGCACCGAAAAACTCGCAGTTGAATTTTTCACAACGGACGCACCCAATCGTCTCAGATTGAGCCAAAACTCATGTTCGGTGGGTTTTTGGCACTTTCATTTCTGACAGAACGGTGCCGCAAAACTCACTCGGGATGGCTGTTTTTTCCCCTGATGCACCGAAAAACTCGCAGTTGAATTTTTCGCAACGGACACACCCAATCGTCTCAGATTCACCCAAAACTCATGTTTGGTGGGTTTTTGGCACTTTCATTTTCGACGGAACTATGCCGCAATACTCGCGTGAGATGGCCGTTTTTTCCAACGATGCACCGAAAAACTCATAGTTGAATTTTTTGCAAAAGACGCATCCAATCGTATCAGTTTGACCCAAAACTCATGTTCGGTGGGTTTTTGGCACTTCCATTTCCGACGGAACGGTGCCGCAAAACTCACTCGGGATGGCCATTTTTTCCACTGATGCACCGAAAAACTCGCAGTTGCATTTTTCGCAACGGACACACCCAATCGTCTCAGATTCACCCAAAACTCATGTTTGCTGGGTTTTTGGCACTTTCATTTTCGACGGAACTATGCCGCAATACTCGCGTGAGATGGCCGTTTTTTCCAACGATGCACCGAAAAACTCATAGTTGAATTTTTTGCAAAAGACGCATCCAATCGTATCAGTTTGACCCAAAACTCATGTTCGGTGGGTTTTTGGCACTTCCATTTCCGACGGAACGGTGCCGCAAAACTCACTCGGGATGGCCATTTTTTCCACTGATGCACCGAAAAACTCGCAGTTGCATTTTTCGCAACGGACACACCCAATCGTCTCAGATTCACCCAAAACTCATGTTTGCTGGGTTTTTGGCAGTTTCATTTCCAATGGAACGGTGCCGCCAAACTCGCGCGAGATGGCCGTTTTTTCCAACGATGCACCGAAAAACTCACAGTTGAATTTTTCGCAAAGGACGCACCCAATCGTATCAGTTTGACCCAAAACTCATGTTTGGTGGGTTTTTGGCACTTTCATTTTTGACGGAACTATGCCGCAATACTCGCGTGAGATGTCCGTTTTTTCCAACGATGCACCGAAAAACTCACGGTTGAATTTTTTGCAAAGGACGCATCCAATCGTATCAGTTTGACCCAAAATTCATGTTTGGTGGGTTTTTGGCACTTTCATTTTTGATGGAACTATGCCGCAATACTCGCGCGGGATGACCGTTTTTTCCACTGATGCACTGAAAAACTCGTAGTTGAATTTTTCAAAACGGACACACCCAATCATTTCAGATTGAGCCAAAACTCATATTCGATGGGTTTTTGGCACTTTCATTTCCAACAGAACGGTGCCGCAAAACTCACCCGCGATGGCACATTCATTTTCGACGGAACTGTGCTGCAAAACTCTTGCGGGATGTCCGCTTTTTCCACTGATCCACCGAAAAACTCGCAGTTGAATTTTTCGCAACGAACACACATAATCGTCTCAGATTAACCCAAAACTCATGTTTGGTGGGTTTTTGACAGTTTCATTTCTGACGGAACGGTGCTGCCAAACTCGCGCGGGATGGAAGTTTTTTTTCCAACGATGCACCGAAAAACTCGCAGTTGAATTTTACACAATGGACACACCCAGTCGTCCCAGATTGAGCCGAAACTCAAGTTCGGTGTGTTTTTGGCACTTCCATTTTCGACGGAACAGTGCCGCAAAACTCACTCGGGATGGCCGTTTTTTCCACTGATGCACCGAAGAACTCACAGGTTGGTTTTTCGCAATGGAACACCCAATCGTCTCAGATTCACCCAAAACTCATGTTTGGTGGGTTTTTGGCAGTTTCATTTCCAATGGAACGGTGCCGCCAAACTCGCACGAGATGGCCATTTTTTCCAACGATGCACCGAAATACTCACAGTTGAATTTTTCGCAAAGGACGTACCCAATGGTATCAGTTTGACCGAAAACTCATGTTTGGTGGGTTTTTTGCACTTTCATTTACGACGGAGCTGTACCGCAAAACACGCGCGGGATGGTCATTTTTTCCAACGATGCACCGAAAAATGCGCAGTTGAATTTTTCACAATGGACGCACCCAATCGTCTCAGATTGAGCCAAAACTTATGTTCGGTTGGTTTTTGGCACTTTCATTTCTGACGGAACGGTGCCGCAAAACTCACTCGGGATGGCCGTTTTTTCCAACGATGCACCGAAAAACTCACAGTTGAATTTTTCGCAAAGGACGCACCCAATCGTAGCAGTTTGACCCAAAACTTATGTTTGGTGGGTTTTTGGCACATTCATTTGCGACGGAATGGTGCCGCAAAACTCACGCGGGTTGGCCGTTTTTTCCACTCATGCACTGAAAAAATCACAGTTGAATTTTTCACAAGAGACGTACCCAGTCGTCCCAGATTGAGCCAAAACTCAAGTTCGGTGGGTTTTTGACACATTCATTTTCGACGGAACTGTGCTGCAAAACTCTAGCGGGATGTCCGTTTTTTCCACTGATGCACCGAAGAACTCACAGGTGGGTTTTTTTGCAATGAACACACCCAATCATCTCAGATTAACCCAAAACTCATGTTCGGTAGGTTTTTGACAGTTTCATTTCTGACGGAACGGTGCCGCCAAACTCGCGTGGGATGGACGTTTTTTCCAACGACGCACCAAAAAACTTGCAGTTGAATTTTTCGCAACGGACGCACCCATTGGTATCAGTTTGACTGAAAACTCATGTTTGGTGGGTTTTTGGCACTTTCATTTACGACGGAACTCTACAGCAAAACACGCGCGGGATGGTCATTTTTTCCACTGATGCACCGAAAAACTCGCAGTTGAATTTTTCACAACGGACGCACCCAATCGTCTCAGATTGAGCCAAAACTCATGTTCGGTGGGTTTTTGGCACTTCCATTTCCGACGGAACGGTGCTGCAAAACTCACTCGGGATGGCCGTTTTAACCACTGATGCACCGAAAAACTCGCAGTTGAATTTTTCTTAACGGACACACCCAATCGTCTCAGATTCACCCAAAACTCATGTTTGGTGGGTTTTTGGCACTTTCATTTTCGACGGAACTATGCTGCAAAACTCTTACGGGATGTCCGTTTTTTCCACTGATCCACCGAAAAACTCACAGTTGAATTTTTTGCAACGAACACACCCAATCGTCTCAGATTAATCCAAAACTCATGTTTGGTGGGTTTTTGACAGTTTCATTTGTGACAGAACGGTGCCGCCAAACTTGCGCGGGATGGAAGTTTTTTTCCAACGATGCACCGAAAAACTTGCAGTTGAATTTTTCGCAACGGACGCACGCAGTGGTATCAGTTTGACCGAAAACTCAAGTTTGGTGGGTTTTTGGCACTTTCATTTATGATGGAACTGTACTGCAAAACACGCGCGGGATGGTCATTTTTTCCACTGTTGCACCGAAAAACTCGCAGTTGAATTTTTCACAACGGATGCACCCAATCGTCTCAGATTGAACCAAAACTCATGTCTAGTGGGTTTTTGGCACTTCCATTTTCAACGGAACGGTGCCGCAAAACTCACTCGGGATGGCCGTTTTTTCCACTGATGCGCCGAAAAACTCGCAGTTGAATTTTTCGCAACGGACACACCCAATCGTCTCAGATTCACCCAAAACTCATATTTGGTGGCCTTTTGGCAGTTTCATTTCCAATGGAACGGTGCCGTCAAACTCGCGCGAGATGGCCGTTTTTTCCAACGATGCACCGAAAGCCTCACAGTTGAATTTTTCGCAAAGGACGCCCCCAATCGTATCAGTTTGATCCAAAACTCATGTTTGGTGGGTTTTTGGCACCTTCATTTTCGACGGAACTATGCCGCAATACTCGCGTGAGATGGCCGTTTTTCCAACGATGCACCGAAAAACTCATAGTTGAATTTTTTGCAAAGGACGCATCCAATCGTATCAGTTTGACCCAAAACTCATGTTTAGTGGGTTTTTGGCACTTTCATTTTGGACGGAACTATGCTGCAAAACTCTTGCGGGATGTCCGTTTTTTTCCACTGATGCACCGAAAAACTCGCAGTTGAATTTTTCACAACGAACACACCCAATCGTCTCAGATTCACCAAAAACTCATGTTTGGTGGGTTTTTGGCAGTTTCATTTCTGACGGAACGGTGCCGCCAAACTCACGCGAGATGGTCATTTTTCCCAACGATGCACCGAAAAACTCACAGTTGAATTTTTCGCAAAGGACGCACCCAATCTTATCAGATTGACCCAAAACTCATGTTTGGTGGGTTTTTGGCACTTTCATTTTCGACGGAACTATCCCGCAATACTCGCGTGAGATGGCCGTTTTTTCCAACGATGCACCGAAAAACTCACAGTTGAATTTTTTGCAAAGGACGCATCCAATCGTATCAGTTTGACCCAAAACTCATGTTTGGTGGGTTTTTGGCACTTTCATTTTGGACGGAACTATGCCGCAATACTCGCCCGCGATGGCCGTTTTTTCTACTGATGCACTGAAAAACTCGTAGTTGAATTTTTCACAACGGACGCACCCAATCATCTCAGATTGAGCCAAAACTCATGTTCGATGGGTTTTTGGCACTTTCATTTCCGACGGAACGGTGCCATAAAACTCACCCGCGATGGCCATTTTTTCAACGATGCATCGAAGAACTCACAGTTGAATTTTTCGCTACGGACGCACCCAATCGTAGCAGTTTGACCCAAAACTCGTGTTTGGTGGGTTTTTGGCACATTCATTTGCGACGGAATGGTGCCGCAAAACTCACGTGGGTTGGCCATTTTTTCCACTCTTGCACCGAAAAAATCACAGTTGAATTTTGCACAAGAGACGCACCCAGTCGTCCCAGATTGAGCCAAAACTCAAGTTCGGTGGGTTTTTGGCACATTCATTTTCGACGGAACTGTGCTGCAAAACTCTTGCGGGATTTCCGTTTTTTCCACTGATGCACCAAAAAACTTGTAGTTGAATTTTTTGCAACGAACACACCCAATCGTCTCAGATTAACCTAAAACTCATGTTTGGTGGGTTTTTGACGGTTTCATTTATGAGAGAACGGTGCAGCCAAACTCGCGCGGGATGGAAGTTTTTTTTTCCAACGATGCACCGAAAAACTTGCAGTTGAATTTTTCGCAACGGACGCACCCAATGGTATCAGTTTGACCCAAAACTCATGTTTGGTGGGTTTTTGGCACTTTCATTTAGGACGGAACTGGACCGCAAAACACGCGCAGGATGGTCATTTTTTCCACTGATGCACCGAAAAACTCGCTGTTGAATTTTTCACAACGGACGCACCCAATCGTCTCAGATTGAGCCAAAACTCATGTTTAGTGGGTTAGGGCACTTTCATTTTCGACGGAACTGTGCCGCAAAACTTGCGCGGGATGGCCGTTTTTTCCACACCGAAAAACTCGCAATTAATTTGTCGGCAACAGACGCACCCAATCATATCAGTTTGACCCAAACTCATGTTTGGTGGGGTTTTGATACTTTAATTTTCGAAGCAATGGTGCCAAAAAACTCGTGCGGGATTGCCATTTTTGCCACTAATGCACCAAAAAACTCATAGATGAATTTTTGAAAACGGACGCACCTAATCGTCTCAGATTGAGCCAGAACTCAAGTTCGGTGGGTTTTTGGCACATTCATTTTCGATGCAACTGTGCTGCAAAACTCTTGCGGGATGTCCGTTTTTTCCACTGATCCACCAAAAAATTCGCAGTTGAATTTTTCGCAACAAACACACCCAATGGTCTCAGATTAACCCAAAACTCATGTTTGGTGGGTTTTTGACAGTTTCATTTCTGACGGGACGGTGCCGCCAAACTCGCGCGGAATGGTAGTTTTTTTCCAACGGTGCACCGAAAAACTTGCAGTTGATTTTTTTTGCAACGGACGCACCCAATGGTATCAGTTTGACCGAAAACTCATGTTTGGCGAGTTTTTGGCACTTTCATTTACGACGGAACTGTTCCGCAAAACACGCGCGGGATGGTCATTTTTTCCACTGATGCACCGAAAAACTCGCAGTTGAATTTTTCGCAATGGACACACCCAATCGTCTCAGATTCACCCAAAACTCATGTTTGGTGGGTTTTTGTCAGTTTCATTTCCAACGGAACGGTGCCGCCAAACTCGCGCGAGATGGCCATTTTTTCCAACGATGCACCGAAAAATTCACAGTTGAATTTTTCGCAAAGGACGCACCCAATCATATCAGTTTGACCCAAAACTCATGTTTGGTGGGTTTTTGGCACTTTCATTTTGGACGGAACTATGCACTGAAAAACTCATGTTTGGTGGGTTTTTCACAGTTGAATTTTTTGCAACGAACACGCCCAATCGTCTCAGATTAACCCAAAACTCATGTTTGGTGGGTTTTTGACAGTTTCATTTCTGACGGAACGGTGCCGCCAAACTCGCGCGGGATGGAAGTTTTTTTCCAACGATGCACCGAAAAACTTGCAGTTGAATTTTTCGCAACGGACGCACCCAATGGTATCAGTTTGACCCAAAACTCATGTTTAGTGGGTTTTTGGCACTTTCATTTTCGACGGAACTATGCTGCAAAACTCTGGCGGGATGTCCGTTTTTTCCATTGATGCACCGAAAAACTCGCAGATGAATTTTTCGCAACGGACACACCCAATCGTCTCAGATTCACCAAAAATTCATGTTTTGTGGGTTTTTGGCAGTTTCATTTCTGACGGAACTGATGAGGACATTAACACCAGCAATACATCCTCTCCGACACAACCTATAGCTGGCCCTCTTACTCGTGCTCGTGCTCGTCAACTTAATCATCAAGTGAGTTCCATGATAAGCTCTTGTCCATCTTGTTTAGACAATGGAAACGCGTGCACTCTTGTTTTGATTAGGAACCGAGGAGAAGACCGAAAGGGAGAAGGATTCGCGGTAGCTGGATTTGGACTGCAGCAAAGCGCCAACTTGTGACCGCCACCACGGTTGCATACGGATTTGGATTCAGGCGCTTCAGGACTTGTTGGAAAGCTTATCAAGTTTACTTTCATATGAATCAAGTCCCACGTCAATATCTGTTCGGCAGCAGCGGCAATGATCCAATTACCGTCGACAGGTCTTGCTGTCCAGGGTGCTGCGTCACCTCATTTTGGGCTTATGGCCCATGTATCAAGTTGGGTCCATTAGGGAGGCGTCCTAGGGTTGGAGGACGACCCCAACACTCTTTTGGTCGTCAATCCATCTACTTATATCCCTCTATAGCCGCCATGGTCGGTTTGGGTTTTGTTTAGATCAAGTTTAGCCTTAGCTACTTGCTTGTAGGCGCGCGTGCAGGATCAGCCGCCCGTCTCCTTGTCTTCGGAACCCCATTGTGGATTAAGATTCAGTTGAAAACCTTCAATTTCATCTTGCAAATTCAGTGCTTGTTTCCTCGTTCTTGCTAGTTCTTCGATTGCTTGCAGGACGGGAGCCCTAGGGGCTGGTTGTCGCGCTCCCACAAGATCGTGACGGCTATTGGACGTGGTGTATCGGTTGCTAAGGCGCGGTCTTGAGGGCTGTAGTCGGGCCGTGAACGTCATCTCCATCCACCAATCGAGTTATCCCCGTTCCTCATCGAAAGATCGGGCAAAAACCCTAGCGGGTTCGCATCAGTTGGTAATCAGAGCAAGGTTCTTCGGTGAGAGACTTCTAATCCATTGCGGTTTTTAATTAATTTCCTATAGTCCAGAAAAGCCAAAAAAATATAGTAGATTAGTTTTTTTCCATAATCCTATTAAACCTTTGTGCCTTGGCTAGTACCGTTTAGTTAGGGCTTGTTGAATTTGCGTTGCTTCGGTTTGTGTCGAGTTGCTGGTCTTAGTGTCTAGTCCTTTAGAGTTTCGAGTTCTTGTCACCATCTATACACAGCCGAGTATTACAATATCTTCTCTCTGTCGAATCTGTTGTGAAGTCCGAATTGAACTGTGGTCTTGGTCCGGATCGAGTTGAGTTCCAATCTGAGTTCCACCAACGTGATAAAAAAAAGGAAACCGAGTAGAACTCGGCAATTGGTGGAATCCGTTTGTGGTTGGTTCTGAGTGGAAACCGAGTAGAACTTGGAGTCCGCTTGTTAATATATCCTGAACTCCATCTACGTGAGTCCTTCTGTGATCCAAAAGAAAGATAACTCCATACTTGTTCGGCCTTACTCTAGAGAGAGAGAGAGAGAGAGAGAGAGAGAATACCGGAATACCCCTGTACTTTCGGAAAAAGTGTGTGTAGCGAATTGCTCCTTTGTATTCTTTTGTTCATATAATCAGATTTTGAGGTTGCCCAAAAAAAAAAGAAAAAAAAGAAAAAAAAAGAAAAGAGAAAAGATTCAAAAGAAAAGGGGCTGTTTTTCATATTGATTTTAGGTTTGTTCCACCTTGTTTTCAGGGGTGTGCTGTGGTTTTCCTTTGTGTCCAGGCTCGCGTCTCTAGCACGGTCTAGCCTAGGACCAGCACAGTATCGTCGTCGAACGTTTATTCAGCTCGCCTTTATAACTAACGTGGTGCTAGTTCGATCCTTGTTTCAGCCCACCTATAGCTCCACATACTCTACAGCTTGTCAGGTCTTGTGCCGCAGCACCGATACACTTCATCCATTGCTGAAGACTTGTTGGTAGACGACCCCTCCTGTCAAGCAAGGTAAGAATTGGTAAGAACTTGAGTAACAAGTTGAGTGTGAGAGACTTGCTGTAGCTACATCCTAGTAGTTGTAGGGCTTTTATTTCTTCACTTGCCTTTCTTGTTGTCTTTGTTTTTGAACCATGACAGGGGGAGATGATGATAACGAAACACTACATACACCTCGCACTAAGGGCATCATACAACATTTTGAAAGGAAGGTGAAGCTGCACACAGAGGGACTTGATAATGACTTGCAGGTGACAAATGAAAAGCTGGGGCAGTTGGAGGCTACGCAGATTGCCACAAACAACAAGCTTACAAGTTTGGAGGAATCCGTTGCTAGTGTGGACAAAAGCCTTGCTGCTCTCCTAAGGCGATTAGATGACTTCCACACCGAAGATAAAGAGAAGCATAAAGAAGAAAAGGAGGGAGATCGAGAGCACGATAGTCATGAAGATGACTACACTGCTGATACTGAGCATGATGATCAAGACGCTCGTGATCGACGACGCCTACGTCACAACCGTAGAGGTATGGGTGGCAACCGCCGACGCGAGGTACACAATAATGATGATGCTTTCAGTAAGATTAAATTTAAGATACCTCCTTTTGATGGTAAATATGACCCTGATGCCTACATTACTTGGGAGATTGCTGTTGATCAAAAGTTTGCATGTCATGAATTTCCTGAGACTACACGTGTTAGGGCTGCTACTAGTGAGTTTACAGATTTTGCTTCTGTTTGGTGGATAGAATATGGAAAGAAAAATCCTAATAACTTACCTAGAACTTGGGATGCGCTGAAACGAGCCATGAGAGCTAGATTTGTTCCATCTTACTATGCCCGTGATATGATAAATAAGATGCAGCAATTGAGACAAGGTGCTAAAAGTGTAGAAGAATATTATCAGGAATTACAAACGGGTATGTTGCGTTGTAACCTAGAGGAGGATGAGGAACCGGCTATGGCTAGATTTTTGGGTGGGTTAAATCGGGAAATTCAGGACATCCTCGCTTACAAAGAATACAATAGTGTAACCCGTTTGTTTCATCTTGCTTGTAAAGCTGAAAGGGAAGTGCAGGGACGACGTGCTAGCGCAAGGACTAATATTTCTGCAGGGAAGGCTAATTCATGGCAGCAACGCATGACTACAACTCCATCTACACGTATGTCTACTCCATCATCTAGTGACAAGTCTCGAGCTGCTCCCACAAATTCAGTTGCAAAGACGATGCAAAAGCCTGCTGCGAGTACTTCATCCGTGGCATCGACGGGTAGAACAAGCAACATACAATGTCACCGGTGCAAGGGATATGGACACATGATGCGTGACTGTCCAAACAAGCGAGTTATGATTGTCAAAGATGATGGTGAGTGCTCATCTGCTAGTGATTTTGATGAAGACACGCTTGCACTGCTTGCGACTGACCATGCAGGTAATGAAGAACAAATAGAAGAACATATTAATGCAGGTGAAGCGGACCACTATGAAAGCTTGATCGTGCAGCGAGTGCTTAGTGCACAAATGGAGAAGGCGGAGCAAAATCAGCGACATATTTTATTCCAAACAAAGTGTGTCATCAAAGAGCGTTCCTGCCGCATGATCATTGATGGAGGTAGCTGCAACAACTTGGCAAGCAGCGATATGGTGCAGAAACTTGCCCTCAACACCAAACCACACCCGCATCCCTACTACATCCAATGGCTGAACAACAGTGGTAAGGCAAAGGTAACTAGACTTGTGAGAATCAATTTTTCCATCGGATCCTACAAAGATATTGTTGAATGTGATGTTGTGCCTATGCAAGCTTGTAACATTCTGCTAGGTAGACCTTGGCAATTTGATAGAGATTCTATGCATCATGGTAGATCAAATCAGTATTCTTTTCTATACCATGATCGCAAAATTGTGCTGCATCCTATGTCCCCTGAAACTATTATGCAAACTGATGTTGCAAGGGCTACTAAAGCAAAGAGCGAGAGCAATAAAAATGATAAATCTGTAATTGGTAACAAAGATGAGATAAAACTGAAAGGACGTTGTATGATAGCTACCAAATCAGATATTAATGAGTTCAATGCATCCACTTCTGTTGCTTATGCTTTGATATGCAAGGATGCTTTGATTTCAATTGAGGATATGCAATGTTCTTTGCCCCCTGCTGTTGCTAACGTTTTGCAGGAGTATTCCGATGTGTTTCCAAGTGCGGTACCAGCGGGGTTGCCACCATTACGCGGGATTGAGCACCAAATTGATCTTATTCCTGGTGCATCTTTGCCAAACCGTGCGCCATACAGGACAAACCCGGAAGAAACAAAGGAAATTCAGCGACAAGTGCAAGAACTACTGGACAAAGGTTATGTGCGAGAATCCCTTAGCCCTTGTGCTGTTCCAGTAATTTTAGTGCCTAAGAAAGATGGAACATGGCGTATGTGTGTTGATTGTAGAGCTATTAATAATATCACCATTCGATATCGACACCCTATTCCACGATTAGATGATATGCTAGATGAACTGAGTGGTGCTGTTGTGTTTTCAAAAGTTGATTTACGTAGTGGGTACCACCAGATTCGTATGAAATTGGGAGATGAATGGAAAACTGCTTTCAAAACTAAGTTCGGTTTATATGAGTGGTTAGTCATGCCTTTTGGGTTAACTAATGCACCTAGTACTTTCATGAGATTAATGAACGAGGTTTTGCGTGCTTTCATTGGGAAATTTGTTGTCGTATATTTTGATGATATATTAATTTACAGCAAATCATTGGATGAACATCTTGATCATTTACGTGCTGTTTTTAATGCACTACGCGAGGCACGCTTATTTGGTAACCTTGAGAAGTGCACCTTTTGCACCGATCGAGTGTCTTTTCTTGGTTATGTTGTAACTCCACAGGGAATTCAGGTTGATCAAGCCAAGGTGGAAGCTATACAGGGATGGCCTGTTCCAAAGACTATCACCCAGGTGCGGAGTTTCCTAGGACTTGCTGGATTCTATCGCCGTTTTGTGAAGGATTTCAGCACCATTGCTGCACCATTGAATGAGCTTACCAAGAAGGGGGTGCCTTTTGAGTGGGGCAAAACACAAGAGAATTCATTCGACATGTTGAAAGATAAGTTAACTCACGCGCCTCTCCTACAACTTCCTGATTTTAATAAGACTTTTGAGCTTGAATGTGATGCTAGTGGAATTGGTCTGGGAGGTGTTTTGTTACAAGAGGGAAAACCTATTGCATATTTTAGTGAGAAATTGAGTGGGCCTGTTCTCAATTATTCTACTTATGATAAAGAACTCTATGCTCTTGTTCGAACATTAGAGACATGGCAGCATTATTTGTGGCCCAAAGAGTTTGTTATCCATTCTGATCATGAATCTTTAAAACATATTCGTAGTCAAGGAAAACTGAATCGTAGGCATGCAAAATGGGTTGAATTTATTGAATCTTTTCCTTATATTATTAAACACAAGAAAGGGAAGGAGAATATTATTGCTGATGCTCTGTCACGGAGATATACTTTCCTGAATCAACTTGATTATAAGATCTTTGGGTTAGAAACAATTAAGGACCAATATGTTCACGATGCTGATTTTAGAGACATGTTGCTGCATTGTAAAGATGGAAAAGGATGGAACAAATTCATCGTTAGTGATGGGTTTGTGTTTAGAGCTAACAAGCTATGCATTCCAGCTAGCTCTGTTCGTTTGTTGTTGTTGCAGGAAGCACATGGAGGTGGCTTGATGGGACATTTTGGAGCAAAGAAGACCGAGGACATACTTGCTGGTCATTTCTTTTGGCCAAGGATGAAGAGAGATGTGGAGAGGTTTGTTGCTCGTTGCACAACATGTCAAAAGGCAAAGTCACGGTTAAATCCCCACGGTTTGTATCTACCTCTTCCTGTTCCTAATGCTCCTTGGGAGGATATATCTATGGATTTTGTGTTGGGTTTACCAAGGACTAGGAGGGGACGTGATAGTGTGTTTGTGGTTGTTGATAGATTTTCTAAGATGGCACATTTCATACCATGTCATAAAACTGATGATGCTACAAATATTGCTGATTTGTTCTTTCGAGAAATTGTTCGCTTACATGGTGTGCCCAACACAATTGTTTCTGATCGTGATGCTAAATTTCTTAGTCATTTTTGGAAGACTTTGTGGTTTAAATTGGGGACTAAGCTTTTATTTTCCACCACTTGTCATCCCCAAACTGATGGTCAAACTGAAGTTGTGAATAGAACTTTATCCACTATGTTAAGGGCTGTTTTAAAGAAGAATATTAAGATGTGGGAAGAATGTTTACCTCATATTGAGTTCGCTTATAATCGTTCATTGCATTCTACTACAAAAATGTGTCCTTTTGAGATTGTCTATGGCTTCTTGCCACGTGCTCCTATTGATTTAATGCCTTTGCCAAGTTCTGAAAAAAAGAATTTTGATGCTAAGCAACGTGCTGAATTAATGTTAAAATTGCATGAGGCCACTAAAGAAAACATAGAGCGCATGAATGCTAAGTACAAATGCGCTGGAGATAAAGGTAGAAAGCAATTGATTCTGGAACCTGGGGATTTGGTTTGGTTGCATTTGCGAAAAGATAGATTTCCAGAACTGAGAAATCCAAATTGATGCCTAGAGCTGATGGTCCTTTTAAAGTGCTGCAACGAATTAATGAGAATGCATATAAGCTTGATCTTCCTGCAGATTTTGGGGTTAGTCCCACATTTAACATTGCAGATTTGAAGCCTTATTTGGGTGAGGAAGATGAGCCTGAGTCGAGGACGACTCAAATGCAAGAAAGGGAGGATGATGAGGACATTAACACCAGCGATACATCCTCTCCGACACAACCTATAGCTGGCCCTCTTACTCGTGCTCGTGCTCGTCAACTTAATCATCAAGTGAGTTCCATGATAAGCTCTTGTCCATCTTGTTTAGACAATGGAAACGCGTGCACTCTTGTTTTGATTAGGAACCAGGGAGAAGACCGAAAGGGAGAAGGATTCGCGGTAGCTGGATTCGGACTGCAGCAAAGCGCCAACTTGTGACCGCCACCACGGTTTGCATACGGATTCGGATTCAGGCGCTTCAGGACTTGTTGGAAAGCTTATCAAGTTTACTTTCATATGAATCAAGTCCCACGTCAATATCTGTTCGGCAGCAGCGGCAATGATCCAATTACCGTCGACAGGTCTTGCTGTCCAGGGTGCTGCGTCACCTCATTTTGGGCTTATGGCCCATGTATCAAGTTGGGTCCATTAGGGACGCGTCCTAGGGTTGGACGACCCCAACACTCTTTTGGTCGTCAATCCATCTACTTATATCCCTCTATAGCCGCCATGGTCGGTTTGGGTTTTGTTTAGATCAAGTTTAGCCTTAGCTACTTGCTTGTAGGCGCGCGTGCAGGATCAGCCGCATCTCCTTGTCTTCGGAACCCCATTGTGGATTAAGATTCAGTTGAAAACCTTCAATTTCATCTTGCAAATTCAGTGCTTGTTTCCTCGTTCTTGCTAGTTCTTCGATTGCTTGCAGGACGGGAGCCCTAGGGGCTGGTTGTCGCGCTCCCACAAGATCGTGACGGCTATTGGACGTGGTGTATCGGTTGCTAAGGCGCGGTCTTGAGGGCTGTAGTCGGGCCGTGAACGTCATCTCCATCCACCAATCGAGTTATCCCCGTTCCTCATCGAAAGATCGGGCAAAAACCCTAGCGGGTTCGCATCAGGAACGGTGCCGCCAAACTCACGCGAGATGGCCATTTTTTCCAACGATGCACCGAAAAACTCACAGTTGAATTTTCCGCAAAGGACGCACCCAATCGTATCAGTTTGACCCAAAACTCATGTTTGGTGGGTTTTTGGCACTTTCATTTTCGACGGAACTATCCCGCAAAACTCGCGTGAGATGGCCGTTTTTTCCAACGATGCACCGAAAAACTCACAGTTGAATTTTTTGCAAAGGACGCATCCAACGTATCAGTTTGACCCAAAACTCATGTTTGGTGAGTTTTTGGCACTTTCATTTTCGACGGAACTATGCCGCAATACTCGCGCGCGATGGCCGTTTTTTTCCACTGATGCACTGAAAAACTCGTAGTTAAATTTTTCACAACGGACGCACCCAATCATCTCAGATTGAGCCAAAACTCATGTTCGATGGGTTTGGCACTTTCATTTCCGACGGGAACGGTGCCGCAAAACTCACCCGCGATGGCCATTTTTCCAATGATGCATCGAAAAACTCATAGTTGAATATTTCGCTACGGACGCACCCAATCGTAGCAGTTTGACCCAAACTCGTGTTGGGTGGGTTTTTGGCACATTCATTTGCGACAGAATGGTGCCGCAAAACTCAGACGGGTTGGCCGTTTTTACACCATGCACCGAAAAAATCAAAGTTGAATTTTTCACAAGAGACGCACCCAGTCATCCCAGATTGAGCCAAAACTCAAGTTCGGTGGGTTTTTGGCACATTCATTTTCGACGGAACTATGCTGCAAAACTCTTGCGGGATGTCCGTTTTTCCACTGATGCACCGAAAAACTCGCAGTTTAATTTTTTGCAACGAACACACCCAATCGTCTCAGATTAACCCAAAACTCATGTTTGGTGGGTTTTTGAAAGTTTCATTTATGACGGAACGGCCGCCAAACTCGCGCGGAAAGGAAGTTTTTTTTCCAACGGTGCACCAAAAAACTTGCAGTTGAATTTTTCGCAACGGACGCACCCAATGGTATCCGTTTGACCGAAAACTCATGTTTGGTGGGTTTTTGACACTTTCAATTACGACGGAACTATACCGCAAAACACGCGCGGGATGGTCATTTTTTCCACTGATGCACCGAAAACCTCCCAATTGAATATTTCACAATGGACACACTCAATCGTCTCAGATTGAGCCAAAACTCATGTTCGGTTGTGTTTTTTTGGCACTTTCATTTCCGACGGAACGGTGCCGCAAAACTCACTCGGTATGGCCATTTTTTTCCACTGATGCATCAAAAAACTCGCAGTTGAAATTTTCGCAACGGAACACCCAATCGTCTCAGATTCACCCAAAACTCATGTTTGGTGGGTTTTTGGCAGTTTCATTTCCAATGAACGGTGCCGCCCAAACTCACCCGAGATGGCCATTTTTTTCCAACGATGCACCGAAAAACTCACAGTTGAATTTTTCGCAAGGACGCACCAAATCGTATCAGTTTGACCCAAACTCATGTTTGGTGGGTTTTTGGCACTTTCATTTTCGACGGAACTATCCCGCAATACTCGCGTGAGATGGCCGTTTTTTCCAACGATGCACCGAAAAACTCACAGTTGATTTTTTGCAAAGGACGCATCCAATCGTATCAGTTTGACCCAAAACTCATGTTTGGTGTTTTTTGGCACTTTCATTTTCGACGGAACTATGCCCGCAATACTCGCGCGCGATGGCCGTTTTTCCACTGATGCACTGAAAAACTCGTAGTTAAATTTTTCACAGGACGCACCCAATCATCTCAGATTGAGCCAAAACTCATGTTCGATGGGTTTTTGGCACTTTCATTTCCGACGGAACGGTGCCGCAAAACTCACCCGCGATGGCCATTTTTCCAATGATGCATCGAAAAACTCATAGTTGAATATTTCGCTACGGACGCACCCAATCGTAGCAGTTTGACCCAAAACTCCTGTTCGGTCGGTTTTTGGCACATTCATTTGCGACAGAATGGTGCCGCAAAACTCAGACGGGTTGGCCGTTTTTTACACTCATGCACCGAAAAAATCAAAGTTGAATTTTTCACAGAGACGCACCCAGTCATCCCAGGTTGAGCCAAAACTCAAGTTCGGTGGGTTTTTGGCACATTCATTTTCGACGGAACTATGCTGCAAAACTCGTGCGGGATGTCCGTTTTTTCCACTGATGCACCGAAAACTCGCAGTTTAGTTTTTGCAACGAACACACCCAATCGTCTCAGATTAACCCAAAACTCATGTTTGGTGGGTTTTTGAAAGTTTCATTTATGACGGAACGGTGCCGCCAAACTCGCGCGGAAAGGAAGTTTTTTTTCCAACGGTGCACCGAAAAACTTGCAGTTGAATTTTTCGCAACGGACGCACCCAATGGTATCCGTTTGACCGAAAACTCATGTTTGGTGGGTTTTTGACACTTTCAATTACGACGGAACTATACCGCAAAACACGCGCGGATGGTCATTTTTCCACTGATGCACCGAAAACCTCCCAGTTGAATATTTCACAATGGACACACTCAATCGTCTCAGATTGAGCCAAAACTCATGTTCGGTGTGTTTTTGGCACTTTCATTTCCGACGGAACGGTGCCGCAAAACTCACTCGGTATGGCCATTTTTTCCACTGATGCATCAAAAAACTCGCAGTTGAATTTTTCGCAACGGACACACCCAATCGTCTCAGATTCACCCAAAACTCATGTTTGGTGGGTTTTTGGCAGTTTCATTTCCAACTGAACGGTGCCGCCAAACTTACCCGAGATGGCCATTTTTTCCAACGATGCACCGAAAAACTCACAGTTGAATTTTTCGCAAAGGACGCACCCAATCGTATCAGTTTGACCCAAAACTCATGTTTGGTGGGTTTTTGGCACTTTCATTTTTGACGGAACTATGCCGCAATACTCGCGTGAGATGTCCGTTTTTTCCAACGATGCACCGAAAAACTCACGTTGAATTTTTTGCAAAGGACGCATCCAATCGTATCAGTTTGACCCAAAACTCATGTTTGGTGAGTTTTTGGCACTTTCATTTTCGACGGAACTATGCCGCAATACTCGCGCGCGATGGCCGTTTTCCACTGATGCACTGAAAAACTCGTAGTTAAATTTTTCACAACGGACGCACCCAATCATCTCAGATTGAGCCAAACTCATGTTCGATGGTTTTTTGGCACTTTCATTCCGACGGAATGGTGCCGCAAAACTCACCCGCGATGGCCATTTTTCCAATGATGCATCGAAAAACTCATAGTTGAATATTTCGCTACGGACGCACCCAATCGTAGCAGTTTGACCCAAAACTCATGTTCGGTAGGTTTTTGGCACATTCATTTGCGACAGAATGGTGCCGCAAAACTCAGACGGGTTGGCCGTTTTTTACACTCATGCTCCGAAAAAATCAAAGTTGAATTTTTCACAAGAGACGCACCCAGTCATCCCAGGTTGAGCCAAAACTCAAGTTCGGTGGGTTTTTGGCACATTCATTTTCGACGGAACTATGCTGCAAAACTCTTGCGGGATGTCCGTTTTTTCCACTGATGCACCGAAAAACTCGCAGTTTAGTTTTTTGCAACGAACACACCCAATCGTCTCAGATTAACCCAAAACTCATGTTTGGTGGGTTTTTGAAAGTTTCATTTATGACGGAACGGTGCCGCCAAACTCGCGCGGAAAGGAAGTTTTTTTTCCAACGGTGCACCGAAAAACTTGCAGTTGAATTTTTCGCAACGGACGCACCACCGAAAACTCATGTTTGGTGGGTTTTTGACACTTTCATTTACGACGGAACTATACCGCAAAACACGCGCGGGATGGTCATTTTTTCCACTGATGCACCGAAAAACTCCCAGTTGAATATTTCACAATGGACACACTCAATCGTCTCAGATTGAGCCAAAACTCATGTTCGGTGTGTTTTTGGCACTTTCATTTCCGACGGAACGGTGCCGCAAAACTCACTCGGTATGGCCATTTTTTCCACTGATGCATCAAAAAACTCGCAGTTGAATTTTTCGCAACGAACACACCCAATCGTCTCAGATTCACCCAAAACTCATGTTTGGTGGGTTTTTGGCAGTTTCATTTCCAACTGAACGGTGCCGCCAAACTCACCCGAGATGGCCATTTTTTCCAACGATGCACCGAAAAACTCACAGTTGAATTTTTCCCAAAGGACGCACCCAATCGTATCAGTTTGACCCAAAACTCATGTTTGGTGGGTTTTTGGCACTTTCATTTTCGACGGAACTATCCCGCAATACTCGCGTGAGATGGCCGTTTTTTCCAACGATGCACCGAAAAACTCACAGTTGAATTTTTTGCAAAGGACGCATCCAATCTTAGTTTGACCCAAAACTCATGTTTGGTGAGTTTTTGGCACTTTCATTTTCGACGGAACTATGCCGCAATACTCGCGCGCGATGGCCGTTTTTTCCACTGATGCACTGAAAAACTCGTAGTTAAATTTTTCACAACGGACGCACCCAATCATCTCAGATTGAGCCAAAACTCATGTTCGATGGGTTTTTGGCACTTTCATTTCCGACGGAATGGTGCCGCAAAACTCACCCGCGATGGCCATTTTTCCAATGATGCATCGAAAAACTCATAGTTGAATATTTCGCTACGGACGCACCCAATCGTAGCAGTTTGACCCAAAACTCGTGTTGGGTGGGTTTTTGGCACATTCATTTGCGACAGAATGGTGCCGCAAAACTCACGGGGGGGGGGGGGGGGGGGGGGGGGTGGGGTTGGCCGTTTTTTCTACTCATGCACCGAAAAAATCACAGTTGAATTTTTCACATGAGACGCACCCAGTCGTCCCAGATTGAGCCAAAACTCATGTTCGGTGGGGTTTTGGCACATTCATTTTCGATGGAACTGTGCTTCAAAACTCTTGCAGCATGTCCGATTTTTCCACTGATGCACCGAAAAACTCGCAGTTGAATTTTTTGCAACGAACACACCCAATCGTCTCAGATTAACCCAAAACTCATGTTTGCTGGGTTTTCTCAGTTTTATTTCTGACGGAACGGTGCCGCCAAACTCGCGCGGGGTGGAAGTTTTTTTCCAACGATAAACCGAAAAACTTGCAGTTGAATTTTTCGCTACGGACGCACCCAATCATAGCAGTTTGACCCAAAACTCATGTTCGGTGGGTTTTTGGCACATTCATTTGCGACACAATGGTGCCGCAAAACTCACGCGGGTTGGCCGTTTTTTCCACTCATGCACCAAAAAAATCACAGTTGAATTTTTCACAAGAGACGCACCCAGTCGTCCCAGATTGAGCCAAAACTCAAGTTCGGTGGGTTTTTGGCACATTCATTTTCGACGGAACTGTGCTGCAAAACTCTTGCGGGATTTCCGTTTTTTCCACTGATGCACCAAAAAACTTGTAGTTGAATTTTTTGCAACGAACACACCCAATCGTCTCAGATTAACCTAAAACTCATGTTTGGTGGGTTTTTGACGGTTTCATTTCTGACAGAACGGTGCAGCCAAACTCACGCGGGATGGAAGTTTTTTTTCCAATGATGCACCGAAAAACTTGTAGTTGAATTTTTCGCAACGGACGCACCCAATGGTATCAGTTTGACCCAAAACTCATGTTTGGTGGGTTTTTGGCACTTTCATTTAGGACGGAACTGGACCGCAAAACACGCGCGGGATGGTCATTTTTTCCACTGATGCACCGAAAAACTCGCAGTTGAATTTTTCACAACGGACGCACCCAATCGTCTCAGATTGAGCCAAAACTCATGTTTAGTGGGTTAGGGCACTTTCATTTTCGACGGAACTATGCCGCAAAACTTGCGCGGGATGGCCGTTTTTTCCACACCGAAAAACTCGCAATTAATTTGTCTGCAACAGACGCACCCAATCATATCAGTTTGACCCAAACTCATGTTTGGTGGGGTTTTGATACTTTAATTTTCGAAGCAATGGTGCCAAAAACTCGTGCGGGATGGCCATTTTTGCCACTGATGCACCAAAAACTCATAGATGAATTTTTCAAAACGGACGCACCTAATCGTCTCAGATTGAGCCAAAACTCAAGTTCGGTGGGTTTTTGGCACATTCATTTTCGATGCAACTGTGCTGCAAAACTCTTGCGGGATGTCCGTTTTTTCCACTGATCCACCGAAAAACTCGCAGTTGAATTTTTCGCAACGAACACATCCAATCGTCTCAGATTAACCCAAACCTCATGTTTGGTGGGTTTTTGACAGTTTCATTTCTAACGGAACGGTGCCGGCAAACTCGCGCGGAATGGAAGTTTTTTTCCAACGGTGCAACGAAAAACTTGCAGTTGAATTTTTTGCAACGGACGCACCCAATGGTATCAGTTTGACCGAAAACTCATGTTTGGCGAGTTTTTGGCACTTTCATTTACGACGGAACTGTACCGCAAAACACGCGCGGGATGGTCATTTTTTCCACTGATGCACCGAAAAACTCGCAGTTGAATTTTTCACAATGGACGCACCCAATCGTCTCAGATTGAGCCAAAACTCATGTTCGGTGGGTTTTTGGCACTTTCATTTCCGACGGAACGGTGCCGCAAAACTCAATCGAGATGGTTGTTTTTTCCACTGATGCACCGAAAAACTCGCAGTTGAATTTTTCGCAACGGACACACCCAATCGTCTCAGATTCACCCAAAACTCATGTTAGGTGGGTTTTTGTCAGTTTCATTTCCAACGGAACGGTGCCGCCAAACACGCGCGAGATGGCCATTTTTTCCAACGATGCACCGAAAAATTCACAGTTGATTTTTCGCAAAGGACGCACCCAATCATATCAGTTTGACCCAAAACTCATGTTTGGTGGGTTTTTGGCACTTTCATTTTCGACGGAACTATGCCGCAATACTCGCCCGCGATGGCCGTTTTTCCACTGATGCACTGAAAAACTCGTAGTTGAATTTTTCACAACGGACGCACCCAATCATCTCAGATTGAGCCAAAACTCATGTTCGATGGGTTTTTGGCACTTTCATTTCCGACGGAACGGTGCCGCAAAACTCACCCGCGATGGCCATTTTTCCAACGATGCATCGAAAAACTCACAGTTGAATTTTTCGCTACGGACGCACCCAATCGTAGCAGTTTGACCGAAAACTCGTGTTCGGTGGGTTTTTGGCACATTCATTTGCGACGGAATGGTGCCGCAAAACTCACGCGGGTTGGCCGTTTTTTCCACTCATGCACCGAAAAAATCACAGTTGAATTTTTCACAAGAGACGCACCCAGTCGTCCCAGATTGAGCCAAAACTCATGTTTGGTGGGTTTTTGGCACATTCATTTTCGACGGAACTGTGCTGCAAAACTCTTGCGGCATGTCCGTTTTTTCCACTGATGCACCGAAAAACTCGCAGTTGAATTTTTAGCATCGAACACAGCCAATCGTCTCAGATTAACCCAAAACTCATGTTTGGTGGGTTTTGTCAGTTTCATTTCTGACGGAATGGTGCCGCCAAACTCGCGCGGGATGGAAGTTTTTTCCAACGATGCACCAAAAAACTTGCAGTTGAATTTTTCGCTACGGACGCACCCAATCATAGCAGTTTGACCCAAAACTCATGTTCGGTGGGTTTTTGGCACATTCATTTGCGACGGAATGGTGCCGCAAAACTCACGCGGGATGGACGTTTTCTGCACTCATGCACCGAAAAATCACAGTTTAATTTTTCTCAAGAGACGCACCCAGTCGTCCCAGATTGAGCCAAAACTCAAGTTCGGTGGGTTTTTGGCACATTCATTTTCGACGGAATGGTGCCTCAAAACTCTTGCGGGACTTCCGTTTTTTCCACTGATGCACCGAAAAACTCGCATTTGAATTTTTTGCAACGACACACCCAATCGTCTCAGATTAACCCAAAACTCATGTTTTACTACTAGAGAACAGGCCTTTGGACGATTTGCAAAATTAGAATTAGTCACGGAAAAATTTGTGTCTGGGACTAGAAAGGTCTTTAGCCCCGGTTGATAACACCAACCGGGGCTAAAGTTCCCCTGCCCAACGGCTCATTTGTCAGAGGGACCTTTAGTCCCGGTTGGTGTCACCAACCGGGGCTAAAGTTTGACCTTTAGCCCCGTTTGGTGACACCAACCGGGGCTAAAGGTTTTGCCCCGGTTGCTGTATCCATCCGGGGCTAAATGTTGGCATCTTTAGCCCCGGTTGATGTTACCAACCGGGACTAAAAGGTTTTGTCCCAGTTGGTGTATCCAGCCGGGGCTAAATGTTGGCATTTAGCCCCGGCTGGGAAGAAGCCGGGGCTAAATGTCCCTCCCTATATTAGAACTGTTCTTCCACCTCCAGCCGTGCCCGAGCTCCTGTCTTCCTTTTTTTCTTCATTCAGTCACTTGCTTGCTTGTTTGCTCTCTCTTCTCCAGTGATTTTTGTTTAACACATCTCCGGCGATTGATTTATTCATCACATCTACGCCGCCATCGACTCCTTGAAAGGTTACTAGCTTCAGTTTTCATTTTTGTAGCCGCCACTTATATATATGGTTTTTGAAGCTATTTTGAGTTCATTGACTTGATAGTTCAAATTAGTACTCTAAAAACAAAATATGACTGTTTAATTAGTTTATTTAATCTTTTAGAGAAATAGAGATCATTTAAATCATTTTTTACAAAAATTAGAAATATATAATACTTTAGTTTACAAAATGTGACGGTTAATTATTTTATTTTATTTTTTTTTTGGAGAAATAGAGATCATTTAAATCATTGTTTACAAACTTAGAAATATATAATACTTTAGTTTACAAAATGTGACTGGTTTAATAGTTTAGTTTAATTTTTTTGGAGAAATAGAGATCATTTAAATCATTTGTTTACAAAAATTAGAAATATATAATACTTTATTTGACAAAATGTGATCGGATAAATTATTTCATTAAAGTAATTAGTATATATACCTTATAATTTAATTATGTCATATATACCATATAATTTCATTTAATGTGATATATATGTCATATAATGCAGACGATGACACGTCACTAGATGTACAATGCCGATCGTCGCTCAAAAGAGTTCATTGATGGCGTGCAAATTTTTTTAAGAGTGGCCGAGGCAAACAAGCGGAATGGTTTTATGTGCTGTCCATGTGCCTTTGTAATAATTCGAAGGAATATTCAAGCTCAAGGAGTCTTCACTCACACTTGTTCAAGTCGGGTTTCATGCCAAACTATAGTTGTTGGACGAAGCATGGGAGAACTGGGGTTATGATGGAAGAAGGTGAAGAAGAACAATTGGACCCTGACGATGACATTATTGCTCAATACAGTGACTTGGTGTTACTGCAATGGGGGAAGGTGAAGAAGAGGCAAGTGCAGAAGACACACTCGCTGAAGATGATGCTCTTGGTGATGTCATTCATGATGCACAAAGAGATTGCGAAAGTGAAAAGGAGAAGGCTAAGTTTGACTGTATGCTAGAGGATCACAGGGATATACTAGTACATACTCTGCTGGCAGATGGACAAAAAAAGTTGGGTACAACACTTGAGTTGCTACAATGGAAGGCACAGAAGGTGTATCTGACAAGGCATTTGGACAATTATTGAAGATTATAAAAAAAGATGCTTCCGAAGTCTAACGAATTGCCTGCCACTACGTACGAAGCAAAACAAGTCATCTGTCCTTTGGTTTTAGAAATCCAAAGATACATGCATGTCCTAATGACTGCATCCTGTATCGTGGCAGGAATACGAGAATTTGGATGAATGCCCTGTATGTAAAGCGTCACGATATAAGATCAGGCGAGATGACCCTGGCGATGTTGAGGTGAAGAACGTCCCCGAAAGAAAATCCGTGCCAAGGTTATGTGGTACGCTCCTATAATACCACGCCTGAACGTCTGTTCAGAAACAAGGACCATGCAAAGTTGGTGCGATGGCAAAAAGAAGACCGTAAGGTAGACAACATGTAGACACCCTGCTGATGGTCCCAGTGGAGAGCAATAGATAGAGATCCCGGAATTTGCAAAAGACGCTAGAAACTTAAGGTTTGGTTTGACGGGATGAATCCTTTTGGGGAACGAGCAGTAGTCATAGCACGTGGCCTGTTACTCTATGTATCTACAACCTTCCTCCATGGTTATGCATGAAGCAGAAGTTCATTATGATGCCAGTGCTCATCCAAGGCCCGAGGCAGCCTGACAACGACATCGATGTCTACCGTGAGGCCATTAGTTGAGGAACTCCTACTTTTATGGAGTAAATCAGTGTACGTGTGTGGGATGATTACAAACAGGAACACTTTGACCTGCGAGCATTGTTGTCCTAACAATCATGATTGGCCTGCTCTAAGTAATCTTTCAGGATAGACCAAACAAGGGATATAATGCATGCACACATTGTTTTGATGACATGGATAGTATATATTTGAAAAAATGTAGAAAGGTTAGTGTACCTTGAACAGTCGATTTCTTTCAGTAATCACCAGGTTAGAAAGAAAGGCAAGCATTTTAAAGGTGAGACAGACCACCGGAGCAAGCCTCGCAACAGAACTGGGGAAGATGTACTTGAGATGATCAAGGATGTGAAAGTAGTCTTTGAAAGGGGCGGGCAGTGAACCCTGTTCCAAAAGACGCTACGGGACACGCACCCATGTGGAAGAAGAAGTCAATATTTTGGGAGCTACCCTATTGCATGTACTAGAGGTCCGCCACGCGATCGACGTGATGCACCTGACAAAGAATCTTTGTGTCAACCTTCTAGGATCATGGAGTGTAGGGAAGTCTAAGGATACACTTGAAGCACGACAAGACTGCAACGCGATGAAAGAACGAGACAACCTACATCCAGAGAAGACAAATGAATGGACGCCATTACTTAAGACCTGCTAGCTATACTCTAGCAACGAAGAGAAGGAAATCATGTTTGAATGCCTAAACAGCATCAAGGTCCCATCTGGATTCTCCTCCAATAAAAGGGAATAATAAATATGCAAGAGAAGAAATCCTAAACTTTATTCGCATGACTGCCACGTGCTTATGACGCAATGCTTCCGGTTGCTTTAAGAGGAATTCTACCTCCACATGTACGTCTGGCCACTGTGAACTATGTGCATTCCTCAATGCAATTTCTCAGAAGGCAATTAATCCACTAGAACTAGCTACTCTACAGAATGATGTGGTTCATGTCTTGTGAGCTTTGAGTGGTGTTCCCTCATCCTTCTTTAATATCATGACACACCTCCTAGTTCACCTGGTCAGGAGATTCATATTCTCGGTCCCTGTGTCCTACACAACATGTTCCCCTTCGAGAGGTTCATGGAGTACTGAAAAAATATGTTCACCAACGTGCTCGGCCAGAAGGAAGCATCGCCAAGGCTATGGGACAGAGGAGGTCATTGAGTTCTGCATTGACTTTATTCCTGACCTTCACCTGATTGGTGTTCCTGAATCGCGGCACGAGGGGAGGCTGTGTGGAAAGGGACACTAGGAAGAAAACATATATCGGTACGGGGAACGATTATTTCAATAAAGCGCACTACACAGTTCTTCAAAAAACCATCCGTGGTGGATCCATATATCAGGTACACAAGGAGGTTCCTACGATCCCAATTTCCTAGAAGAATGAAGTTTGGATACACGTGAGCACATGAATACTTTTAGCACTGGTTGCGAAAAGAATGTCTGGATGATAATAATATTGATGAGCAACTATATTTGTTGGCTAGGCAACCATCGTGGCACATCCTCACGTACAAAGGTTATGAGATAAATGGAAACACATTTTACACCATTGCCGCCAAGATAAAAAGAGCACGAACCAAAACAGTGGTGTTCGCGTAGATGCCACACGACCCACTAGAATAGGCAAACATATTATGGCCGCATAGAGATTTGGGAACTAGACTACGCACCTAATTTTAAAGTCCCTTTGTTTTGATGCCAATGGGTCAAGACGACCGGAGCCGGAGTAACAGTTGACAAGGAGTATGGAATGACAACAATGGATCTCAACAATATTGGATACAAAGGTGAACCATTTGTCCTTGCTGCTGATGTGAATCAGGTGTTCTACGTGAAAAAACATGTCTACAAAACCCAAGAGAGGGAAAAATGACGATAAATTAACCAAAGAGCCAAAATGCCACATAGTTCTTTCAGGAAGAAGAAACATCGTGGGAATTGAGGACAAGTCAGACATGTCAGAAGATTATGAAAGGGATGACCGAATACCGCCCTTCAGTGTGACTAAAGATCCAAGCATCCTGCTAAATGTTGAGGAGACTCCATGGTTACGACATGATCATAACCAAGGGACATACGTCAAGAAGAAGATCACTAGTGTACCCGCTTGATATATAGTTATGCTTTAACTAATATTATGTATTACAATTTTTGTGTAATTAATAATGATTAAGGATAGTAATGGTTCGATTCGTTGATGTCGGTATCAAAATGACTTGATTTATTACATTATTTTAGTTATGGATAGTAATCATTCGATTCGATGATGTCGGTATCGTGCATTTGGACAATAAAAGATGAACAACCCAAAATTTAACGTTCAGATAATGCAAAAATTATTTTCCTATCGAGAACCAGTTGTTTCAGATATTTAAATTTAACATTACATTTTTGCATTAACAAAATATGAATTGTTATTTACATTTATATTTGTTATTATAAGAAAAGAAAAGAATTTATGTTACAAATTTTTGTACTATACAATAAGGTAAAAGGAAATACAACTGTTATTTTTAAGAAATTTTATGCCTAATATTTAATTTACTATGCAATTAACAATATTACAACATATTTATATAATGAAAACTTAATACAAAACCCAAAATACAGCAAACCCAAAAAACTGGCGGGAGAAACCCCTTTAGTCCCGGGCGGTGACAACACCCGGGACCAAAGGTACCTTTAGTCCCGGGGCATAAGCCAACCCGGGAATAAAGGTCCAAACCTTTAGTCCCGGGCGGGCTTACGTCCCGGGACTAAAGAACTTTTAGTCCCGCGAGGTGTCACCGCCCGGGACTAAAGCCTCCCGGCGTATATAGGGCACAGTGCCCTCCTCCTTCCTCAGATCGACGTCAGATTCCAGCGCCGCCGCCTCACTCGCCGTCTCCGATCTCGATCCAGTGCCGCGCCGCCGTCCTCCTCGAGCTCCGTCGCCGACGTCCGCCTAGCCGTCATCCACTCCCGCGGCGCTCTCCGCCCTCGCCGTGCCTCGCCGTCGTCCTCTCCCCGCGCCGCTCTCCGCCCTCGCCGTGTCGCCGTCGTCCTCTCCCGCGCCGCTCTCTGCCCTCACCGTGCCTCGTGCGGCTTGCGCCGCGCGCGTGCCTCGCCGTGTGGCCTCGCCGTCGTCCTCTCGCGGTCGCCGTCGTCTTCGCCGTGCCTCGCCGTTCCCCGACGTCGTGTCCTCGCCGTGCCTCGCCGTGTAGCCTCGCCGTCGTCCTCTCGGTCGCCGTCGTCTTCGCCGTGCATCGCCGAAGTGTCTTCGCCGTGTGGCCTCGCCGTGTCCTGGCTGTGTCTGTGAGCGCTGTGGTCGTGTGCGTTTGTGGACAGGGTGTGTGCGTGTGTGTACTGTTTGCAGAGAAAAAAAGAAGTGTGTGCACTTGTATATAGAAAAATTATTATAGAAAATGATTATAAATACATATATATTTATAGAAAAAAATAAATATATAAGTTTTTTAATCTAACAAAATATATGTTTACACATGTAGATAAAAAGAGATTGGTCGCGTTGACCTCGCCGCCATCCGCCGTCATCTTCACCGCAACGTCATCCTCGTCGTCATCCGTCGTCGTCCTCACCTCCTCACCGCGACATCATCCTAGCCGTCGTCCGTCGTCGTCCTCTCGTCAACGGTGTGTCCTTTGTGGATGGAGGAGGAATAATCACTTAGATATTTTATTCTCCATGTTATCAGTGCATTTATTTATATGTTTACGAATATGGTCGTGTATGTTGATATGTCACTTAGATATGTTATTCTCCAGGTTATCGTCCATGTTATTCGCAGAAATGTCCGACCCAGTTGACAACATGGAGGAGGAAATGTACGACAATCAACAGCGACGCTAATCAAGATTTAGCAGGTGATGACAACAATAATCAAGAAGTAGATGACGGCAGTCAATACTTTGCCAATTATGAAGAAATCATGCAAGAAAATACTAGCGAGGTATACCTACAATCTCTATGTGCACATTTAATTCTAAACAATTTATAAATGTATTTATAATCTACTGTTCCTGCATACGTAGCCCTCCGGATCGACAACGACTACCGGGAAGAGTAGGACCGTACGAGGTCCGAAGAAGCCGTTGGATGGCCGGTACATTATCTCGGAATTCAACGAGGAAATAGGACAAGTACTTGGAGAACATGCACAGAAATTTGTTGGCCACTGTGGGTACCTTGTAAGGGATAAGATCCCGATCAGTGCTCGTGAATGGAAGAAAAAGACAAGTGCTCCTCATATAAGTTTCGTCTCTGATCTTGATAAGGAACTGGTTTGGGAAGATGTCCTTGCACATTTTACGCTTGAAATAGATGATAGAAATTTGAAGGCGAGAGTTCAGGAGTGGGCTATGAAGAAAATGACAACACTATTCTAGGGCTAGAAGAAGAACTTGTACAACAGATTTATCAAGAAGGACCTAACTCCGGACTTCAACACTAAGGCCTACGTCAAGTTGAGGCCATTTTGGGATGAATTTATAGAATTTAAGAAATCAGAAGAGGGTGAGGCACGGGTCCGAAGGAACCAACAAAATGCCCGACAAAAACAATACCACCATCACTTGGGATCAGGTGGCTACAAGAGTGCCATTCTTAAGTGGGAAAGAATGAAACGGGAGATTCTAGCCAAGGGCATCGAACCAGAATCAATCAACTGGCCTGAACGCGCCAAGTATTAGTTTTTTGGTCATGGAGGAAGCCTGGACCTACAGACAGGAAGGGTAGTGTATGGCACAAAACTCCAAAGAGCAGCCGAAAGATTGGCTTATGCTCCAGACATGGCTGATAGTGGCGCGTGGCAGCCGAACAGAGAAAAGGATGAGCTGACATACACCCTGGAGAATCCTGAGCACGGTGGGAGAACAAGAGGCTATGGGGAGTTGTCGTGGGAGCATGCCTTCCCAAAAGACAAAGAGACCTATAGAAGCCGCGCAAGAAAGAAGGAGGACGAGGCAGAGCGGATGCGAAGGATGGAGGAAATGGTTATGCAGTCACAGGCCGCGGCTCGTGAAGCGGTAGAGCGAGAAAAAGCACTTGGAGGCAAAATGAGTGAGGAAATCAAAAGGCAAGTGCATTTAGCAGTAAGTTCCTTCCAAAGGCAATCTGCATCAGAGCCGGGAGTCAACATCAGCCCCCCTGGCCAGTTGAAAAGCAGTTGCGCTTCCACGGAGGTGCCAACGATTCAAGGTGACGTAGGGCTATGCTTTCCCGTGGATGACATCACTGATCCTCTCACGACATGTGAGCTGCACATTCCACAGGGGAATGACACAATAATGGTGGCTATTGGTGTTGTATCTCCTATTGACCCTACGAAGACACCAAGATGCCATGGAGCATTAGTACCACCTGGTTATGCTAGTGTCTTGGTGGATAGAGTAGTGAAAGGGCATAGCAATGTCACTCTTGACATTGAAGGAGGTGATGGTGAGAAGACTTTAGGAGAAGCGGAGAAGGCATTCATATGTTGGTGTAAGCGCTATATCATTATTCCTGGGGCATCACCTCCTCCTCAACAAACTAACCCTAGGTGCGGATGAAAGTGAATGAAACATTTTTCTTTCACTAGTTATGTATTGGCTTAAATATAATTGTTTACTCATACCATGTTGTTTTCACAGCAGGACCTGGCCCAACCTAAGTCATAGTGCTGCGGGCGATGCAATGAAACACACAGATGCATCCCCACCGGCTCCATCCCCTCCACGACCGGCTCCATCCCCTCCACGACCGGCTCCATCCCCGCCACGACCAACTCCATCCCCTCAACGATGGGCTCCATCTCCGCCACCGGCTCCATCCCCTCCACCACGGGCTCCATCCCCGCCGCCACTGGCCCCATCTCCTCCACCACAGGCTCCATCCCCACCACCGACTACACCAAAGAAGAGGCCAGCCACACAAATGAAGGCATCGGCCCCACCGCCACTAAAGAAGAAAGCCACTTCAGAAAGAAGACAACCTATTCCTAAGATGATGAAACTTCCATATGAGATGACTGATGAGGAAACTAATGCTGCAGCGAAAGCACATTTGGACCAATTCTGGGCGGACACCGCGGCTAAAATTAAAGCGAAGAAAAACCTAGAGAAGACGTACCTTTTTGTACATCCTGATATGCTCAGAAAAAAGGTGGATGCTCATCAGAAAAAGGTGCGTGATTCTCGTAAGAAATCGCCACTATCAGACTATGACCGCACTATCACCAAGTCACTTGAGGAGGCGAAACAGAAATAGAAGAGAGCAAACAAGGGTGTCCCACAGCTCGGGGAACAATCAAAACAATCAGTGCCCCCGCTATATATTGCGAATGAATATGGTTCTAACATGAAAGCGCTAGAACAACTTGATGTGGATCCTGAGCATCTTGATGCATTTTTCGCAGTAACTGGTCTAACCTTGTCCCAAATGCTCGGTGAATCAGCCATCGAAAGTGCTCCGGAAATTGATCACTGGAAGAAGAATTATGTATATGGCCAGAGTCTATACAACCCTGGGGCCCTCACAGAACTTGGCACTCAAATGTACTTGGTAAACCAGTGGTACATGGTAGCGTGTAGCAAAAAAGCGGATGATGGGATTTGCGTTAGAATTAGAGACCATCATTACTTTCGTGGCGATGATATCATACTTGTCCAATTCACTGAGTTACACCAGCTATGCCACCTGGATGCTCTAGACAAATCTCTAGTCAGCTGCTTTTGTTTGTAAGTGATCCTTCGTTTTAATAATCTCACTCTAGCATATGTATATGTAAATGTAATTATACTAACACTAGCTAGTGTGTCAGGAACATGATGAGAGACCTCGTACGTACAAATGACAAGGAGGTTGGTTTCATTGATCCATATATCGTATTCTCGCTCCCAAACAAAGATTCCGGCTATGATATATGGAGAAATGAAACAGAGAGGAATCTCCGGAGGTTCTTGATCAACCAAAAGAACAAAAGATATATACTCTTCCCCTACAACTTTAGGTGGGTGTTGTTATCATGTGCATATTTAATTTTACTTACTCAATTCTTATGATATATGTTGACTATATAAGCAAATTAATGCAGCTTTTACTGGATATTGATTGTCATCGATCTCTCCGAAACTCAATTGCTAATCTATGACTCATTGAGAAAACCACTAGGAGATTACCAAGATATCATAGACATTATCTAGGGGTAACTTTTGATCTCTAAATATTAATTTCTACACTTTAAATCTACAATAGTTAATTATGATCCATTTATTGTGCAGCGTTTGGGCCTGGTTCGTTCCGAAACACCGTCCGGATTTGAAAGTGACACTTCCTCCTCCTATCCAATTGCAAGTAAGTTGTATTAGCTCCTCGCGTCTTTACCACTAAAGCATGCTTCATCACACGCGCGGGATGACAAGATAGTAATCTTTTTATATCGTGCAGTGGGTTCTACTACAACCACCAGGGAACAATTTGTGTGGGTACTATGTTTGCGAGTTTCTCTCGGTGTATGCGAAAAGAAATCCTATTGAGAGACAGAAGTATGTAACATGTATACATAATAATAATCCCATGTATTTCTTTATTGCTATTAAATAAATCTTATGTATATTAATAAATTTTTCCTTTTTTTGCAAATTGAAGGACTTATGGTTGAAGAACCAGGTGTTGGAAATGGTGCGACTCAATGGAATTCAAGAGACAATCGCAGGATTTCTTAATGACCATGTCCTCAAAGCCGGCACCGAGTTCTACTATAACCCGGAAGAACCAGTGAAACCAAACCAAGACGAACATTTGTATGATATTTAAGTGACGGTCAATATTTGTGTTGTAAATACCAAGGATACATGGATAATGCTGTAAATTTTATGTGCATAAATATATTATACATATAATATGTATAGCTAGCTAGTAGCTCGATCAATATATATATATATATATATAGTTTCATATTTTATGTGTGTATTTGTAAATTTATGTGTATATATACGCACATACATACATTAGCAGCGAAGAATATGTATTTGAAACCCTAATGTATAATATATTAGCAGCGAAGAATATGTTAGAAAACCTAATGTAATTGTAAAACCGAAAACAATAACCAATTGAAAAGAAAAAAGAAAAGAAAAAGAAAAAAGAAAAAAGAGGACAGCCCCCGAGGGTCTTTAGCCCCGGTTGGTAATACCAACCGGGACTAAAGAGGCCAGCCATCGGGGCCCAGCTCGGGACCTCTTTAGTCACGGTTGGTATTACCAACCCCCGGGGCGGGGAACCGGGGCTAAAGGTCGGGCCTTTAGTCCCTATTCCATAGCCCCGGCTCCATGCCCGGGGCTAAAGGCCATTTTGGACCGGGGCTAAAGGCCCATCGTGCAGTAGTGTTTGGTGGGTTTTTGACAGTTTCATTTCTGATGGAACGGTGCCGCCAAACTCGCGCGGGATGGAAGTTTTTTCCAACGATGCACCGAAAAACTTGCAGTTGAATTTTTCGCAACGGACGCACCCAATGGTATCAGTTTGACCCAAAACTCATGTTTGGTGGGTTTTTGGCACTTTCATTTACGACGGAACTGTACCGCAAAACACGAGCGGGATGGTCATTTTTTCCACTGATGCACCGAAAAACTCGCAGTTGAATTTTTCACAACGGACGCACCCAATCGTCTCAGATTGTGCCAAAACTCATGTTTGGTGGGTTATGGCACTTTCATTTTCGACGGAACTGTGCCGCAAAACTTGCGCGGCATGGTCGTTTTTTCCACCGATGCACCGAAAAACTCGCAATTAAATTGTCCGCAACAGACGCACCCAATCATATCAGTTTGACCCAAACTCATGTTTGGTGGGTTTTTGGCACTTTAATTTCCGAAGCAATGGTTCCAAAAAAGTCGTGCGGGATGGCCATTTTTGCCACTGATGCACCAAAAAACTCATAGATGAATTTTTCAAAATGGACGCACCAAATCGTCTCATATTGAGCCAAAACTCAAGTTCGGTGGGTTTTTGGCATATTCATTTTCGACAGAACTGTGCTGCAAAACTCTTGCGGGATGTCCATTTTTTCCACTGATCCACCGAAAAATTCGCAGTTGAATTTTTCGCAACGAACACACTCAATCGTCTCAGATTAACCCAAAACTCATGTTTGGTGGGTTTTTGACAGTTTCATTTATGACGGAACGGTGCCGCCAAACTCGCGCGGGATGGAAGTTTTTTCCAATGATGCACCTAAAAACTTGTAGTTGAATTTTTCGCAACGGACGCACCCAATGGTATCAGTTTGACCGAAAACTCATGTTTGGTGGGTTTTTGGCATTTTCATTTACGACAGAACTGTACCGCAAAACACGCGCGGGATGGTCATTTTTTCCACCGATGCACCGAAAAACTCGCAGTTGAATTTTTCACAATGGACACACCCAATCGTCTCAGATTGAGCCAAAACTCATGTTCGGTGGTGACGGACCAGGATGTCAGAGATATCATCAGTCGATGATTACTCCGACTAATCTTGGACGACTCGGGAGATCCGAAGACTCGTTACGAAGTGTACTTGGATTAGGACTCTCGCTTGTAACTTAGCCGAGTTGTAAAAGGAAGTCCTGTAATTAGAATAGGACTCTTCTGTTGTAACCGGCTAGGACTCGGGCTGTGCTAAGGCTCACCCGGACATATAAGGGGAACCGGGCGCAGGCCCCAGAGGATCGAACATTGAATCATAATCATATACAAGGCACACGCCGCACTGGACGTAAGGTATTACGCTATTTAGCGGCCTGAACCAGTATAAATCGCTGTCTCTGTGTACTCGCCGAGTCCTACGAACGTCGATCCCCACCAAACAAATCGTCTGAGATTACTCAAGACGAGTTGCCGGTTAACAAACACCGACAGCTGGCGCGCCAGGTAGGGGCTTTCGGCGATTCGATGACCAAGAGCCCGACGAACCACAACAACATGTTCTCGGCGGGATCAATTTACGTTTTTGGCTCGTGGACTTGCATCGCGGATGATCAAGGAAAGCTGCATCGACAACTTCACACTAATCCGGAAGTGCAAGATACGCCAAAGATGGATGATCTCATTCAGAACCTAGCAAACCTCGCAGTCAAAGATCCGCGAGATTCCGGGAGCCAATTTGAAGTACCCGACTCCTACTCGAACTCAAATTCAGAGAGCAAAAAGGACCCGGAGATCAAACATGGCATCACCTTCGGACCATGGAACTCAACTCAAGACTTCCAAGACCTAATTGACTCAAAGTTAAAAGAGTATCAAGAGATACCTTTGACTGGAGCTCAGCAAGGACTCGTATTCAGCTCCACCAAGGAGGGTAACATCGTCCATTGGCCAATACAGCCAGCCCCAGCTAGGCTGGTTGGCACAATCGATCAGCAGCTTCCATACCAGTACGGACATCAGCTCCCCTTTGAGGAACTCAACACCTCAACAGAACTAATCTCCAGCACTTCTACCTTGGAGTCGGTCACGCCTGGATCAACAATCCAAGGCTACACCCGTGAAGTTTTCATGGCGGGGCATCAGTCATCTCTACGACCACCGACCCCTCCAGATGTCTTCTAGGATGACAAAACTCCAAGTATGATATCTGACAATGATCCTGAAGGACCCACAGAAACCGAGTCCTTAAAAGCTGAGAGAATTAGAAAGAATCAAGCCAAAGAAGCCCGCAGAAGGCGCGCAAATCACCGCAAGGAGGCAGTCGACCGCTATAATGTACGACTCGAAGAATATAACACTCGGAGACGTCTAGAGGAAGACGCGGAAGATCGAGCTCGCGCTCAACGTGACCAGGAGCATCAGTCACAGAACGAGCACAATCGTCGACGAGCCGATTGCTCCCGTAACCTCGAGCCCGAGTTTATGAGGGTCGCTGGTCACAAGGTTTTCCAGATACCCTACCAGAATATCATGGCCCTAGCCACAGAGATGGGAGCCAAAGACAATCACACCCCTGAGGAAGAGCGACGATTGGTCATGCTCCAGATTACCGCGCTACAACTTTGGGGACGGAATCTTGAGTCCCTAGCTGATGAGCAAGCTTCATCCCACCCGAGCCAGAGGCGGCCTGTCCAAGAGCGACTCGGTCGAGTCCCAGCAAGGAGTCGTCTGGGCCACCAAGTACCCGATCAAGCCGAGGGAGGAGCTGAATCTTCATACAGAGGAATCGCAGCCATAGCATTGGACGCAGTCGATCGCTTCCCCTGCTTCTCCCAAAGGCTCCGAGTAGTCTCGTTCCCACGAAAATTCAAACCTGGGAACTATTCAAAGTACGACGGGAAGACAGAACCTAAGCGATGGCTCAGGTTGTATGCTCAAGCAGTTCAGCTGGCCGGTGGAAGCAACGATGTCAAAGTACTCTACCTCCCAATGGCTTTGGAAACAATGCCGCTTGCTTGGTTCGACAGGCTCAAACCCGAGTCCATCGACTCCTGGGAACAACTCCATCGTATCTTCATCGAAAACTTTGCAGGTGTCCCAGAGAGATCAGATCCCCGGACTAAACTCAGAACCTGTAAGCAGCAGAAGAACGAATCAATGCGGGAATACTATAGGCGTTTCTCAGAGATCCGCTCCACAATATCCGACATCACAGACAGAGAAGTAATTGACCTATTTGACAACGACATCTGCGAAAGGTACAATTACAAAGATTTCATCAAGCAGGACCTGACCACTGCTGACGAGTTCCATTGGGCCGTAAACTCCATGATGGCGACAGAAGAACGTACGCAGGAGCGTTTCCCCGATAGAAACATGCAGGGTGATCGAGGGAACAACCAGAGAGGCAACCAGGCACCACAATAAAACACCCGGAAAAGGACGGGATACAATACTGTTGCTGCCATGGAGCCTCAGAAGAAGGGGAACAAGCCATTCACCTTCGATGACTTACTCGACGGACCGTGCCCTTTTCATCCGAAAGCCAGACATCAGGCAAGGCACTGTCGACAACTCAAGGAGCGAGGTTTGAACTCCGACTTCAACAAAAACAAGAAGGACAAAGGCAAGAAGACAGCTGAGGACCCTCCGCAAGACACCGGTGGCTTCCAACACCCTAAGGGCTACTTTGGCAGCAGTAGGGTTATTAACCCAGGGAAAAAACGGAGGGGGGAGGGATTTTTTTGGACATGCTAATCCCCTCTCCACCCGGTGGGGAGATTTCACGTGGGGGTTATTTCCCTGTGGCTGTTTGGAAGTAAATTGCAGGGGGGAGATGGATATATGGGATCAAACAGCTCCAGCACAAACAAAGTTGTCAGATAAGCGTATGGATGGATCAGTCCTTCCTGATGGCTGCCAAATACTAGCGTTAGCAATAAACAAAGTCACAAAGTACTTTGGAACTTTGGAACTGGTGGCTATCAAAGTCACGAAGTCCTTCCTGAAGGTACCTTGATACTATATCGAAATGTCTTCAAAAATAAGAAAATTCGGAAAAGAAAATAATAGAAGAAAGTCACTACATATCACTGCACATAGTGATTAAAAAATCTCAGGAATAAGCCTGTTTATTACAAAAAAAAAATATATATATAGGTATTTCAAACTGAAATCTAGTTTTTGCACAACTACATATAAGCCAGAAATGTTCAACAATCATTACAAAATTTGACCACACTTCTCTTTTTCTCAAATCATGCATTTCTTCCACTAAAACCTCTGCAAATAGCATGAAACGAAAACGGTTAACTCTTGTAATAGATTTGGCTTTTCCCAACAAGTTTGTATATGAATGCATCATATGAAAAAGAAGTTTAAAGAATAAAGGTAAAACAAGCTAACACATGCAGAGGCAATTCAGTTCAGACCAACGAGTAGAGCCTTTTCTTTTCTTTTATCATACACAAGTTGAAATACATGCATGAAGTTAATCATCTCAACAGAATATTTCCAGAATAACTGACAATTTGATCAAAATCAACTCAAATAGAGCAACAGATGAACTGACAAGTTGATCAAAATCATGCATAAGTTATTTTTTTCATCTAACACAACAAAGCTAATCTATTAAAAGCCTTCTCATGAACTAATATCCAGAGGAAATTACCTGCATAGAATGACTGCAGCTGCATTTTTTTTCTCAATTCACATATTGCCTCCACCAACACTGCCTCCACGAAGAGCACTGCAAGTACATGCAAGGAGCATTGGGCAGTTAGAGACATACCAAAGTAAAATAATCTAGTGTTGATTAGTACAAGGAAGAGACATACTTAATCTCTTGTTTGAGCCAAATCAATCGAACATTTTTGTTTTCCATTTTCATGAATATCACCCTATCTATCTTAAATTACATTCCAAACCTGAGATGTCTTTAGCCAACTGAGATGTCAACTGTTAGTGAAATATCTTCAGCGGCAATGTTGCAGCTAGTAGAATTCAGACAACCCTGCGGCAGACGGTGATTCAAAAACCAAGTGTAAAAAAACATATCTCTCTTTGTGAAGTTGCAAAAATAAAACTATGTTACTGTAATACTTGTGATTCAGATGAAAATTTATGAGCTTGAATTACAATTTTAGGCATTGTGATTCGGATGCTAGCAACATTCTAGAACAGGCAAAGCTCCAATCTTTGAGCTTGTAAATCAATCCAAAAGCAATCAAGAAGCTTCTTGCAAATTGGAACATTCTAATTAATCTGTATCTTAGTAGACAGATATTTATTAATATAAGTAGGAAGATGAACGAATCAGTCAAATCATTCATTAGTTAACAGATGCAGGTGGCAAATGGAAATTCTGTCTGAAACAATATATTTTCATTTGTTCTACATTTGTACTTCTAAGCAAAATGTCTTTGTTCAGCAATGTGCTGCACCTTATAGTACATTTCTACTGATAAAAAAAACATTACTTTCGTGTGTGCATGGGTTGCTGCACCTAGACCTGTACATAAAACACTTCTCAGTGCCTGCCTACGGCTGGCTCACTAACACAAGTAGACTCCATGGCCAAATCAAATCCAAATCAGATTACTAATACGACCCCGTCAAAAGCACACAAGTTCAGTTCAGCAACTGTGTTAGCAGCTGCTTGCTAAGGTAGTAAGCTATGTAAATGAGTAGATCTCTAACATTCAATTATTGAATCAGACACCAATTTAACAGATACACACACAAAATTTCAGAATCCACAAGAAATGGTTTGACAAGAGAAGAAGGGGAGAAACCTTCGCCGGATGCCAGGGCGGTGGTGGCGGTCGGATGCCGGGGCGACGACGGCCTTGTGACCCTCCCAGTCGCGAGTCGGGGCGGCGGCCTCGGGACTTCGCGAGTCGCGAGCGGAGGAAGCGATGCGAGTCGGGGGAAACCCTCCCGGACTCCTGGCTCGTGGATTCCTTCCGCGTGCAAAATAAAGGGAAGCGGGCTGCGTTCCTCGCGTTGGTGGGCTGCCAAAGAGCGCAGAAAATTAGCACGGGGCATATTGGCCCAGGGAAAATGCCGGGATCCTGGCGGGAAAACTGGTTGCCAAAGTAGCCCTAAAGGGACAATCAATGTCATTTTTGGGGGAGTAACTACCAGTGACAGCAAGAGGCTTCAAAAACTCTCGCTACGAGAGATCATGTCTATAGAACCATCAACTCCTCAATACCATGACTGGTCTGAGCACCCGATCAGCTTCTCCCGAGCGGACCAATGGACCAGCGTCTCCAACGCAGGGCACTACCCGCTAGTCCTGGATCCCACGGTCACCGGGTTCACCTTGAGCAGGGTACTCATCGACGGAGGGGCAGGACTTAACGTCATCTTTGCAAGCACCCTACGCAAGATGAATCTGGATCTCGCAACACAGCTCACACCATCAATTGTCCCCTTCTACGGCATAGTACCCGGAAAGGCGGCTGTACCACTCGGAAGAATCATATTACCCGTAACTTTTGGAACTCAGATCAATTATCGGACCGAGTACATCAGTTTCTAGGTAGCCGACTTCGAGTCATCATATCACGCCATATTTGGGCGACCAGCTATCGCCAAGTTCATGGCAGTACCTCACTACCCGTACCTTCTCCTGAAGATGCCGGGTCCTAAAGGAATTCTAACTTTCAGAGGTGACTTGAAGCGATCATTTGATTGTGACACAGAGGCTGTCCAAATCGCTGAAAAAGCTCAACTCACCTGGGAGTTACAAGAACTCGCTCAGATGGTGCATAATACCAAGCCTGGAGATTCAGAAATCCCAACCAAGAAGGAGGGTACTATCCAACCATCAACAACAGTCTTTACAAAAAGCATCGACCTAGAAACCGGTGATCCCTCCAAGACGGCAGTCATCAGCGGTCATCTATCTGAAGAATAGGAATTCGCGCTCACCAAGTTTCTTAGAGCAAACAAAGATATATTTGCTTGGAAACCGGCTGATATGCCGGGAGTCCCAAGGAACTTGGCTGAGCACAAACTGGAACTAAAAGAAGGGTCCAGACCTATCTAGCAAAGACTACGACGATTCTCACTAGAGAAAAAAGAGGCAATCAAGAAGGAAATAGCCAAACTACTCGCAGCTGGATTCATCAGAGAAATCCTCCACCCCGAGTGGTTAGCTAACCCAGTACTGGTCAAGAAGAAGAACTCTGCCGAGTGGCGCATGTGTGTCGACAACACGGACCTCAACAAACACTGTCCAAAAGATCCTTTCGGATTACCAAGGATAGATCAAATAGTTGACGCTACCGCAGGCTCTGCTCTACTGTCCTTTTTGGATTGCTACTTCGGGTACCATCAGATTGCCCTAAAGGAAGAAGACCAACCCAAGACATCGTTTATAACCCCTTTCGGTGCCTACTGTTATAAAACCATGTCCTTTGGGTTAAAAAATGCAGGAGCCACTTATCAACGAGCCATCCAAGATTGTTTGGGTGACAAGATTGGCCGCAATGCAGAAGCTTATGTTGATGATGTGGTCATAAAGACAAAGGATCCAACTACTCTGATATCAGACCTGGAGGAAACTTTCAACCGACTATGCACATACCAATGGAGACTCAATCCCACAAAATGCGTCTTCGGAGTACCTTCGGGGCAACTCCTCGGATTCCTTGTTAGCCATCGGGGCATCGAGGCTAGCCAAAAACAAATCACAGCTATCATCAACATGAAGCCACCTACCTCAGTCAGGGATGTTCAGAAGCTCACCGGGTGCATGGCTGCACTAAATCGATTTATCTCACGGCTCGGAGAAAAGGGATTACCTTTCTTCAAATTACTCAAGGCCGGTGATAAATTTCAGTGGACGGAAGAAGCGGACAGGGCCTTTGAACAACTCAAAGGATACCTAATCAATTCACCCATACTGACGCCGCCCGAACCCAGGGAGCTGATGATGTTGTATATTGCAGCTACCACACACGTTGTAAGTACAGCAATCGTGGTGGAGCATAAAGACGACAAGCACCCTGGTGGGTTTTTGGCACTTTCATTTCCGACGGAACGGTGCCGCAAAACTCACTCGGGATGGCCGTTTTTTCCACTGATGTACCGAAAAACTCGCAGTTGAATTTTTCGCAACGTACACACCCAATCGTCTCAGATTCACCCAAAACTCATGTTTGGTGGGTTTTTGGCAGTTTCATTTCCAACGGAACGGTGCCGCCAAACTCGCGCGAGATGGCCATTTTTTCCAACGATGCACCGAAAAACTCACAGTTGAATTTTTCGCAAAGAACGCACCCAATCGTATCAGTTTGACCCAAAACTCATGTTTGGTGGGTTTTTGGCACTTTCATTTTCGACGGAACTATGCCGCAATACTCGCGTGAGATGGTCGTTTTTTCCAACGATGCACTGAAAAATTCATAGTTGATTTTTTTGCAAAGGACGCATCCAATCGTATCAGTTTGATCCAAAACTCATGTTGGTGGGTTTTTGGCTCATTCATTTTTGACGGAACTATGCCGCAATACTCGCGCGGGATGGCCGTTTTTTCCACTGATGGACTGAAAAACTCGTAGTTGAATTTTTCACAACGGACGCACGCAATCATTTCAGATTGAGCCAAAACTCATGTTCGATGGGGTTTTTGGCACTTTCATTTCTGACGGAACGGTGCCGCAAAACTCACCCGCGATGGCCATTTTTCCAACGATGCATCGAAAAACTCACAGTTAAATTTTTCGCTACGGACGGACCCAATCGTAGTAGTTTGACCCAAAACTCGTGTTCGGTGGGTTTTTGACACATTCATTTGTGACGGAATGGTGCCGTAAAACTCACGCAGCTTGGCCATTTTTTCCACTCATCCACCGAAAAAATCACTGTTGAATTTTTTACAAGAGACGCACCCAGTCGTCCCAGATTGAGCCAAAACTCATGTTCGGTGGGTTTTTGGCACATTCATTTTCGACGCAACTGTGCTGTAAAACTCTTGCGGCATGTCCATTTTTTCCACTGATGCACCGAAAAAGTTGCAGTTGAATTTTTTGCAACGAACACACCCAATCGTCTCAGATTAACCCAAAACTCATGTTTGGTGGGTTTTGTGAGTTTCATTTCTGACGGAACGGTGCCGCCAAAATCGCGCGGGATGGAAGTTTTTTCCAACGATGCACGGAAAAACTTGCAGTTGAATTTTTCGCTACGGACGCACCCAATCATAGCAGTTTGACCTAAAACTCATGTTCGGTGGGTTTTTGGCACATTCATTTGTGACGGAATGGTGCCGCAAAACTCACGCGGGTTGGCCGTTTTTTCCACTCATGCACCGAAAAAATCACAGTTGAATTTTTCACAAGAGACGCACCCAGTCGTCCTAGATTGAGCTAAAACTCAAGTTTGGTGGGTTTTTGGCACATTCATTTTCGACGGAACTGTGCTGCAAAACTCTTGCGGGACTTCCGTTTTTTCCACTGATGCACCGAAAAACTCGTAGTTGAAATTTTTGCAACGAACACACCGAATCGTCTCAGATTAACCCAAAACTCATATTTGGTGGGTTTTTGACAGTTTCATTTCTGACGGAACGGTGCCGCCAAAGTCACGCGGCATGGAAGTTTTTTCCAACGATGCACCGAAAAACTTGCAGTTGAATTTTTTGCTACGGATGCACCCAATCGTAGCAGTTTGACCCAAAACTCATGTTCGGTGGGTTTTTGGCACATTCATTTGCGACGGAATGGTGCCGCAAAACTCACGCGGGTTGGCCGTTTTTTCCACTCATGCACTGAAAAAATCACAGTTGAATTTTTCACAAGAGACGCACCTAGTCGTACCAGATTGAGCCTAAACTCAAGTTCGGTGGTTTTTTGGCACATTCATTTTCGACGGAACAGTGCTACAAAACTCTTGCGGGATTTTCGTTTTTTTCCACTGATGCACCGAAAAACTCGCAGTTGAATTTTTTGCAACGAACACACCCAATCGTCTCAGATTAACCCAAAACTCATGTTTGGTTGGTTTTTGACAGTTTCATTTCTGACGAAACGGTGCCACCAAACTCGCGCGGGATGGAAGTTTTTTCCAACGATGCACCAAAAAACTTGCAGTTGAATTTTTCACAACGGACGCACCCGATCATCTCAGATTGACCCAAAACTCATGTTCGATGGGTTTTTGGCACTTTCATTTCTGACGGAACGGTGCCGCAAAACTCACCCGCGATGGCCATTTTTCCAACGATGCATCGAAAAACTCACAGTTGAATTTTTCACTACGGACGCACCCAATCGTAGCAGTTTGACCAAAAACTTGTGTTCGGTAGGTTTTTGGCACATTCATTTGCGACGGAATGGTGCCGCAAAACTCACGCGGGTTGGTCGGTTTTTCCACTCATGCATTGAAAAAATCACAGTTGAATTTTTCACAAGAGACGCACCCAGTCGCCTCAGATTGAGCCAAAACACATGTTCGGTGGGTTTTTGGCACATTCATTTTCGACGGAACTGTGCTGCCAAACTCTTGCGGCATGTCCGTTTTTCCACTGATCCACCGAAAAACCCGCAGTTGATTTTTTCGCAACGAACACACCCAATCGTCTCAGATTAACCCAAAACCCATGTTTGGTGGGTTTTTTACAGTTTCATTTCTGACAGAATGGTGCCGCCAAACTCGAGCGGGATGGAAGTTTTTTTTCCAACGATGCACCGAAAAACTTGCAGTTGAATTTGTCGCAACGGACGCACCCAATGGTATCAGTTTGACCGAAAACTCATGTTTGGTGGGTTTTTGGCACTTTCATTTACGACGGAACTGTACCGCAAAACACGCGCGGGATGGTCATTTTTTCCACCGATGCACCGAAAAACTCGCAGTTGAATGTTTCGCAACGGACACACCCAATCGTCTCAGATTCACCCAAAACTCATGTTCGGTGGGTTTTTGGCACTTTCATTTCCAACGGAATGGTGCCACCAAACTCGCGTGAGATGGCCATTTTTTCCAACGATGCTCCGAAAAATTCACAGTTGAATTTTTCGCAAAGGACGCACCCAATCATATCAGTTTGACCCAAAACTCATGTTTGGTGTGTTTTTGGCACTTTCATTTTCGACGGAACTATGCCGCAATACTCGTTTGAGATGGCCGTTTTTTCCAACGATGCACCGAAAAACTCACAGTTGATTTTTTTTTGCAAAGGACGCATCCAATCGTATCAGTTTGACCCAAAACTCATGTTTGGTGGGTTTTTGGCACTTTCATTTTCAACAGAACTATGCCGCAATACTCGCGCGGGATGGCCGTTTTTTCCACTGATGCAATGAAAAACTCGTAGTTGAATTTTTCACAACGGACGCACCCAATCATCTCAGATTGAGCCAAAACTCATGTTCGATGGGTTTTTGGCACTTTAATTTCCGACGGAACGGTGCCGCAAAACTCACCGGCGATGGCCATTTTTCCAACGATGCATCGAAAAACTCACGGTTGAATTTTTCTCTATCGACGCACCCAATCGTAGCAGTTTGACCCAAAACTCGTGTTCGGTGGGTTTTTGGCACATTCATCTGCGACGGAATGGTGCCGCAAAACTCATGCGGGTTGGTCGGTTTTTCCACTCATGCATTGAAAAAATCACAGTTGAATTTTTCACAAGAGACGCACCTAGTGGTCCCAGATTGAGCCAAAACTCATGTTCGGTGGGTTTTTGGCACATTCATTTTCGATGGAACTGTGCTGCCAAAAAACTCGCAGTTGAATTTTTTGCAACGAACACACCCAATCATCTCAGATTAACCCAAAACTCATGTTTGGTGTGTTTTGTCAGTTTCATTACTGACGGAACGGTGCCGCCAAACTCGCGCGGGATGGAAGTTTTTTCCACCGATGCACCGAAAAACTTGCAGTTGAATTTTTCGCTACGGACGCACCCAATCATAGCAGTTTGACTCAAAACTCATGTTCGGTGGGTTTTTGGCACACTCATTTGCGACGGAATGGTGCCGCAAAACTCACGCGGGTTGGCCATTTTTTCCACTCATGCACCGAAAAAATCACAGTTGAATTTTTCACAAGAGACGCACCTAGTCGTCCCAGATTGAGCCAAAACTCATGTTCGGTGGGTTTTTGGCACATTCATTTTCGACGGAATTGTGCTGCAAAACACTTGCGGCATGTCCGTTTTTTCCACTGATATACCGAAAAACTCACAGTTGAATTTTTTGCAACGAAGACACCCAATCGTCTCAGATTAACCCAAAACTCATGTTTGGTGGGTTTTGTCAGTTTCATTTCTGACGGAACGGTGACGCCAAACTCGCGCGGGATGGAAGTTTTTTCCAACGATGCACCGAAAAACTTGCAGTTGAATTTTTCGCTACGGACGCACCCAATCATAGCAGTTTGACCCAAAAGTCATGTTCGGTGGGTTTTTGGCACATTCATTTGCGACACAATGGTGCCGCAAAACTCACGCGGGTTGGCCGTTTTTTCCACTCATGCACCGAAAAAATCAGAGTTGAATTTTTCACAACAGACGCACCCAGTCGTCCCAGATTGAGCCAAAACTCAAGTTCGGTGGGTTTTTGGCACATTCATTTTCGACGGAACTGCGCTGCAAAACTCTTGCGGGACTTCCGTTTTTTCCACTGATGCACCGAAAAACTCGCAGTTGAATTTTTTTGCAACGAACACACCCAATCGTCTCAGATTAACCCAAAACTCATGTTTGGTGGGTTTTTGACAGTTTCATTTCTGACGGAACGGTGCCACCAAACGGGCGCGGGATGGATGTTTTTTTCAACGATGCACCGAAAAACTTGCAGTTGAATTTTTGGCTACGGACGCACCCAATGGTAGCAGTTTGACCCAAAACTCATGTTCGGTGGGTTTTTGGCACATTCATTTGCGACGGAATGGTGCCGCAAAACTCACGCGGGTTGGCCATTTTTCCACTCATGCACCGAAAAAATCACAGTTGATTTTTTCACAAGAGACGGACCCAGTCATACCAGATTGAGCCAAAACTCAAGTTCGGTGGTTTTTTGGCACATTCATTTTCGACGGAACTGTACTACAAAACTCTTGCGGGATTTTCGTTTTTTCCACTGATGCACCGAAAAACTCGCAGTTGAATTTTTTGCAACGAGCACACCCAATCGTCTCAGATTAACCCAAAACTCATGTTTTGTGGGTTTTTGACAGTTTCATTTCTGACGGAACGGTGCCGCCAAACTCGTGCGGGATGGAAGTTTTTTCCAACGATGCACCGAAAAACTTGTAGTTGAATTTTTCGCAATGGACGCACCCAATGGTATCAGTTTGACCCAAAACTCATGTTTGGTGGGTTTTTGGCACTTTCATTTACGACGGAACTGTACCGAAAAACTCATGCGGGATGGTTATTTTTTCACTGATGCACCGAAAAACTGGCAGTTGAATTTTTCACAACGGAAGCAACCAATCGTCTCAGGTTGAGCCAAAACTCATGTTTGGTGGGTTATGGCACTTTCATTTTCGACGGAACTGTGCCGCAAAACTTGCGCGGGATGGCTGTTTTTTTCCACCGATGCACCGAAAAACTCGCAGTTAAATTGTCCGCAACAAACGCACCCAATCATATCAGTTTGACCCGAACTCATGTTTGGTGGGTTTTTGGCAATTTAATTTCCGAAGCAATGGTGCCGAAATACTCATGCGGGATGGCCATTTTTGCCACTGATGCACTAAAAAACTCATAGATGATTTTTTCAAAACGGACGCACCTAATCGTCTCAAATTGAGCCAAAACTCATGTTTGGTGGGTTATGGCAATTTCATTTTCGACGGAACTGTGCTGCAAAACTTGCACGGGATGGCCGTTTTTTCCACTGAACCACCAAAAAACTCGCAGTTGAATTTTTCGCAACGAACACACCTAATCGTCTGATCGAGCCAAAACTCATGTTTGGTGGGTTGCGACACTTTCATTTTCGACGTAACAGTGCCGCAAAACTTGCGTGGGATGCTCGTTTTTTGCACTGATCCACCGAAAAACTTGTAGTTGAATTTTTCGCAACAGGCGCACCCAATCGTCTCAGATTCAGCCAAAACACATGTTTGGTGGGTTATGGCACTTTCATTTTCGATGGAACAGTGCCGCAAAACTTGCGCGGGCCGTTTTTTTCCACCGATGCACCGAAAAACTCGCAGTTAAATTGTCCACAACAGACGCACCCAATCATATCAGTTTGACCCGAACTCATGTTTGGTGGGTTTTTGGCACTTTAATTTCCGAAGCAATGGTGCAGAAAAACTCGTGCGGGATGGCCATTTTTGCCACTGATGCACCAAAAAACTCATAGATGAATTTTTCAAAACGGACGCACCTAATCGCCTCAGATTGAGCCAAAACTCATGTTTGGTGGGTTATGGCACTTTCATTTTCAACGGAACTGTGCTGCAGAACTTGCGCGGGATGACCGTTTTTTCACTGATCCACCGAAAAACTCGTAGTTGAATTTTTCGCAACGGACGCACCCAATCGTCTGATTGAGCCAAAACTCATGTATGGTGGGTTACGACACTTTCATTTTCGACGGAACAGTGCCGCAAAACTTGCGCGGGATGCTCATTTTTTGCACTGATCCACCGAAAAACTTGCAGTTGAATTTTTTTGCAACAGACGCACCCAATCCTCTTAGATTGAGCCAAAACACATGTTCGTTGGGTTTTTGGCACTTTCATTTCCGATGGAACAGTGCCGCAAAACTCACATGGGATGGCCGTTTTTTCCACTCATGCACCGAAAAAATCGCTATTGAATTTTTCACAAGGGACGCACCCAATCGTCTCAGATTGAGCCAAAACTCAAGTTTGGTGGGTTTTTGGCACATTCGTTTTTGACGGAACTGTGCCGCTAAACCCTTGCGGGATGGTCGTTTTTTCCACTTATGCACCGAAAAACTCGCAGTTGAATTTTTCGCAACGGACACACCCAATCGTCTCAGATTCACCAAAAACTCAGGTTTGGTGGTTTTTGGGCAGTTTTATTTCGAACGGAACGGTGCCGCCAAACTCGCGCGAGATGACCGTTTTTCCAACGATGCACCAAAAAACTCACAGTTGAATTTTTCACAAAGGACGCACCCAATCGTATCAGTTTGAACCAAAACTCATGTTTGGTGGGTTTTTGGCACATTCATTTTCGACGGAACTATGTCGCAATACTCACGCGGGATGACCGTTTTTTCCACTGATGCTCTGAAAAACTCGCAGTTGATTTTTTCACAATGAACGCTACCAATTGTATCAGTTTGACCCAAAACTCATGTTTTGGGGCTTTTTGGCACTTTCGGCCTTGTTTAGATGCAGGTGAGATTTTTCTCACTGTAGCACTTTCATTTGTATTTGGCAAATATTGACCAATCATGTGCTTTTTGGAACTATACCGAAAAACTCGCGCGGGATGAATGTTTTTTCCAACAATGCACCGAAGAATTCGCAGTTAAATTGTTCGCAACGGACGCACCCAATGGTATCAGTTTGACCCAAAACTCATGTTTGGTTGGTTTTTGGCACTTTAATTTCCAAAGGAATGTTGCCGCAAAACTCGTGCGGGATGGCCGATTTTTCCACTGATGCACCAAAAAACTCGTAGTTGAATTTTTCAAAACGGACGCACCCAATCGTCTTAGATTGAGCCAAAACTCATGTTTGGTGGGTTATGGCACTTTAATTTTCGACGGAACTGTGCCACAAAACTTGCGCGGGATGGCCGTTTTTTCCACCGATGCACCAAAAAACTCGCAGTTAAATTATCTGCAACCGACGCACCCAATCGTATCAGTTTGACCCAAACTCATGTTTGGTGGGTTTTGGCACTTTAATTTCCGAAGCAATGGTGCCGAAAAACTCATGCGGGATGGCCGTTTTTGCCACTGATGCACCGATAAACTCATAGTTGAATTTTTCAAAACAGACACACCTAATCGTCTCAGATTGAGCCAAAACTCATGATTGGTGGGTTATGGCACTTTCATTTTTGACGGAACTGTGCTGCAAAACTTGCGCGGGATGACCGTTTTTTCCACTGATCCAACAAAAAACTCGCAGTTGAATTTTTGGCAATGGACGCACCCAATCGTCTCAGATTGAGCCAAAACTCATGTTCGGTGGGTTTTTGGCACTTTCATTTCTGATGGAACAGTGCCGCAAAACTCACGTGGGATGGCCGTTTTTTCCACTGATGCACCGAAAAAATCGCTATTGAATTTTTCGTAAGGGACACACCCAATCGTCTCAGATTCAGCCGAAACTCATGTTTGGTTGGTTTTTGTCACATTAATTTTCGACGAAACTGTGCCGCTAAACTCTTGCGGGATGGCCGTTTTTTCCACTGCTGCACCGAAAAACTTGCAGTTGAATTTTTTGCAACGGATACACCCAATCGTCTGAGATTCACCTAAAACTCATGTTTGGTGGGTTTTTGGCAGTTTCATTTCCAACATAACGGTGCCGCCAAACTCGCGCGGGATGGCCGTTTTTTCCAACGATGCACCGAAAAACTCACAGTTGAATTTTTCGCAAAGGACGCACCCAATCGTATCAACTTGACCCAAAACTCATGTTTGGTGGGTTTTTGGCACTTTCATTTTCGACGGAACTATGCCGCAATACTCGCGCGGGATGGCCGTTTTTCCACTGATGCACTGAAAAACTCGTTGTTGAATTTTTCGCAACGGGCGCACCCAATCATCTCAGATTGAGCCAAAACTCATGTTCGATGGGTTTTTGACACTTTCATTTCCGACGGAACAGTGCCGCAAAACTCACGTGGATGGCCATTTTTCCAACGATGCATCAAAAAACTCACATTTGAATTTTTCGCTATGGACGCACCCAATAGTATCCGTTTGACCCAAAACTCATGTTCGGTGGGTTTTTGGCACATTCATTTCGGATGGAATGGTGCCGCAAAACTCACGAGGGTTGGCCGTTTTTTCCACTCATGCACCGAAAAAATCACAGTTGAATTTTTCACAAAAGACGCACCCAATCGTCCCAGATTGAGCCAAAACTCAAGTTCGGTGGGTTTTTGGCACATTCATTTTCAATGTAACTGTGACGCAAAACTCTTGTGGGATGTCCGTTCCACTCATGCACCGAAGAACTCCCAGTTGAATTTTTTGCAACGAACACACCCAATCGTCTCAGATTAACCCAAAACTCATGTTTGGTGGGTTTTTGGCACTTTCATTTTCGATGGAACTATGCCATAATACTCGCGTGAGATGGCCGTTTTTTCCAGCGATGCACCAAAAAACTCACAGTTGAATTTTTTGCAAAGGACGCATCCAATCGTATCAGTTTGATGCAAAACTCATGTCTGGTGGGTTTTGGCACTTTCATTTTCGACGGAACTATGCCGCAATACTCGCGCGGGATGGCCGTTTTTTCCACTGATGCAGTGAAAAACTCTTAGTTGAATTTTTCACAACGGACGCACCCAATCATCTCAGATTGAGCCAAAACTCATGTTCGATGGGTTTTTGGCACTATCATTTCCGACGGAATGGTGCCGCAAAACTCACCCGCGATGGCCATTTTTCCAACGATGCATCGAAAAACTCAGAGTTGAATTTTTCGCTACGGACGCACCCAATCGTAGCAGTTTGACCCAAAACTCATGTTCGGTGGGTTTTTGGCACATTGATTTGCGACGGAATGGTGCCGCAAAACTCACGCGGGTTGGCCGTTTTTTCCACTCATGCACCGAAAAAATCACCGTTGAATTTTTCACAAGAGACGCACCCAGTCGTCCCAGATTGAGCCAAAACTCAAGTTCGGTGGGTTTTTGGCACATTCATTTTCGACGGAACTGTGCTGCAAAACTCTTGCGGGATGTCCGTTTTTTCCACTGATGCACCGAAACACTCGCAGTTGAATTTTTTGCAACGAACACACCCAATGGTATCAGTTTGACCCAAAACTCATGTTTGGTGGGTTTTTGACAGTTTCTTTTCTGACGGAACGGTGCCGCCAAACTCGCGCGGGATGGAAGTTTTTTCCAACGATGCACCGAAAAACTTGCAGTTGAATTTTTCGCAACAGACGCACCCAATGGTATCAGTTTGACCCAAAACTCATGTTTGGTGGGTTTTTGGCACTTTCATTTACGACGGAACTGTACCACAAAACACGCGTGGGATGGCCGTTTTTCCACCGATGCACCGAAAAACTCGCAGTTAAATTGTCCGCAACAGACGCACCCAATCATATCAGTTTGACCCGAACTCATGTTTGGTGGGTTTTTGGCACTTTCATTTTCGACGGAATGGTCCCGAAAAACTCGTGCTTGATGGCCATTTTTGCCATAGATGCACCAAAAAACTCAGAGATGAATTTTTCAAAACGGACGCACCTAATCATCTCAGATTGAGCCAAAACTCATGTTTGGTGGGTTATCGCACATTCATTTTCGACGGAACTGTGCTGCAAAACTTGCGCGGGATGACCGTTTTTTCCACTGATCCACCGAAAAACTCGTAGTTGAATTTTTCGCAACAGACGCACCCAATCGTCTGATTGAGCCAAAACTCATGATTGGTGGGTTACGACACTTTCATTTTCGACGGAACAGTGCCGCAAAACTTGCGCGGGATGCTCGTTTTTTGCACTGATCCTCCGAAAAACTTGCAGTTGAATTTTTGGCAACAGACACACCCAATCCTCTCAGATTGAGCCAAAACACATGTTAGGTGGGTTTTTGGCACATTCATTTCCGATGGGACAGTGCCCCAAAACTCACGTGGGATGGCCGTTTTTTCCACTCATGCACCGAAAAAATCGCTATTGAATTTTTCACAAGGGACGCACCCAATCGTCTCAGATTGAGCCAAAACTCAAGTTTGGTGGGTTTTTGACACATTCATTTTTGACGGAACTGTGCTGCTAAACTCTTGCGGGAAGGTCGTTTTTTCCACTGATGCACCGAAAAACTCGCAGTTGAATTTTTCGCAACGGACACACCCAATCGTCTCAGATTCACCCAAAACTCAGGTTTGGTGGTTTTTTGGCAGTTTCATTTCGAACGGAACGGTGCCGCCAAAGTCGCGTGAGATGACCGTTTTTCCAACGATGCACCAAAAAACTCATAGTTGAATTTTTCGCAAAGGACGCACCCAATCGTATCAGTTTGAACCAAAACTCATGTTCGGTGGGTTTTTGGCACTTTCATTTCCGTTGGAACAGTGCCGCAAAACTCACGTGGGATGGCCGTTTTTTCCACTAATGCACCAAAAAAATCGCTATTGAATTTTTCGTAAGGGACGCACCCAATCGTTTCAGATTGAGCCGAAACTCATGTTTGGTTGGTTTTTGTCACATTAATTTTCGACGAAACTTTGCCGCTAAACTCTTGCGGGATGGCCGTTTTTTCCACTGCTGCACCGAAAAACTTGCAGTTGAATTTTTTGCAACGGACAAACCCAATCGTCTGAGATTCACCTAAAACTCATGTTTGGTGGGTTTTTGGCAGTTTCATTTCCAACAGAACGGTGCCGCCAAACTCGCGCGGGATGGCCGTTTTTTCCAACGATGCACCGAAAAACTCACAGTTGAATTTTTCGCAAAGGACGCACCCAATCGTATCAACTTGACCCAAAACTCATGTTTGGTGGGTTTTTGGCACTTTCATTTTCGACGGAACTATGCCGCAATACTCGTGCGGGATGGCCGTTTTTTCCACTGATGCACTGAAAAACTCGTTGTTGAATTTTTTGCAACGGGCGCACCCAATCATCTCAGATTGAGCCAAAACTCATGTTCGATGGGTTTCTGGCATTTTCATTTCCAGCAGAACGGTGCCGCCAAACTCGCGCGGGATGACCGTTTTTTCCAACGATGCACCGAAAAACTCAAAGTTGAATTTTTCGCTACGGACGCACCCAATAGTATCAGTTTGACCCAAAACTCATGTTCGGTGGGTTTTTGGCACAATCATTTCCGACGGAATGGTGCCGCAAAACTCACGAGGGTTGGCCGTTTTTTCCACTCATGCTCCGAAAAAATCACAGTTGAATTTTTCACAAGAGACGCACCCAGTCGTCCCAGATTGAGCCAAAACTCAAGTTCGGTGGGTTTTTGGCACATTCATTTTCGACGTAACTGTGACGCAAAACTCTTGTGGGATGTCCGTTCCACTCATGCACCGAAGAACTCACAGTTGAATTTTTTGCAACGAACACACCCAATCGTCTCAGATTAACCCAAAACTCATGTTTGGTGGGTTTTTGGCACTTTCATTTTCGACGGAACTATGCCATAATACTCGCGTGAGATGGCCGTTTTTTCCAACCATGCACCGAAAAACTCATAGTTGAATTTTTTGCAAAGGACGCATCCAATCGTATCAGTTTGACGCAAAACTCATGTCTGGTGGGTTTTGGCACATTCATTTTCGACGGAACTATGCCGCAATACTCGCGCGGGATGGCCGTTTTTTCCACTGATGCAGTGAAAAACTCTTAGTTGAATTTTTCACAACGAACGCACCCAATCATCTCAGATTGAGCCAAAACTCTTGTTCGATGGGTTTTTGGCACTATCATTTCCGACGGAATGGTGCCGCAAAACTCACCCGCGATGGCCATTTTTCCAACGATGCATCGAAAAACTCACAGTTGAATTTTTCGCTACGGACGCACCCAATCGTAGCAGTTTGACCCAAAACTCATGTTCGGTGGGTTTTTGGCACATTCATTTGTGACGTAATGGTGCCGCAAGACTCACGCAGGTTGGCCGTTTTTTCCACTCATGCACCGAAAAAATCACCGTTGAATTTTTCACAAGAGACGCACCCAGTCGTCCCAGATTGAGCCAAAATTCAAGTTCGGTGTGTTTTTGGCACATTCATTTTCGACGGAACTGTGCTGCAAAACTCTTGCGGGATGTCCGTTTTTTCCACTGATGCACCGAAACACTCGCAGTTGAAGTTTTTGCAACAGACACACCCAATGGTATCAGTTTGACCCAAAACTCATGTTTGGTGGGTTTTTGACAGTTTCTTTTCTGACGGAACGGTGCCGCCAAACTCGCGCGGGATGGAAGTTTTTTCCAACGATGCACCGAAAAACTTGCAGTTGAATTTTTTGCAACGGATACACCCAATCGTCTGAGATTCACCTAAAACTCATGTTTGGTGGGTTTTTGGCAGTTTCATTTCCAACATAACGGTGCCGCCAAACTCGCGCGGGATGGCCGTTTTTTCCAACGATGCACCGAAAAACTCACAGTTGAATTTTTCGCAACGGACGCACCCAATGGTATCAGTTTGACCCAAAACTCATGTTTGGTGGGTTTTTGGCACTTTCATTTACGACGGAACTGTACCGCAAAACACGCGTGGGATGGCCGTTTTTCCACCGATGCACCGAAAAACTCGCAGTTAAATTGTCCGCAACAGACGCACCCAATCATATCAGTTTGACCCGAACTCATGTTTGGTGGGTTTTTGGCACTTTCATTTTCGACGGAATGGTCCCGAAAAACTCGTGCTTGATGGCCATTTTTGCCACTGATGCACCAAAAAACTCATAGATGAATTTTTCAAAACAGACGCACCTAATCGTCTCAGATTGAGCCAAAACTCATGTTTGGTGGGTTATCGCACATTCATTTTCGACGGAACTGTGCTGCAAAACTTGCGCGGGATGACCGTTTTTTCCACTGATCCACCGAAAAACTCATAGTTGAATTTTTCGCAACGGACGCACCCAATCGTCTGATTGAGCCAAAACTCATGATTGGTGGGTTACGACACTTTCATTTTCGACGGAACAGTGCCGCAAAACTTGCGCGGGATGCTCGTTTTTTGCACTGATCCTCCGAAAAACTTGCAGTTGAATTTTTGGCAACAGACACACCCAATCCTCTCAGATTGAGCCAAAACACATGTTAGGTGGGTTTTTGGCACATTCATTTCCGATGGAACAATGCCCCAAAACTCACGTGGGATGGCCGTTTTTTTCCACTCATGCACCGAAAAAATCGCTATTGAATTTTTCACAAGGGACGCACCCAATCGTCTCAGATTGAGCCAAAACTCAAGTTTGGTGGGTTTTTGACACATTCATTTTTGACGGAACTGTGCTGCTAAACTCTTGCGGGATGATCGTTTTTTCCACTGATGCACCGAAAAACTCGCAGTTGAATTTTTCGCAACGGACACACCCAATCGTCTCAGATTCACCCAAAACTCAGGTTTGGTGGTTTTTTGGCAGTTTCATTTCGAACGGAACGGTGCCGCCAAAGTCGCGTGAGATGACCGTTTTTCCAACGATGCACCAAAAAACTCATAGTTGAATTTTTCGCAAAGGACGCACCCAATCGTATCAGTTTGAACCAAAACTCATGTTTGGTGGGTTTTTGACACTTTCATTTTCGACGGAACTATGCCGCAATACTCATGCGGGATGACCGTTTTTTCCACTGATGCACTGAAAAACTCGCAGTTGATTTTTTCACATTGAACGCAACCAATCGTATCCGTTTGACCCAAAACTCATGTTTTGTGGCTTTTTGGCACTTTCGGCCTTATTTAGATGCAGGTGAGATTTTTTCTCACTGTAGCACTTTCATTTGTATTTGGCAAATATTGACCAATCATGTGCTAACTAGGCTCAACAGATTCGTCTCGTGATTTACAACTAATCTATGTAATTAGTTATTTATTTTACCAACATTTAATGCTCCATGCATGCGTCCAAACATTGATGTGACGGTGATGTGATGGAGAGAGATTGAAAAAAGTTGATAGTTTGAGTAAAGTGAACAAGGCCTTCATTTTTGACGGAACTATGCCGCAAAACTCGCGCGAGATGACCGTTTTTTCCACTGATGCACCGAAAAACTCGCAGTTGAATTTTTTGCAACGGACGCACCCAATCTTCTCAGTTTGACCCAAAACTCATGTTTGGTGGGTTTTTGGCAGTTTTATTTCTGACGGAACGGTGCCGCCAAACTCGCGTGGGATGAATGTTTTTTCCAACAATGCACCGAAGAATTCGCAGTTAAATTGTTCGCAACGGACGCACCCAATGGTATCAGTTTGACCCAAAACTCATGTTTGGTTGGTTTTTGGCACTTTAATTTCCAAAGGAATGTTGCCGCAAAACTCGTGCGGGATGGCCGATTCTTCCACTGATGCACCGAAAAACTCGTAGTTGAATTTTTCAAAACGGACGCACCCAATCGTCTTAGATTGAGCCAAAACTCATGTTTGGTGGGTTATGGCACTTTAATTTTCGACGGAACTGTGCCACAAAACTTGCGCGGGATGGCCGTTTTTTCCACCGATGCACCAAAAAACTCGCAGTTAAATTATCTGCAATCGACGCACCCAATCGTATCAGTTTGACCCAAACTCATGTTTGGTGGGTTTTGGCACTTTAATTTCCGAAGCAATGGTGCCGAAAAACTCATGCGGGATGGCCGTTTTTGCCACTGATGCACCGATAAACTCATAGTTGAATTTTTCAAAACAGACACACCTAATCGTCTCAGATTGAGCCAAAACTCATGTTTGGTGGGTTATGGCACTTTCATTTTCGACGAAACTGTGCTGTAAAACTTGTGCGGGATGGCCGTTTTTTCCACTGATCCACCGAAAAACTCGCAGTTGAATTTTTTGCAACGGACGCACCCAATCTTCTCAGTTTGACCCAAAACTCATGTTTGGTGGGTTTTTGGCAGTTTTATTTCTGACGGAACGGTGCCGCCAAACTCGCGCGGGATGAATGTTTTTTCCAACAATGCACCGAAGAATTCGCAGTTAAATTGTTCGCAACGGACGCACCCAATGGTATCAGTTTGACCCAAAACTCATGTTTGGTTGGTTTTTGACACTTTAATTTCCAAAGGAATGTTGCCGCAAAACTCGTGCGGGATGGCCGATTTTTCCACTGACGCACCGAAAAACTCATAGTTGAATTTTTCAAAACGGACGCACCCAATCGTCTTAGATTGAGCCAAAACTCATGTTTGTTGGGTTATGGCACTTTAATTTTCGACGGAACTGTGCCACAAAACTTGCGCGGGATGGCCGTTTTTTCCACCGATGCACCAAAAAACACGCAGTTAAATTATCTGCAACAGACGCACCCAATCATATCAGTTTGACCCAAACTCATGTTCGGTGGGTTTTGGCACTTTAATTTCCGAAGCAATGGTGCCGAAAAACTCATGCGGGATGACCGTTTTTGCCACTGATGCACCGATAAACTCATAGTTGAATTTTTCAAAACAGACGCACCTAATCGTCTCAGATTGAGCCAAAACTCATGTTTGGTGGGTTATGGCACTTTCATTTTCGACGAAACTGTGCTGTAAAACTTGTGCGGGATGGCCGTTTTTTCCACTGATCCACCGAAAAACTCGCAGTTGAATTTTTTGCAACGGACGCACCCAATCTTCTCAGTTTGACCCAAAACTCATGTTTGGTGGGTTTTTGGCACTTTCATTTCCGATGGAACAGTGCCGCAAAACTCACGTGGGATGGCCGTTTTTTCCACTGATGCACCGAAAAATAGCTATTGAATTTTTCGTATGGGACGCACCCAATCGTCTCAAATTGAGCCGAAACTCATGTTTGGTGGGTTTTTTGTCACATTCATTTTCGACGAAACTATCCCGCTAAACTCTTGCGGGATGGCCGTTTTTTCCAGTGCTGCACCGAAAAACATGCAGTTGAATTTTTCGCAACGGACACACCCAATCGTCTCAGATTCACCTAAAACTCATGTTTGGTGGGTTTTTGGCATTTTCATGTCCAGCAGAACGGTGCCGACAAACTCGCGCGGGATGGCCGTTTTTTCCAACGATGCACCGAAAAACTCAAAGTTGAATTTTTCGCTACGGACGCACCCAATAGTATCAGTTTGACCCAAAACTCATGTTCGGTGGGTTTTTGGCACATTCATTTCCGACGGAATGGTGCCGCAAAACTCACGAGGGTTGGCCGTTTTTTCCACTCATGCACCTAAAAAATCACAGTTGAATTTTTCACAAGAGACGCACCCAGTCATCCCCGATTGAGCCAAAACTCAAGTTCGGTGGGTTTTTGGCACATTCATTTTCGACGGAACTGTGCCGCAAAACTCTTGCGGGATGTCCGTTTTTTCCACTGATGCACCGAAGAACTCGCAGTTGCATTTTTTGCAACGTACACACCGAATCGTCTCAGATTAACCCAAAACTAATGTTTGGTGGGTTTTTGACAGTTTCATTTCTGACGGAACGGTGCCGCCAAACTCACGCGGGATGGCCTTTTTTCCAGTGATGCACCGAAAACCTCGCAGTTGAATTTTTCGCAACGATCACAACCAATCGTATCAGTTTGACCCAAAACTCATGTTTGGTGGATTTTTGGCACATTCATTTTCGACGTAACTGTGACGCAAAACTCTTGTGGGAGGTCCGTTCCACTCATGCACCGAAGAACTCGCAGTTGAATTTTTTGCAACGAACACACCCAATCGTCTCAGATTAACCCAAAACTCATGTTTGGTGGGTTTTTGGCACTTTCATTTTCGACGGAACTATGCCATAATACTCGCGTGAGATGGTCGTTTTTTCCAACGATGCACCGAAAAACTCACAGTTGAATTTTTTTGCAAAGGACGCATCCAATCGTGTCAGTTTGACGCAAAACTCATGTCTGGTGGGTTTTGGCACTTTCATTTTCGACGGAACTATGCCGCAATACTCGCGCGAGATGGCCGTTTTTTCCACTGATGCACTGAAAAACTCTTGGTTGAATTTTTCACAACGGACGCACCCAATCATCTCAGATTGAGCCAAAACTCATGTTCAATGGGTTTTTGGCACTATCATTTCCGACGGAATGGTGCCGCAAAACTCACCCGCGATGGCCATTTTTCCAACGATGCATCGAAAAACTCACAGTTGAATTTTTCGCTACGGACGCACCCAATCGTAGCAGTTTGACCCAAAACTCATGTTCGGTGGGTTTTTGGCACATTCATTTGCGACGGAATGGTGCCGCAAAACTCACGCGGGTTGGACGTTTTTTCCACTCATGCACCGAAAAAATCACCGTTGAATTTTTCACAAGAGACGCACCCAGTCGTCCCAGATTGAGCCAAAACTCAAGTTCGGTGGGTTTTTGGCACATTCATTTTCGACGGAACTGTGGTGCAAAACTCTTGCGGGATGTCCGTTTTTTCCACTGATGCACCGAAAAACTCGCAGTTGAATATTTTGCAACGGACACACCCAATGGTATCAGTTTGACCCAAAACTCATGTTTGGTGGGTTTTTGACAGTTTCTTTTCTGACGGAACGGTGCTGCCAAACTCGCGCGGGATGGAAGTTTTTTCCAACGATGCACCGAAAAACTTGCAGTTGATTTTTTCGCAACGGACGCACCCAATGGTATCAGTTTGACCCAAAACTCATGTTTGGTGGGTTTTTGGCACTTTCATTTACGACGGAACTGTACCACAAAACACGCGTGGGATGGCCGTTTTTCCACCGATGCACCGAAAAACTCGCAGTTAAATTGTCCGCAACAGACGCACCCAATCATATCAGTTTGACCCGAACTCATGTTTGGTGGGTTTTTGGCACTTTCATTTTCGACGGAATGGTCCCGAAAAACTCGTGCTTGATGGCCATTTTTGCCACTGATGCACCAAAAAACTCATAGATGAATTTTTCAAAACGGACGCACCTAATCGTCTCAGATTGAGCCAAAACTCATGTTTGGTGGGTTATGGCACATTCATTTTCGACGGAACTGTGCTGCAAAACTTGCGCGGGATGACCGTTTTTTCCACTGATCCACCGAAAAACTCGTAGTTGAATTTTTCGCAACGGACGCACCCAATCGTGTGATTGAGCCAAAACTCATGATTGGTGGGTTACGACACTTTCATTTTCGACGGAACAGTGCCGCAAAACTTGCGCGGGATGCTCGTTTTTTGCACTGATCCTCCGAAAAACTTGCAGTTGAATTTTTGGCAACAGACACACCCAATCCTCTCAGATTGAGCCAAAACACATGTTAGGTTTGGTGGTTTTTTGGCAGTTTCATTTCGAACGGAACGGTGCCGCCAAACTCGCGCGAGATGACCGTTTTTCCAACGATGCACCAAAAAACTCATAGTTGAATTTTTCGCAAAGGACGCACCCAATCGTATCAGTTTGAACCAAAACTCATGTTTGGTGGGTTTTTGGCACTTTCATTTTCGACGGAACTATGCCGCAATACTCACGCGGGATGACCGTTTTCTCCACTGATGCGCTGAAAAACTCGCAGTTGATTTTTTCACAATGAATGCAACCAATCGTATCCGTTGGACCCAAAACTCATGTTTTGTGGCTTTTTGGCACTTTCGGCCTTATTTAGATGCAGGTGAGATTTTTTCTCACTGTAGCACTTTCATTTGTATTTGGCAAATATTGACCAATCTTGTGCTAACTAGGCTCAACAGATTCGTCTCGTGATTTACAACTAATCTATGTAATTAGTTATTTATTTTACCAACATTTAATGCTCCATGCATGCGTCCAAACATTGATGTGACAGTGATGTGATGGAGAGAGATTGAAAAAAGTTGATAGTTTGAGTAAAGTGAACAAGGCCTTCATTTTTGACGGAACTATGCCGCAAAATTCACGGACGCACCCAATCATCCCCGTTTGACCAAAAACTCATGTTTGGTGGGTTTTTGGCTCTTTCATTTTCGGAGGAACGGTTCCGCAAAACTCGCGCAGGAGGGCGTTTTAACGACTGATGCACCCAAAAATTCACGGTTGAATTTTTCACGATGGACGCACCCAATCATCCCCATTTGACCCAAAACTCATGTTTGGTAGGTTTTTAGCACTTTCATTTCCGGACGAACGGTGCCGCAAAACTCGCGCAGGAGGGCCGTTTTAACCACTGATGCACTGAAAAACTCACGATTGAATTTTTCGCAACGGACGCACCCAATCATCTCTGTTTGACCCAAAACTCATGTTTGGTGGGATTTTGGCACTTTCATTTCTGGAGGAACGGTGCCGCAAAACTCGCGCAGGAGGGCCGTTTTACCCACTGATGCACCGAAAAACTCACGGTTGAATTTTTCACAACGGACGCACCCAATCATCTCCGTTTGACCCAAAACTCATGGTTGGTGGGGTTTTGGTTCTTTCATTTCCGGGGAACGGTGCCGCAAAACTCGTGCAGGAGGGCCGTTTAAACCACTGATGACCGAAAAATTCACGGTTGAATTTTTCACAACGGATGCACCCAATCATCCCCGTTTGACCAAAAACTCATGTTTGGTGGGTTTTTGGCACTTTCATTTCCGGACGAATGGTGCCGCAAAACTCGCGCAGGAGGGCCATTTTAACCACTGATGCACCGAAAAACTCATGGTTGAATATTTCGCAACGGACGCACCCAATCATCTCTGTTTGACCCAAAACTCATGTTTGATGGGTTTTTGGCACTTTCATTTCTGGAGGAACGGTGCTGCAAAACTCGCGCAGGAGGGCCGTTTTACCCATTGATGCACCGAAAAACTCACAGTTGTATTTTTCACAACGGATGCACCCAATCATCTCCGTTTGACCCAAAACTCATGTTTGGTGGGGTTTTGGCACTTTCATTTCTGGAGGAACGGTGCCGCAAAACACGTGCAGGAGGGCCGTTTAAACCACTGATGCACCGAAAAATTCACGGTTGAATTTTTCACAACGGACGCACCCAATCATTTCCGTTTGACCAAACACTCATGTTTGGTAGGTTTTTGGCACTTTCATTTCCGGACGAACGGTGCCGCAAAACTCGCGCAGGAGGGCCACTTTAACCACTGATGCATCCAAAAACTCACGGTTGAATATTTCGCAACGGACGCACCCAATCATCTCCGTTTGACCCAAAACTCATGTTTGGTGGGTTTTTGGCACTTTCATTTCAAGAGGAACGATGCCGCAAAACTCGCGCAGGAGGGCCGTTTTACCCACTGATGCACCGAAAAACTCACGCTTGTATTTTTGACAACGGATGCACGCAATCATCTCCGTTTGACCCAAAACTCATGTTTGGTGGGGTTTTGGCACTTCATTTCAGGAGGAACGGTGCCGCAAAACTCGTGCAGGAGGGCTGTTTAAACCACTGATGCACCGAAAAATTCACGGTTGACCTTTTCACAACGGACGCACCCAATCATACCCGCTTGACCAAAAACTCATGTTTGGGGGGTTTTTGGCACTTTCATTTTCCGAGGAACGGTGCCGCAAAACTCGCCAGGAGGGCCGTTTTACCCATTGATGCACCGAAAAACTCACGGTTGAATTTTTTTGCAATGGACGTACCCAATCATCTCCGTTTGACCCAAAACTCATGTTTGGTGGGTTTTTGGCACATTCATTTCCAGAGGAACGGTGCCGCAAAACTCGAGCAGGAGGGCCGTTTTAACCACTGATCCACCGAACAACCCACGGTTGAATATTTCGCAACGGACGCACCCAATCATCTTTGTTTGACCCAAAACTCATGTTTGGTGGGTTTCTGGCACTTTCATTTTTGGAGGAACGGTGCCGCAAAACTCGCGCATGAGGGTCGTTTTAACCACTGATGCATCGAAAAAATCACGGTTGAATTTTTCGCGACGGACGCACCCAATCGTCCCCGTTTGACCAAAAACTGATCTTTGGTGGGTTTTTGGCACTTTCATTTCCGGAGGAACGGTGCCGCAAAACTCATGCAGGAGGGCCGTTTAAACCATTGATGCACCGAAAATTGAATTTTTCACAACGGACGCACCCAATCAACTCAATTTGACCCAAAACTCATGTTTGGTGGGTTTTTTACACTTCCATTTTCGACGGAAAGGTGCCGCAAAACTCGTGCAGGAGGGCCGTTTAAACCACTGATGCACCGAAAAATTCATGGTTGAATTTTCACAAGGGACGCACCCAATCTTCAAAGTTTGACCAAAAACTCAGATTTGGTGGGTTTTTGGCACTTTCATTTTCGGAGGAACGGTGCCGCAAAACTCGCGCAGGATGGCCGTTTTAACCACTGATGCACCAAAAAAATCACGGTTGAATTTTTCACGATGGACGCACCCAATCATCCCCGTTTGACCCAAAACTCATGTTTGGTGGGTTTTGGCACTTTCATTTCTGGAGGAACGGTGCCGGAAAACTCGCGCATGAGGGCCATTTTACCCATTGATGCACCGAAAAACTCAGGGTTGAATTTTTTGCAACGGACGCAACCAATCATCTCTGTTTGACCCAAACCTCATGTTTGGTGGGTTTTTGGCACTTTCATTTTCGAAGGAACGACGGCGCAAAACTCGCGCAGGAGGGTCCTTTTAACCACTGATGCACCAAAAAATTCACGGTTGATTTTTCACGATGGACGCACCCAATCATCCCCATTTGACCCAAAACTCATGTTTGGTAGGTTTTTGGCACTTTCATTTTCGGAGGAACGGTGCCGCAGAACTCGCGCAGGAGGGCCACTTTAACCACTGTTGCATCCAAAAATTCACGGTTGAATTTTTCACGATGGATGCACCCAATCATCCCGATTTGACCCAAAACTCATGTTTGGTAGGTTTTTGGCACTTTCATTTCCGGACGAATGGTGCCGCAAAACTCGCGCAGGAGGGCCATTTTAACCACTGATGCACCGAAAAACTCACGGTTGAATATTTCCCGACGGACGCACCCAATCATCTCCGTTTGACCCAAAACTCATGTTTGGTGGGTTTTTGGCACTTTCATTTCTGGAGGAACGGTGCCGCAAAACTCGCGCAGGAGGGCCGTTTTACCCACTGATGCACCGAAAAACTCACGGTTGAGTTTTCACAACGGACGCATCCAATCATCTCCGTTTGACCCAAAACCCATGTTTGGTGGGGTTTGGGCACTTTCATTTCTGGAGGAACGGTGCCGCAAAACTCGTGCAGGAGGGCCGTTTAAACCACTGACGCATCGAAAAATTCACTATTGAATTTTTCATAATGGACGCACCCAATCATCCCCGTTTGACCAAAAACTCATGTTTGGTGGGTTTTTGGCACTTTCATTTTCCGAGGAACGGTGCTGCAAAACTCGCGCAGGACGGTCGTTTTGACCACTGATGCACCGAAAAATTCACGGTTGAATATTTCACTATGGATGCACCCAATCATCTCCGTTTGACCCAAAACTCATGTTTGGTAGGTTTTTGACACTTTCATTTCCGGACGAACGGTGCCGCAAAACTCGCGCAGGAGGGCCGTTTTAAGCACTGATGCACCGAAAAACTCACAGTTGAATTTTTCACAATGGACCCAGCCAATCATCCCCGTTTGACCAAAAACTCATGTTTGGTGGGTTTTTGGCACTTTCATTTATGGAGGAACGGTGTCGCAAAACTCGCCAGGAGGGCAGTTTTACCCATTGATGCAACGAAAAACTCACGGTTGAATTTTTTGCAACGGACGCACCCAATCATCTCCGTTTGACCCGAAACTCATGTTTGGTGGGTTTTTGGCACATTCATTTCCGGAGGAACGGTGCCGCAAAACTCGAGCAGGAGGGCCGTTTTAACCACTGATACACCGAAAAACTCACGGTTGAATATTTCGCAACGGACGCACCCAATCATCTCTGTTTGACCCAAAAATCATGTTTGGTGGGTTTCTGGCACTTTCATTTCCGAAGGAACGGTGCCGCAGAACTCGCGCATGAGGGTTGTTTTAACCACTAATGCACCGAAAAACTCAATGTTGAAGTTTTCGCAACGGACGCACCAAATCATCCCCGTTTGAGCCAAAACTCATGTTTGGTGGGTTTTTGGCAATTTCATTTCCGGAGGAACGGTGCCGCAAAACTCATGCAGGAGGGCCGTTTAAACCACTGATGCACCGAAAATTGAATTTTTCACAACGGACGCACCCAATCAACTCAATTTGACCCAAAACTCATGTTTGGTGGGTTTTTTACACTACCATTTTTGACGGAAAGGTGCCGCAAAACTCGTGCCGGAGGGCCGTTTAAACCACTGATGCACCGAAAAATTCACGGTTGAATTTTCACAAGGGACGCACCCAATCTTCCAAGTTTGACCAAAAACTCAGGTTTGGTGGGTTTTTGGCACTTTCATTTTCGGAGGAACGGTGCCGCAAAACTCGCGCAGGAGGGCCGTTTTAACCACTGATGCACCAAAAAATCACGGTTGAATTTTTCACGATGGACGCACCCAATCATCCCCGTTTGACCCAAAACTCATGTTTGGTGGGTTTTGGCACTTTCATTTCTGGAGGAACGGTGCCGGAAAACTCGCGCATGAGGACCGTTTTACCCATTGATGCACCGAAAAACTCAGGGTTGAATTTTTTGCAACGGACGCAACCAATCATCTCCGTTTGACCCAAACCTCATGTTTGGTGGGTTTTTGGCACTTTCATTTCTGGAGGAACGGTGCCACAAAACTCGCGCAGGAGGGCCGTTTTAACCACTGATGCACCAAAAAACTCGCGGTTGAATATTTCACGACGGACGCACCCAATCATCTCCGTTTGACCCAAAACTCATGTTTGGTGGGTTTTTGGCACTTTCATTTCTGGAGGAACGGTGCCGCAAAACTCGCGCAGGAGGGCCGTTTTACCCACTGATACACCGAAAAACTCACGGTTGAGTTTTCACAACGGACGCATCCAATCATCTCCGTTTGACCTAAAACCCATGTTTGGTGGGGTTTGGGCACTTTCATTTCTGGAGGAACGGTGCCGCAAAACTCGTGCAGGAGGGCCGTTTAAACCACCGATGCACCGAAAAATTCACGGTTGAATTTTTCACAACGGTTGCACCCAATCATCCCCGTTTGACCAAAAACTCGTGTTTGGTGGGTTTTTGACACTTTCATTTTCTGAGGAACGGTGCCGCAAAACTCGCGCAGGACGGTCGTTTTAACCACTGATGCACCGAAAAATTCACGGTTGAATTTTTCACGATGGACGCACCCAATCATTTCCGTTTGACCCAAAACTCATGTTTGGTAGGTTTTTGACAATTTCATTTCCGGACGAACGGTGCCGCAAAACTCGCGTAGGAGGGCCGTTTTCACCACTGATGCACCGAAAAACTCACGGTTGAATTTTTCACAACGGACGCACCAAATCATCCCCATTTGACCCAAAAACTCAGGTTTGGTGGGTTTTTGGCACTTTCATTTTCAGAGGAACGGTGCCGCAAAACTCGCGCAGGAGGGCCGTTTTAACCACTGATGCACCAAAAAAATTACGGTTGAATTTTTCACGATGGACGCACCCAATCATCCCCGTTTGACCCAAATCTCATGTTTGGTGGGTTTTGGCACTTTCATTTCTGGAGGAACGGTGCCGCAAAACTCGCGCATGAGGGCCGTTTTACCCATTGATGCACCGAAAAACTCAGGGTTGAATTTTTCGCAACGGACGCAACCAATCATCTCCGTTTGACCCAAACCTCAAGTTTGTTGGGTTTTTGGCACTTTCATTTTCGGAGGAACGGTGCCGCAAAACTCGCACAGGACGGTCGTTTTAACCACTGATGCACCGAAAAATTCACGGTTGAATTTTCCACAATGGACGCACCCAATCATCTCCGTTTGACCCAAAACTCTTGTTTGGTAGGTTTTTGGCACTTTCATTTCCGAACGAACAGAGCCGCAAAACTCGCGTAGGAGGGCCGTTTTCACCCCTGATGCACCGAAAAACTCACGGTTGAAATTTTCGCAACGGACGCACCCAATCATCCCCATTTGACCCAAAACTCAAGTTTGGTGGGTTTTTGACACTTTCATTTCTTGAGGAACGGTGCCGCAAAACTCGCCAGGAGGGCTGTTTTACCCATTGATGCACCGAAAAACTCACGGTTGAATTGTTTTGCAACGGACGCACCCAATCATCCCCGTTTGACCAAAAACTCATGTTTGGTTGGTTTTTGGCACTTTCATTTCCGGAGGAACGGTGCCGCAAAACTCGCGCAGGAGGGCCGTTTTAACCACTGATGCACCGAAAAACTCACGGTTCAATTTTTCGCAACGGACGCACCTAATCATCTCTGTTTGACCCAAAACTCATGTTTGGTGGGTTTTTGGCACTTTCATTTTCGGAGGAACGGTGCCACAAAACTCGCGCATGAGGACCGTTTTACCCATTGATGTACCGAAAAACTCACGGTTGAATTTTTCGCAACGGACGCAACCAATCATCTCCTTTTGACCCAAACCTCATGTTTGTTGTGTTTTTGGCACTTTCATTTTCGGAGGAACGGTGCCGCAAAACTCGCGCAGGAGGCCGTTTTAATGACTGATGCACCCAAAAATTCACGGTTGAATTTTTCACGATGGATGCACCCAATCATCCCCATTTGACCCAAAACTCATGATTGGTAGGTTTTCGGCACTTTCAATTCCGGACGAATGGTGCCGCAAAACTCGCGCAGGAGGGCCATTTTAACCACTGATGCACCGAAAAACTCATGGTTGAATATTTCGCAACGGACGCACCCAATCATCTCTGTTTGACCCAAAACTCATGTTTGGTGGGGTTTTGGCACTTTCATTTCTGGAGGAACGGTGCCACAAAACTCGCGCAGGAGGGCCGTTTTACCCACTGATGCACCGAAAAACTCACAGTTGTATTTTTCACAACGGACGCACCCAATCATCTCCGTTTGACCCAAAACTCATGTTTGGTGGGGTTTTGGCACTTTCATTTCTGGAGGAACGGTGCCGCAAAACTCGTGCAGGAGGGCCGTTTAAACCACTGATGCACCGAAAAATTCACGGTTGAATTTTTCACAACGGACGCACCCAATCATCTCCGTTTGACCAAACACTCATGTTTGGTGGGTTTTTGGCACTTTCATTTTCGGAGGAACGGTGCCGCAAAACTCGCGCAGGAGGCCGTTTTAACGACTGATGCACCAAAAAATTCACGGTTGAATTTTTCACGATGGACGCACCCAATCATCCCCATTTGACCCAAAACTCATGTTTGGTAGGTTTTTGGCACTTTCATTTCCGGACGAACGGTGCCGCAAAACTCGCGCAGGAGGGCCACTTTAACCACTGATGCATCCAAAAACTCACGGTTGAATATTTCGCAACGGACGCACCCAATCATCTCCGTTTGACCCAAAACTCATGTTTGGTGGGTTTTTGGCACTTTCATTTCAGGAGGAACGGTGCCGCAAAACTCGCGCAGGAGGGCCGTTTTACCCACTGATGCACCGAAAAACTCACGGTTGAGTTTTCACAACGGACGCACCAAATCATCTCCGTTTGACCCAAAACTCATGTTTGGTGGCTTTTTGGCACTTTCATTTCTGGAGGAACGGTGCCGCAAAACTCGCGCAGGAGGGCCGTTTTACCCACTGATGCACCGAAAAACTCACAGTTGTATTTTTCACAACGGACGCACACAATCATCTCAGTTTGACCCAAAACTCATGTTTGGTGGGGTTTTGGCACTTTCATTTCTGGAGGAACGGTGCCGCAAAACTCGTGCAGGAGGGCCGTTTAAACCACTGATGCACCGACAAATTCACGGTTGAATTTTTCACAACGGTTGCACCCAATCATCCCCGTTTGACCAAAAACTCGTGTTTGGTGGGTTTTTGGCACTTTCATTTTCCGAGGAACGGTGCCGCAAAACTCGCCAGGAGGGCCGTTTTACCCATTGATGCACCGAAAAACTCACGGTTGAATTTTTTTGCAATGGACGTACCCAATCATCTCCGTTTGACCCAAAACTCATGTTTGGTGGGTTTTTGGCACATTCATTTCCGGAGGAACGGTGCCGCAAAACTCGAGCAGGAGGGCCGTTTTAACCACTGATCCACCGAACAACCCACGGTTGAATATTTCGCAACGGACGCACCCAATCATCTTTGTTTGACCCAAAACTCATGTTTGGTGGGTTTCTGGCACTTTCATCTTCGGAGGAACGGTGCCGCAAAACTCGCGCATGAGGGTCGTTTTAACCACTGATGCATCGAAAAAATCACGGTTGAATTTTTCGCAACGGACGCACCCAATCATCCCCGTTTGACCAAAAACTCATCTTTGGTGGGTTTTTGGCACTTTCATTTCCGGAGGAACGGTGCCGCAAAACTCATGCAGGAGGGCCGTTTAAACCACTGATGCACCGAAAATTGAATTTTCACAACGGACGCACCCAATCAACTCAATTTGACCCAAAACTCATGTTTGGTGGGTTTTTTACACTTCCATTTTCGACGGAAAGGTGCCGCAAAACTCGTGCAGGAGGGCCGTTTAAACCACTGATGCACCGAAAAATTCACGGTTGAATTTTCACAAGGGACGCACCCAATCTTCCAAGTGTGACCAAAAACTCTGGTTTGGTGGGTTTTTGGCACTTTCATTTTCGGAGGAACGGTGCCGCAAAACTCGCGCAGGATGGCCGTTTTAACCACTGATGCACCAAAAAAATCACGGTTGAATTTTTCACGATGGACGCACCCAATCATCCCCGTTTGACCCAAAACTCATGTTTGGTGGGTTTTGGCACTTTCATTTCTGGAGGAACGGTGCCGCAAAACTCGCGCATGAGGGCCGTTTAAACCACTGATGCACCGAAAAATTCACGGTTGAATTTTTCACAACGGACGTACCCAATCATACCCGCTTGACCAAAAACTCATGTTTGGTGGGTTTTTGGCACTTTCATTTTCCGAGGAACGGTGCCGCAAAACTCGCCAGGAGGGCCGTTTTACCCATTGATGCACCGAAAAACTCACGGTTGAATTTTTTGCAATGGATGTACCCAATCATCTCCGTTTGACCCAAAACTCATGTTTGGTGGGTTTTTGGCACATTCATTTCCGGAGGAACGGTGCCGCAAAACTCGAGCAGGAGGGCCGTTTTAACCACTGATCCACCGAACAACCCACGGTTGAATATTTCGCAACGGACGCACCCAATCATCTTTGTTTGACCCAAAACTCATGTTTGGTGGGTTTCTGGCACTTTCATTTTCGGAGGAACGGTGCCGCAAAACTCGCGCATGAGGGTCGTTTTAACCACTGATGCATCGAAAAAATCACGGTTGAATTTTTCGCAACGGACGCACCCAATCATCCCCGTTTGACCAAAAACTCATCTTTGGTGGGTTTTTGGCACTTTCATTTCCGGAGGAACGGTGCCGCAAAACTCATGCAGGAGGGCCGTTTAAACCACTGATGCACCGAAAATTGAATTTTTCACAACTGATGAGGACATCAACACCAGCGATACATCCTCTCCGACACAACCTATAGCTGGTCCTCTTACTCGTGCTCGTGCTCGTCAACTTAATCATCAAGTGAGTTCCATGATAAGCTCTTGTCCATCTTGTTTAGACAATGGAAACGCGTGCACTCTTGTTTTGATTAGGAACCGAGGAGAAGACCGAAAGGGAGAAGGACTCGCGCTAGCAGGATTCGGACTGCAGCAAAGCACCAACTTGTGACCGCCACCACGGTTGCATACGGATTCGGATTCAGGCGCTTCAGGACTTGTTGGAAAGCTTATCAAGTTTACTTTCATATGAATCAAGTCCCACGTCAATATCTGTTCGGCAGCAGCGGCAATGATCCAATTACCGTCGACAGGTCTTGCTGTCCAGGGTGCTGCGTCACCTCATTTTGGGCTTATGGCCCATGTATCAAGTTGGGTCCATTAGGGACGCGTCCTAGGGTTGGAGGACGACCCCAACACTCTTTTGGTCGTCAATCCATCTACTTATATCCCTCTATAGCCGCCATGGTCGGGTTGGGTTTTGTTTAGATCAAGTTTAGCCTTAGCTACTTGCTTGTAGGCGCGCGTGCAGGATCAGCCGCCCGTCTCCTTGTCTTCGGAACCCCATTGTTGATTAAGATTCAGTTTGAAACCTTCAATTTCATCTTACAAATTTAGTGCTTGTTTCCTCGTTCTTGCTAGTTCTTCGATTGCTTGCAGGACGGGAGCCCTAGGGGCTGGTTGTCGCGCTCCACAAGATCGTGACGGCTATTGGACGTGGTGTATCGGTTGCTAAGGCGCGGTCTTGAAGGCTGTAGTCGGGCCGTGAACGTCATCTCCATCCACCAATCGAGTTATCCCCGTTTCTCATCGAAAGATCGGGCAAAAAACCCTAGCGGGTTCGTATCAGTTGGTATCAGAGCAAGGTTCTTCGGTGAGAGACTTCTAATCCATTGCTATTTTTAATTAATTTCCTATAGTCCAGAAAAGCCAAAAAATATAGTAGATTAGTTTTTCCATAATCCTATTAAACCTTTGTGCCTTGGCTAGTACCGTTTAGTTAGGGCTTGTTGAATTTGCGTTGCTTCGGTTTGTGTTGAGTTGCTGGTCTTAGTGTCTAGTCCTTTAGAGTTTCGAGTTCTTGTCACCATCTATACACAGCCGAGTATTACCATATCTTCTCTCTGTCGAATCTGTTGTGAAGTCCAAATTGAACTGTGGTCTTGGTCCGGATCGAGTTGAGTTCCAATCTGAGTTCCACCAACGTGATAAAAAAAAGGAAACCGAGTAGAACTCGGCAATAGGTGGAATCCGTTTGTGGTTGGTTCTGAGTGGAAACCGAGTAGAACTTGGAGTCCGCTTGTTAATATATCCTGAACTCCGTCTACGTGAGTCCTTCTGTGATCCAAAAGAAAGATATAACTCCATACTTGTTCGGCCTTACTCTAGAGAGAGAGAGAAAAAGTGTGTGTAGCGAATTGCTCCTTTGTATTCTTTTGTTCATATAATCAGTTTTTGAGGTTGCCCAAAAAAAAAAAAGAAAAAAAAAAGAAAAGAGAAAAGATTCAAAAGAAAAGGGGCTGTTTTTCATATTGATTTTAGGTTTGTTCCACCTTGTTTTCAGGGGTGTGCTGTGGTTTTCCTTTGTGTCCAGGCTCGCGTCTCTAGCACGGTCTAGCCTAGGACCAGCACAGTACCGTCGTCGAACGTTTATTCAGCTCGCCTTTATAACTAACGTGGTGCTAGTTCGTTCCTTGTTTCAGCCCACCTATAGCTCCACATACTCTACAGCTTGACAGGTCTTGTGCCGCAGCACCGATACACTTCATCCATTGCTGAAGACTTGTTGGTAGACGACCCCTCCTGTCAAGCAAGGTAAGAATTGGTAAGAACTTGTGTAACAAGTTGAGTGTGAGAGACTTGCTGTAGCTACATCCTAGTAGTTGTAGGGCTTTTATTTCTTCACTTGCCTTTCTTGTTGTCTTTGTTTTTGAACCATGACAGGGGGAGATGATGATAACGAAACACTACATACGCCTCGCACTAAGGGCATCATACAGCATTTTGAAAGGAAAGTGAAGCTGCACACAGAGGGACTTGATAATGACTTGCAGGTGACAAATGAAAAGCTGGGGCAGTTGGAGGCTACGCAGATTGCCACAAACAACAAGCTTACAAGTTTGGAGGAATCCGTTGCTAGTGTGGACAAAAGCCTTGCTGCTCTCCTAAGGCGATTTGATGACTTCCACACCGAGGATAAAGAGAAGCATAAAGAAGAAAAGGAGGGAGATTGAGAGCACGGTAGTCATGAAGATGACTACACTGCTGATACTGAGCATGATGATCAAGACGCTCGTGATCGACGACGCCTACGTCACAACCGTAGAGGTATGGGTGGCAACCGCCGACGCGAGGTACACGATAATGATGATGCTTTCAGTAAGATTAAATTTAAGATACCTCCTTTTGATGGTAAATATGACCCTGATGCCTACATTACTTGGGAGATTGCTGTTGATCAAGAGTTTGCATGTCATGAATTTCCTGAGACTACACGTGTTAGGGCTGCTACTAGTGAGTTTACAGATTTTGCTTCTGTTTGGTGGATAGAATATGGCAAGAAAAATCCTAATAACTTACCTAGAACTTGGGATGCGCTGAAACGAGCCATGAGAGCTAGATTTGTTCCATCTTACTATGCCCGTGATATGATAAATAAGTTGCAACAATTGAGACAAGGTGCTAAAAGTGTAGAAGAATATTATCAGGAATTACAAACGGGTATGTTGCGTTGTAACCTAGAGGAGGATGAGGAACCGGCTATGGCTAGATTTTTGGGTGGGTTAAATCGGGAAATTCAGGACATCCTCGCTTACAAAGAATACAATAGTGTAACCCGTTTGTTTCATCTTGCTTGTAAAGCTGAAAGGGAAGTGCAGGGACGACGTGCTAGCGCAAGGACTAATATTTCTGCAGGGAAGGCTAATTCATGGCAGCAACGCATGACTACAACTCCATCTACACGTATGTCTACTCCATCATCTAGTGACAAGACTCGAGCTGCTCCCACAAATTCAGTTGCAAAGACGATGCAAAAGCCTGCTGCGAGTACTTCATCCGTGGCATCGACGGGTAGAACAAGCCACATACAATGTCACCGGTGCAAGGGATATGGACACATGATGCGTGACTGTCCAAACAAGCGAGTTATGATTGTCAAAGATGATGGTGAGTGCTCATCTGCTAGTGATTTTGATGAAGACACGCTTGCACTGCTTGCGACTGACCATGCAGGTAATGAAGAGCAAATAGAAGAACATATTAATGCAGGTGAAGCGGACCACTATGAAAGCTTGATCGTGCAGCGAGTGCTTAGTGCACAAATGGAGAAGGCGGAGCAAAATCAGCGACATATTTTATTCCAAACAAAGTGTGTCATCAAAGAGCGTTCCTGCCGCATGATCATTGATGGAGGTAGCTGCAACAACTTGGCAAGCAGCGATATGGTGCAGAAACTTGCCCTCAACACCAAACCACACCCGCATCCCTACTACATCCAATGGCTGAACAACAGTGGTAAGGCAAAGGTAACTAGACTTGTGAGAATCAATTTTTCCATCGGATCCTACAAAGATATTGTTGAATGTGATGTTGTGCCTATGCAAGCTTGTAACATTCTGCTAGGTAGACCTTGGCAATTTGATAGAGATTCTATGCATCATGGTAGATCAAATCAGTATTCTTTTCTATACCATGATCACAAAATTGTGCTGCATCCTATGTCCCCTGAAACTATTATGCAAACTGATGTTGCAAGGGCTACTAAAGCAAAGAGCGAGAGCAATAAAAATGATAAATCTGTAATTGGTAACAAAGATGAGGATAAAACTGAAAGGACGTTGTATGATAGCTACCAAATCAGATATTAATGAGTTCAATGCATCCACTTCTGTTGCTTATGCTTTGATATGCAAGGATGCTTTGATTTCAATTGAGGATATGCAATGTTCTTTGCCCCCTGCTGTTGCTAACGTTTTGCAGGAGTATTCCGATGTGTTTCCAAGTGCGGTACCAGCGGGGCTGCCACCATTACGCGGGATTGAGCACCAAATTGATCTTATTCCTGGTGCATCTTTGCCAAACCGTGCGCCATACAGGACAAACCCGGAAGAAACAAAGGAAATTCAGCGACAAGTGCAAGAACTACTGGACAAAGGTTATGTGCGAGAATCCCTTAGCCCTTGTGCTGTTCCAGTAATTTTAGTGCCTAAGAAAGATGGAACATGGCGTATGTGTGTTGATTGTAGAGCTATTAATAATATCACCATTCGATATCGACACCCTATTCCACGATTAGATGATATGCTAGATGAACTGAGTGGTGCTGTTGTGTTTTCAAAAGTTGACTTACGTAGTGGGTACCACCAGATTCGTATGAAATTGGGAGATGAATGGAAAACTGCTTTCAAAACTAAGTTCGGTTTATATGAGTGGTTAGTCATGCCTTTTGGGTTAACTAATGCACCTAGTACTTTCATGAGATTAATGAACGAGGTTTTGCGTGCTTTCATTGGGAAATTTGTTGTCGTATATTTTGATGATATATTAATTTACAGCAAATCATTGGATGAACATCTTGATCATTTACGTGCTGTTTTTAATGCACTACGCGAGGCACGCTTATTTGGTAACCTTGAGAAGTGCACCTTTTGCACCGATCGAGTGTGTTTTCTTGGTTATGTTGTAACTCCACAGGGAATTGAGGTTGATCAAGCCAAGGTGGAAGCTATACAGGGATGGCCTGTCCCAAAGACTATCACCCAGGTGCGGAGTTTCCTAGGACTTGCTGGATTCTATCGCCGTTTTGTGAAGGATTTCAGCACCATTGCTGCACCATTGAATGAGCTTACCAAAAAGGGGGTGCCTTTTGAGTGGGGCAAAACACAAGAGAATTCATTCGACATGTTGAAAGATAAGTTAACTCATGCGCCTCTCCTACAACTTCCTGATTTTAATAAGACTTTTGAGCTTGAATGTGATGCTAGTGGAATTGGTCTGGGAGGTGTTTTGTTACAAGAGGGAAAACCTATTGCATATTTTAGTGAGAAATTGAGTGGGCCTGTTCTCAATTATTCTACTTATGATAAAGAACTCTATGCTCTTGTTCGAACATTAGAGACATGGCAGCATTATTTGTGGCCCAAAGAGTTTGTTATCCATTCTGATCATGAATCTTTAAAACATATTCGTAGTCAAGGAAAACTGAATCGTAGGCATGCAAAATGGGTTGAATTTATTGAATCTTTTCCTTATATTATTAAACACAAGAAAGGGAAGGAGAATATTATTGCTGATGCTTTGTCACGGAGATATACTTTGCTGAATCATCTTGATTATAAGATCTTTGGGTTAGAAACAATTAAGGACCAATATGTTCACGATGCAGATTTTAGAGACGTGTTGCTGCATTGTAAAGATGGAAAAGGATGGAACAAATTCATCGTTAGTGATGGGTTTGTGTTTAGAGCTAACAAGCTATGCATTCCAGCTAGCTCTGTTTGTTTGTTGTTGTTGCAGGAAGCACATGGAGGTGGCTTGATGGGACATTTTGGAGCAAAGAAGACCGAGGACATACTTGCTGGTCATTTCTTTTGGCCAAGGATGAAGAGAGATGTGGAGAGGTTTGTTGCTCGTTGCACAACATGTCAAAAGGCAAAGTCACGGTTAAATCCCCACGGTTTGTATCTACCTCTTCCTGTTCCTAATGCTCCTTGGGAGGATATATCTATGGATTTTGTGTTGGGATTACCAAGGACTAGGAGGGGACGTGATAGTGTGTTTGTGGTTGTTGATAGATTTTCTAAGATGGCACATTTCATACCATGTCATAAAACTGATGATGCTACAAATATTGCTGATTTGTTCTTTCGAGAAATTGTTCGCCTACATGGTGTGCCCAATACAATTGTTTCTGATCGTGATGCTAAATTTCTTAGTCATTTTTGGAAGACTTTGTGGTTTAAATTGGGGACTAAGCTTTTATTTTCCACCACTTGTCATCCCCAAACTGATGGTCAAACTGAAGTTGTGAATAGAACTTTATCCACTATGTTAAGGGCTGTTTTAAAGAAGAATATTAAGATGTGGGAAGAATGTTTGCCTCATATTGAGTTCGCTTATAATCGTTCATTGCATTCTACTACAAAAATGTGTCCTTTCGAGATTGTCTATGGCTTCTTGCCACGTGCTCCTATTGATTTAATGCCTTTGCCAAGTTCTGAAAAAAAGAATTTTGATGCTAAGCAACGTGCTGAATTGATGTTAAAATTACATGAAGCCACTAAAGAAAACATAGAGCGCATGAATGCTAAGTACAAATGTGCTGGAGATAAAGGTAGAAAGCAATTGATTCTGGAACCTGGGGATTTGGTTTGGTTGCATTTGCGAAAAGATAGATTTCCAGAACTGAGAAAATCCAAATTGATGCCTAGAGCTGATGGCCCTTTTAAAGTGCTGCAACGAATTAATGAGAATGCATATAAGCTTGATCTTCCTGCAGATTTTGGGGTTAGTCCCACATTTAACATTGCAGATTTGAAGCCTTATTTGGGTGAGGAAGATGAGCTTGAGTCGAGGACGACTCAAATGCAAGAAAGGGAGGATGATGAGGACATCAACACCAGCAATACATCCTCTCCGACACAACCTATAGCTGGTCCTCTTACTCGTGCTCGTGCTCGTCAACTTAATCATCAAGTGAATTCCATGATAAGCTCTTGTCCATCTTGTTTAGACAATGGAAACGCGTGCACTCTTGTTTTGATTAGGAACCGAGGAGAAGACCGAAAGGGAGAAGGACTCGCGCTAGCAGGATTCGGACTGCAGCAAAGCACCAACTTGTGACCGCCACCACGGTTGCATACGGATTCGGATTCAGGCGCTTCAGGACTTGTTGGAAAGCTTATCAAGTTTACTTTCATATGAATCAAGTCCCACGTCAATATCTGTTCGGCAGCAGCGGCAATGATCCAATTACCGTCGACAGGTCTTGCTGTCCAGGGTGCTGCGTCACCTCATTTTGGGCTTATGGCCCATGTATCAAGTTGGGTCCATTAGGGACGCGTCCTAGGGTTGGAGGACGACCCCAACACTCTTTTGGTCGTCAATCCATCTACTTATATCCCTCTATAGCCGCCATGGTCGGGTTGGGTTTTGTTTAGATCAAGTTTAGCCTTAGCTACTTGCTTGTAGGCGCGCGTGCAGGATCAGCCGCCCGTCTCCTTGTCTTCGGAACCCCATTGTTGATTAAGATTCAGTTTGAAACCTTCAATTTCATCTTACAAATTTAGTGCTTGTTTCCTCGTTCTTGCTAGTTCTTCGATTGCTTGCAGGACGGGAGCCCTAGGGGCTGGTTGTCGCGCTCCACAAGATCGTGACGGCTATTGGACGTGGTGTATCGGTTGCTAAGGCGCGGTCTTGAAGGCTGTAGTCGGGCCGTGAACGTCATCTCCATCCACCAATCGAGTTATCCCCGTTTCTCATCGAAAGATCGGGCAAAAAACCCTAGCGGGTTCGTATCAACAACGGACGCACCCAATCAACTCAATTTGACCCAAAACTCATGTTTGGTGGGTTTTTTACACTACCATTTTTGACGGAAAGGTGCCGCAAAACTCGTGCAGGAGGGCCGTTTAAACCACTGATGCACCGAAAAATTCACGGTTGAATTTTCACAAGGGACGCACCCAATCTTCCAAGTGTGACCAAAAACTCAGGTTTGGTGGGTTTTTGGCACTTTCATTTTCGGAGGAACGGTGCCGCAAAACTCGCGCAGGATGGCCGTTTTAACCACTGATGCACCAAAAAAATCACGGTTGAATTTTTCACGATGGACGCACCCAATCATCCCCGTTTGACCCAAAACTCATGTTTGGTGGGTTTTGGCACTTTCATTTCTGGAGGAACGGTGCCGCAAAACTCGCGCATGAGGGCCGTTTAAACCACTGATGCACCGAAAAATTCACGGTTGAATTTTTCACAACGGACGTACCCAATCATACCCGCTTGACCAAAAACTCATGTTTGGTGGGTTTTTGGCACTTTCATTTTCCGAGGAACGGTGCCGCAAAACTCGCCAGGAGGGCCGTTTTACCCATTGATGCACCGAAAAACTCACGGTTGAATTTTTTGCAATGGACGTACCCAATCATCTCCGTTTGACCAAAAACTCATGTTTGGTGGGTTTTTGGCACATTCATTTCCGGAGGAACGGTGCCGCAAAACTCGAGCAGGAGGGCCGTTTTAACCACTGATCCACCGAACAACCCACGGTTGAATATTTCGCAACGGACGCACCCAATCATCTTTGTTTGACCCAAAACTCATGTTTGGTGGGTTTCTGGCACTTTCATTTTCGGAGGAACGGTGCCGCAAAACTCGCGCATGAGGGTCGTTTTAACCACTGATGCATCGAAAAAATCACGGTTGAATTTTTCGCAACGGACGCACCCAATCATCCCCGTTTGACCAAAAACTCATCTTTGGTGGGTTTTTGGCACTTTCATTTCCGGAGGAACGGTGCCGCAAAACTCATGCAGGAGGGCCGTTTAAACCACTGATGCACCGAAAATTGAATTTTTCACAACGGACGCACCCAATCAACTCAATTTGACCCAAAACTCATGTTTGGTGGGTTTTTTACACTTCCATTTTCGACGGAAAGGTGCCGCAAAACTCGTGCAGAAGGGCCGTTTAAACCACTGATGCACCGAAAAATTCACGGTTGAATTTTCACAAGGGACGCACCCAATCTTCCAAGTGTGACCAAAAACTCAGGTTTGGTGGGTTTTTGGCACTTTCATTTTCGGAGGAACGGTGCCGCAAAACTCGCGCAGGATGGCCGTTTTAACCACTGATGCACCAAAAAAATCACGGTTGAATTTTTCACGATGGACGCACCCAATCATCCCCGTTTGACCCAAAACTCATGTTTGGTGGGTTTTGGCACTTTCATTTCTGGAGGAACGGTGCCGCAAAACTCGCGCATGAGGGCCGTTTAAACCACTGATGCACCGAAAAATTCACGGTTGAATTTTTCACAACGGACGTACCCAATCATACCCGCTTGACCAAAAACTCATGTTTGGTGGGTTTTTGGCACTTTCATTTTCCGAGGAACGGTGCCGCAAAACTCGCCAGGAGGGCCGTTTTACCCATTGATGCACCGAAAAACTCACGGTTGAATTTTTTGCAATGGACGTACCCAATCATCTCCGTTTGACCCAAAACTCATGTTTGGTGGGTTTTTGGCACATTCATTTCCGGAGGAACGGTGCCGCAAAACTCGAGCAGGAGGGCCGTTTGAACCACTGATCCACCGAACAACCCACGGTTGAATATTTCGCAACGGACGCACCCAATCATCTTTGTTTGACCCAAAACTCATGTTTGGTGGGTTTCTGGCACTTTCATTTTCGGAGGAACGGTGCCGCAAAACTCGCGCATGAGGGTCGTTTTAACCACTGATGCATCGAAAAAATCACGGTTGAATTTTTCGCAACGGACGCACCCAATCATCTCCGTTTGACCAAAAACTCATCTTTGGTGGGTTTTTGGCACTTTCATTTCCGGAGGAACGGTGCCGCAAAACTCATGCAGGAGGGCCGTTTAAACCACTGATGCACCGAAAATTGAATTTTTCACAACGGACGCACCCAATCAACTCAATTTGACCCAAAACTCATGTTTGGTGGGTTTTTTACACTTCCATTTTCGACGGAAAGGTGCCGCAAAACTCGTGCAGAAGGGCCGTTTAAACCACTGATGCACCGAAAAATTCACGGTTGAATTTTCACAAGGGACGCACCCAATCTTCCAAGTGTGACCAAAAACTCAGGTTTGGTGGGTTTTTGGCACTTTCATTTTAGGAGGAACGGTGCCGCAAAACTCGCGCAGGATGGCCGTTTTAACCACTGATGCACCAAAAAAATCACGGTTGAATTTTTCACGATGGACGCACCCAATCATCCCCGTTTGACACAAAACTCATGTTTGGTGGGTTTTGGCACTTTCATTTCTGGAGGAACGGTGCCGAAAAACTCGCGCATGAGGGCCATTTTACCCATTGATGCACCAAAAAACTCAGGGTTGAATTTTTTGCAACGGACGCAACCAATCATCTCCGTTTGACCCAAACCTCATGTTTGGTGGGTTTTTGGCACTTTCATTTCCGAAGGAACGACGGCGCAAAACTCGCGCAGGAGGGTCCTTTTAACCACTGATGCACCAAAAAATTCACGGTTGAATTTTTCACGATGGACGCACCCAATCATCCCCATTTGACCCAAAACTCATGTTTGGTAGGTTTTTGGCACTTTCATCTTCGGAGGAACGGTGCCGCAAAACTCGCGCAGGAGGCCGTTTTAACGACTGATGCATCCAAAAATTCACGGTTGAATTTTTCACGATGGATGCACCCAATCATCCCCATTTGACCCAAAACTCATGTTTGGTAGGTTTTTGGCACTTTCATTTCCGGACGAATGGTGCCGCAAAACTCGCGCAGGAGGGCCATTTTAACCACTGATGCACCGAAAAACTCACGGTTGAATATTTCACGACGGACGCACCAAATCATCTCCGTTTGACCCAAAACTCATGTTTGGTGGGTTTTTGGCAATTTCATTTCTGGAGGAACGGTGCCGCAAAACTCGCGCAGGAGGGCCGTTTTACCCACTGATGCACCGAAAAACTCACAGTTGTATTTTTCACAACGGACGCACCCAATCATCTCAGTTTGACCCAAAACTCATGTTTGGTGGGGTTTTGGCACTTTCATTTCTGGAGGAACGGTGCCGCAAAACTCGTGCAGGAGGGCCGTTTAAACCACTGATGCACCGACAAATTCATGGTTGAATTTTTCACAACGGTTGCACCCAATCATCCCCGTTTGACCAAAAACTCGTGTTTGTTTGGTTTTTGGCACTTTCATTTTCCGAGGAACGGTGCCGCAAAACTCGCGCAGGAGGGCCGTTTTAACCACTGATGCACCGAACAACCCACGGTTGAATATTTCGCAACGGACGCACCCAATCATCTTTGTTTGACCCAAAACTCATGTTTGGTGGGTTTCTGGCACTTTCATTTTCGGAGGAACGGTGCCGCAAAACTCGTGCATGAGGGTCTTTTTAACCACTGATGCACCGAAAAAATCACGGTTGAATTTTTCGCAACGGACGCACCCAATCATCCCCGTTTGACCAAAAACTCATCTTTGGTGGGTTTTTGGCACTTTCATTTCCGGAGGAACGGTGCCGCAAAACTCATGCAGGAGGGCCGTTTAAACCACTGATGCACCGAAAATTGAATTTTTCACAACCGACGCACCAAATCAACTCAATTTGACCCAAAACTCATGTTTGGTGGGTTTTTTACACTTCCATTTTCGACGGAAAGGTGCCGCAAAACTCGTGCAGGAGGGCCGTTTAAACCACTGATGCACCGAAAAATGCACGGTTGAATTTTCACAAGGGACGCACCCAATCTTCCAAGTTTGACCAAAAACTCAGGTTTGGTGGGTTTTTGGCACTTTCATTTTCGGAGGAACGGTGCCGCAAAACTCGCGCAGGAGGGCCGTTTTAACCACTGATGCACCAAAAAAATCACGGTTGAATTTTTCACGATGGACGCACCAAATCATCCCCGTTTGACCCAAAACTCATGTTTGGTGGGTTTTGGCACTTTCATTTCTGGAGGAACGGTGGCGGAAAACTCGCGCATGAGGGCCGTTTTACCCATTGATGCACCGAAAAACTCAGGGTTGAATTTTTTGCAACGGACGCAACCAATCATCCCCGTTTGACCAAAAACTCATGTTTGGTTGGTTTTTGGCACTTTCATTTCCGGAGGAACGGTGCCGCAAAACTCGCGCAGGAGAGCCGTTTTAACCACTGATGCACCGAAAAACTCACGGTTCAATTTTTCGCAACGGACGCACCTAATCATCTCTGTTTGACCCAAAACTCATGTTTGGTGGGTTTTTGGCACTTTCATTTTCGGAGGAACGGTGCCACAAAACTCGCGCATGAGGACCGTTTTACCCGTTGATGTACCGAAAAACTCACGGTTGAATTTTTCGCAACGGACGCAACCAATCATCTCCTTTTGACCCAAACCTCATGTTTGTTGTGTTTTTGGCACTTTCATTTTCGGAGGAACGGTGCCGCAAAACTCGCGCAGGAGGCCGTTTTAATGACTGATGCACCCAAAAATTCACGGTTGAATTTTTCACGATGGATGCACCCAATCATCCGCATTTGACCCAAAACTCATGATTGGTAGGTTTTCGGCACTTTCAATTCCGGACGAATGGTGCCGCAAAACTCGCGCAGGAGGGCCATTTTAACCACTGATGCACCGAAAAACTCATGGTTGAATATTTCGCAACGGACGCACCCAATCATCTCTGTTTGACCCAAAACTCATGTTTGGTGGGTTTTTGGCACTTTCATTTCTGGAGGAACGGTGCCACAAAACTCGCGCAGGAGGGCCGTTTTACCCACTGATGCACCGAAAAACTCACAGTTGTATTTTTCACAACGGACGCACCCAATCATCTCCGTTTGACCCAAAACTCATGTTTGGTGGGGTTTTGACACTTTCATTTCTGGAGGAACGGTGCCGCAAAACTCGTGCAAGAGGGCCGTTTAAACCACTGATGCACCGAAAAATTCACGGTTGAATTTTTCACAACGGACGCACCCAATCATCTCCGTTTGACCAAACACTCATGTTTGGTGGGTTTTTGGCACTTTCATTTTCGGAGGAACGGTGCCGCAAAACTCGCGCAGGAGGCCGTTTTAACGACTGATGCACCCAAAAATTCACGGTTGAATTTTTCACGATGGACGCACCCAATCATCCCCATTTGACCCAAAACTCATGTTTGGTAGGTTTTTGGCACTTTCATTTCCGGACGAACGGTGCCGCAAAACTTGCGCAGGAGGGCCACTTTAACCACTGATGCATCCAAAAACTCACGGTTGAATATTTCGCAACGGACGCACCCAATCATCTCCGTTTGACCCAAAACTCATGTTTGGTGGGTTTTTGGCACTTTCATTTCAGGAGGAACGGTGCCGCAAAACTCGCGCAGGAGGGCCGTTTTACCCACTGATGCACCGAAAAACTCACGGTTGAGTTTTCACGACGGACGCACCCAATCATCTCCGTTTGACCCAAAACTCATGTTTGGTGGCTTTTTGGCACTTTCATTTCTGGAGGAACGGTGCCGCAAAACTCGCGCAGGAGGGCCGTTTTACCCACTGATGCACCGAAAAACTCACAGTTGTATTTTTCACAACGGACGCACCCAGTCATCTCAGTTTGACCCAAAACTCATGTTTGGTGGGGTTTTGGCACTTTCATTTCTGGAGGAACGGTGCCGCAAAACTCGTGCAGGAGGGCCGTTTAAACCACTGATGCACCGAAAAATTCACGGTTGAATTTTTCACAACGGACGCACCCAATCATCTCCGTTTGACCCAAAACTCATGTTTGGTGGGTTTTTGGCACATTCATTTCCGGAGGAACGGTGCCGCAAAACTCGAGCAGGAGGGCCGTTTTAACCACTGATCCACCGAACAACCCACGGTTGAATATTTCGCAACGGACGCACCCAATCATCTTTGTTTGACCCAAAACTCATGTTTGGTGGGTTTCTGGCACTTTCATTTTCGGAGGAACGGTGCCGCAAAACTCGCGCATGAGGGTCGTTTTAACCACTGATGCATCGAAAAAATCACGGTTGAATTTTTCGCAACGGACGCACCCAATCATCCCCGTTTGACCAAAAACTCATCTTTGGTGGGTTTTTGGCACTTTCATTTCCGGAGGAACGGTGCCGCAAAACTCATGCAGGAGGGCCGTTTAAACCACTGATGCACCGAAAATTGAATTTTTCACAACCGACGCACCCAATCAACTCAATTTGACCCAAAACTCATGTTTGGTGGGTTTTTTACACTTCCATTTTCGACGGAAAGGTGCCGCAAAACTCGTGCAGGAGGGCCGTTTAAACCACTGATGCACCGAAAAATGCACGGTTGAATTTTCACAAGGGACGCACCCAATCTTCCAAGTTTGACCAAAAACTCAGGTTTGGTGGGTTTTTGGCACTTTCATTTTCGGAGGAACGGTGCCGCAAAACTCGCGCAGGAGGGCCGTTTTAACCACTGATGCACCAAAAAATCACGGTTGAATTTTTCACGATGGACGCACCAAATCATCCCCGTTTGACCCAAAACTCATGTTTGGTGGGTTTTGGCACTTTCATTTCTGGAGGAACGGTGGCGGAAAACTCGCGCATGAGGGCCGTTTTACCCATTGATGCACCGAAAAACTCAGGGTTGACTTTTTTGCAACGGACGCAACCAATCATCCCCGTTTGACCAAAAACTCATGTTTGGTTGGTTTTTGGCACTTTCATTTCCGGAGGAACGGTGCCGCAAAACTCGCGCAGGAGAGCCGTTTTAACCACTGATGCACCGAAAAACTCACGGTTCAATTTTTCGCAACGGACGCACCTAATCATCTCTGTTTGACCCAAAACTCATGTTTGGTGGGTTTTTGGCACTTTCATTTTCGGAGGAACGGTGCCACAAAACTCGCGCATGAGGACCGTTTTACCCGTTGATGTACCGAAAAACTCACGGTTGAATTTTTCGCAACGGACGCAACCAATCATCTCCTTTTGACCCAAACCTCATGTTTGTTGTGTTTTTGGCACTTTCATTTTCGGAGGAACGGTGCCACAAAACTCGCGCATGAGGACCGTTTTACCCGTTGATGTACCGAAAAACTCACGGTTGAATTTTTCGCAACGGACGCAACCAATCATCTCCTTTTGACCCAAACCTCATGTTTGTTGTGTTTTTGGCACTTTCATTTTCGGAGGAACGGTGCCGCAAAACTCGCGCAGGAGGCCGTTTTAATGACTGATGCACCCAAAAATTCACGGTTGAATTTTTCACGATGGATGCACCCAATCATCCCCATTTGACCCAAAACTCATGATTGGTAGGTTTTCGGCACTTTCAATTCCGGACGAATGGTGCCGCAAAACTCGCGCAGGAGGGCCATTTTAACCACTGATGCACCGAAAAACTCATGGTTGAATATTTCGCAACGGACGCACCCAATCATCTCTGTTTGACCCAAAACTCATGTTTGGTGGGTTTTTGGCACTTTCATTTCTGGAGGAACGGTGCCACAAAACTCGCGCAGGAGGGCCGTTTTACCCACTGATGCACCGAAAAACTCACAGTTGTATTTTTCACAACGGACGCACCCAATCATCTCCGTTTGACCCAAAACTCATGTTTGGTGGGGTTTTGGCACTTTCATTTCTGGAGGAACGGTGCCGCAAAACTCGTGCAGGAGGGCCGTTTAAACCACTGATGCACCGAAAAATTCACGGTTGAATTTTTCACAACGGACGCACCCAATCATCTCCGTTTGACCAAACACTCATGTTTGGTGGGTTTTTGGCACTTTCATTTTCGGAGGAACGGTGCCGCAAAACTCGCGCAGGAGGCCGTTTTAACGACTGATGCACCCAAAAATTCACGGTTGAATTTTTCACGATGGACGCACCCAATCATCCCCATTTGACCCAAAACTCATGTTTGGTAGGTTTTTGGCACTTTCATTTCCGGACGAACGGTGCCGCAAAACTCGCGCAGGAGGGCCACTTTAACCACTGATGCATCAAAAAACTCACGATTGAATATTTCGCAACGGACGCACCCAATCATCTCCGTTTGACCCAAAACTCATGTTTGGTGGGTTTTTGGCACTTTCATTTCAGGAGGAACGGTGCCGCAAAACTCGCGCAGGAGGGCCGTTTTACCCACTGATGCACCGAAAAACTCACGGTTGAGTTTTCACAACGGACGCACCCAATCATCTCCGTTTGACCCAAAACTCATGTTTGGTGGCTTTTTGGCACTTTCATTTCTGGAGGAACGGTGCCGCAAAACTCGCGCAGGAGGGCCGTTTTACCCACTGATGCACCGAAAAACTCACAGTTGTATTTTTCACAACGGACGCACCCAATCATCTCAGTTTGACCCAAAACTCATGTTTGGTGGGGTTTTGGCACTTTCATTTCTGGAGGAACGGTGCCGCAAAACTCGTGCAGGAGGGCCGTTTAAACCACTGATGCACCGACAAATTCACGGTTGAATTTTTCACAACGGTTGCACCCAATCATCCCCGTTTGACCAAAAACTCGTGTTTGGTGGGTTTTTGGCACTTTCATTTTCCGAGGAACGGTGCCGCAAAACTCGCCAGGAGGGCCGTTTTACCCATTGATGCACCGAAAAACTCACGGTTGAATTTTTTTGCAATGGACGTACCCAATCATCTCCGTTTGACCCAAAACTCATGTTTGGTGGGTTTTTGGCACATTCATTTTGATGAGGACATCCTCCATTATTACCCGCTGGCAAAGACGCAACAAAGATGGGCCAAGAGGCCCAGTTGTAGTCGGGCGGCGACCGTGTGAGCCTCTGAATAATCCCACCTTGCTTAACTTGGGAGGAGGAAGCCACCTTAAAAGGGAGAGCCACCCTTCCCCTATCAGACTAGTCTTTTAGGGAGATTGGGCCTTTCCCCGAGTGGGTGGACATTAGAACTGTTGGGGTCCGGGCAACCTTAATTTGTTGGGCCTCGGCCATCCCCACGCCTGGGCTGGATGCATCATTTGGTATCGGAGCTGGGCCCTTGTTAAGAAGGGGAGAATGATGAGGACATCCTCCATTATTACCCGCTGGCAAAGACGCAACAAAGATGGGCCAAGAGGCCCAGTTGTAGTCGGGCGGCGACCGTGTGAGCCTCTGAATAATCCCACCTTGCTTAACTTGGGAGGAGGAAGCCACCTTAAAAGGGAGAGCCACCCTTCCCCTATCAGACTAGTCTTTTAGGGAGATTGGGCCTTTCCCCGAGTGGGTGGACATAAGAACTGTTGGGGTCCGGGCAACCTTAATTTGTTGGGCCTCGGCCAACCCCACGCCTGGGCTGGATGCATCACATTTCCGGAGGAACGGTGCCGCAAAACTCGAGCAGGAGGGCCGTTTTAACCACTGATCCATCGAACAACCCACGGTTGAATATTTCGCAATGGACGCACCCAATCATCTTTGTTTGACCCAAAACTCATGTTTGGTGGGTTTCTGGCACTTTCATTTTCGGAGGAACGGTGCCGCAAAACTCGCGCATGAGGGTCGTTTTAACCACTGATGCATCGAAAAAATCACGGTTGAATTTTTCGCAACGGACGCACCCAATCATCCCCGTTTGACCAAAAACTCATCTTTGGTGGGTTTTTGGCACTTTCATTTCCGGAGGAACGGTGCCGCAAAACTCATGCAGGAGGGCCGTTTAAACCACTGATGCACCGAAAATTGAATTTTTCACAACGGACGCACCCAATCAACTCAATTTGACCCAAAACTCATGTTTGGTGGGTTTTTTACACTTCCATTTTCGACGGAAAGGTGCCGCAAAACTCGTGTAGGAGGGCCGTTTAAACCACTGATGCACCGAAAAATTCACGGTTGAATTTTCACAAGGGACGCACCCAATCTTCCAAGTGTGACCAAAAAATCAGGTTTGGTGGGTTTTTGGCACTTTCATTTTCGGAGGAACGGTGCCGCAAAACTCGCGCAGGATGGCCGTTTTAACCACTGATGCACCAAAAAAATCACGGTTGAATTTTTCACGATGGACACACCCAATCATCCCCGTTTGACCCAAAACTCATGTTTGGTGGGTTTTGGCACTTTCATTTCTGGAGGAACGGTGCCACAAAACTCGCGCAGGAGGGCCGTTTTACCCACTGATGCACCGAAAAACTCACAGTTGTATTTTTCACAACGGACGCACCCAATCATCTCCGTTTGACCCAAAACTCATGTTTGGTGGGGTTTTGGCACTTTCATTTCTGGAGGAACGGTGCCGCAAAACTCGTGCAGGAGGGCCGTTTAAACCACTGATGCACCGAAAAATTCACGGTTGAATTTTTCACAACGGACGCACCCAATCATCTCCGTTTGACCCAAAACTCATGTTTGGTGGGTTTTTGGCACATTCATTTCCGGAGGAACGGTGCCGCAAAACTCGAGCAGGAGGGCCGTTTTAACCACTGATCCACCGAACAACCCACGGTTGAATATTTCGCAACGGACGCACCCAATCATCTTTGTTTGACCCAAAACTCATGTTTGGTGGGTTTCTGGCACTTTCATTTTCGGAGGAACGGTGCCGCAAAACTCGCGCATGAGGGTCGTTTTAACCACTGATGCATCGAAAAAATCACGGTTGAATTTTTCGCAACGGACGCACCCAATCATCCCCGTTTGACCAAAAACTCATCTTTGGTGGGTTTTTGGCACTTTCATTTCCGGAGGAACAGTGCCGCAAAACTCATGCAGGAGGGCCGTTTAAACCACTGATGCACCGAAAATTGAATTTTTCACAACCGACGCACCCAATCAACTCAATTTGACCCAAAACTCATGTTTGGTGGGTTTTTTACACTTCCATTTTCGACGGAAAGGTGCCGCAAAACTCGTGCAGGAGGGCCGTTTAAACCACTGATGCACCGAAAAATGCACGGTTGAATTTTCACAAGGGACGCACCCAATCTTCCAAGTTTGACCAAAAACTCAGGTTTGGTGGGTTTTTGGCACTTTCATTTTCGGAGGAACGGTGCCGCAAAACTCGCGCAGGAGGGCCGTTTTAACCACTGATGCACCAAAAAAATCACGGTTGAATTTTTCACGATGGACGCACCAAATCATCCCCGTTTGACCCAAAACTCATGTTTGGTGGGTTTTGGCACTTTCATTTCTGGAGGAACGGTGGCGGAAAACTCGCGCATGAGGGCCGTTTTACCCAGTGATGCACCGAAAAACTCAGGGTTGACTTTTTTGCAACGGACGCAACCAATCATCCCCGTTTGACCAAAAACTCATGTTTGGTTGGTTTTTGGCACTTTCATTTCCGGAGGAACGGTGCCGCAAAACTCGCGCAGGAGAGCCGTTTTAACCACTGATGCACCGAAAAACTCACGGTTCAATTTTTCGCAACGGACGCACCTAATCATCTCTGTTTGACCCAAAACTCATGTTTGGTGGGTTTTTGGCACTTTCATTTTCGGAGGAACGGTGCCACAAAACTCGCGCATGAGGACCGTTTTACCCGTTGATGTACCGAAAAACTCACGGTTGAATTTTTCGCAACGGACGCAACCAATCATCTCCTTTTGACCCAAACCTCATGTTTGTTGTGTTTTTGGCACTTTCATTTTCGGAGGAACGGTGCCGCAAAACTCGCGCAGGAGGCCGTTTTAATGACTGATGCACCCAAAAATTCACGGTTGAATTTTTCACGATGGATGCACCCAATCATCCCCATTTGACCCAAAACTCATGATTGGTAGGTTTTCGGCACTTTCAATTTCGGACGAATGGTGCCGCAAAACTCGCGCAGGAGGGCCATTTTAACCACTGATGCACCGAAAAACTCATGGTTGAATATTTCGCAACGGACGCACCCAATCATCTCTGTTTGACCCAAAACTCATGTTTGGTGGGTTTTTGGCACTTTCATTTCTGGAGGAACGGTGCCACAAAACTCGCGCAGGAGGGCCGTTTTACCCACTGATGCACCGAAAAACTCACAGTTGTATTTTTCACAACGGACGCACCCAATCATCTCCGTTTGACCCAAAACTCATGTTTGGTGGGGTTTTGGCACTTTCATTTCTGGAGGAACGGTGCCGCAAAACTCGTGCAGGAGGGCCGTTTAAACCACTGATGCACCGAAAAATTCACGGTTGAATTTTTCACAACGGACGCACCCAATCATCTCCGTTTGACCAAACACTCATGTTTGGTGGGTTTTTGGCACTTTCATTTTCGGAGGAACGGTGCCGCAAAACTCGCGCAGGAGGCCGTTTTAACGACTGATGCACCCAAAAATTCACGGTTGAATTTTTCACGATGGACGCACCCAATCATCCCCATTTTACCCAAAACTCATGTTTGGTAGGTTTTTGGCACTTTCATTTCCGGACGAACGGTGCCGCAAAACTCGCGCAGGAGGGCCACTTTAACCACTGATGCATCCAAAAACTCACGATTGAATATTTCGCAACGGACGCACCCAATCATCTCCGTTTGACCCAAAACTCATGTTTGGTGGGTTTTTGGCACTTTCATTTCAGGAGGAACGGTGCCGCAAAACTCGCGCAGGAGGGCCGTTTTACCCACTGATGCACCGAAAAACTCACGGTTGAGTTTTCACAACGGACGCACCCAATCATCTCCGTTTGACCCAAAACTCATGTTTGGTGGCTTTTTGGCACTTTCATTTCTGGAGGAACGGTGCCGCAAAACTCGCGCAGGAGGGCCGTTTTACCCACTGATGCACCGAAAAACTCACAGTTGTATTTTTCACAACGGACGCACCCAATCATCTCAGTTTGACCCAAAACTCATGTTTGGTGGGGTTTTGGCACTTTCATTTCTGGAGGAACGGTGCCGCAAAACTCGTGCAGGAGGGCCGTTTAAACCACTGATGCACCGACAAATTCACGGTTGAATTTTTCACAACGGTTGCACCCAATCATCCCCGTTTGACCAAAAACTCGTGTTTGGTGGGTTTTTGGCACTTTCATTTTCCGAGGAACGGTGCCGCAAAACTCGCCAGGAGGGCCGTTTTACCCATTAATGCACCGAAAAACTCACGGTTGAATTTTTTTGCAATGGACGTACCCAATCATCTCCGTTTGACCCAAAACTCATGTTTGGTGGGTTTTTGGCACATTCATTTCCGGAGGAACGGTGCCGCAAAACTCGAGCAGGAGGGCCGTTTTAACCACTGATCCATCGAACAACCCACGGTTGAATATTTCGCAATGGACGCACCCAATCATCTTTGTTTGACCCAAAACTCATGTTTGGTGGGTTTCTGGCACTTTCATTTTCGGAGGAACGGTGCCGCAAAACTCGCGCATGAGGGTCGTTTTAACCACTGATGCATCGAAAAAATCACGGTTGAATTTTTCGCAACGGACGCACCCAATCATCCCCGTTTGACCAAAAACTCATCTTTGGTGGGTTTTTGGCACTTTCATTTCCGGAGGAACGGTGCCGCAAAACTCATGCAGGAGGGCCGTTTAAACCACTGATGCACCGAAAATTGAATTTTTCACAACGGACGCACCCAATCAACTCAATTTGACCCAAAACTCATGTTTGGTGGGTTTTTTACACTTCCATTTTCGACGGAAAGGTGCCGCAAAACTCGTGCAGAAGGGCCGTTTAAACCACTGATGCACCGAAAAATTCACGGTTGAATTTTCACAAGGGACGCACCCAATCTTCCAAGTGTGACCAAAAACTCAGGTTTGGTGGGTTTTTGGCACTTTCATTTTCGGAGGAACGGTGCCGCAAAACTCGCGCAGGATGGCCGTTTTAACCACTGATGCACCAAAAAAATCACGGTTGAATTTTTCACGATGGACGCACCAAATCATCCCCGTTTGACCCAAAACTCATGTTTGGTGGGTTTTGGCACTTTCATTTCTGGAGGAACGGTGACGCAAAACTCGCGCATGAGGGCCGTTTTACCCACTGATGCACCGAAAAACTCAGGGTTGAATTTTTTGCAACGGACGCAACCAATCATCCCCGTTTGACCCAAAACTCATGTTTGGTTGGTTTTTGGCACTTTCATTTCCGGAGGAACGGTGCCGGAAAACTCGCGCAGGAGGGCCGTTTTAACCACTGATGCACCGAAAAACTCACGGTTCAATTTTTCGCAACGGACGCACCTAATCATCTCTGTTTGACCCAAAACTCATGTTTGGTGGGTTTTTGGCACATTCATTTTCGGAGGAACGGTGCCACAAAACTCGCGCAGGAGGGCCGTTTTAACCACTGATCCACTGAACAACCCACGGTTGAATATTTCGCAACAGACGCACCCAATCATCTTTGTTTGACCCAAAACTCATGTTTGGTGGGTTTCTGGCACTTTCATTTTCGGAGGAACGGTGCCGCAAAACTCGCGCATGAGGGTCGTTTTAACCACTGATGCATCGAAAAAATCACGGTTGAATTTTTCGCAACGGACGCACCCAATCATCCCCGTTTGACCAAAAACTCATCTTTGGTGGGTTTTTGGCACTTTCATTTCCGGAGGAACGGTGCCGCAAAACTCATGCAGGAGGGCCGTTTAAACCACTGATGCACCGAAAATTGAATTTTTCACAACGGACGCACCCAATCAACTCAATTTGACCCAAAACTCATGTTTGGTGGGTTTTTTACACTTCCATTTTCGACGGAAAGGTGCCGCAAAACTCGTGTAGGAGGGCCGTTTAAACCACTGATGCACCGAAAAATTCACGGTTGAATTTTCACAAGGGACGCACCCAATCTTCCAAGTGTGACCAAAAAATCAGGTTTGGTGGGTTTTTGGCACTTTCATTTTCGGAGGAACGGTGCCGCAAAACTCGCGCAGGATGGCCGTTTTAACCACTGATGCACCAAAAAAATCACGGTTGAATTTTTCACGATGGACGCACCCAATCATCCCCGTTTGACCCAAAACTCATGTTTGGTGGGTTTTGGCACTTTCATTTCTGGAGGAACGGTGCCACAAAACTCGCGCAGGAGGGCCGTTTTGCCCACTGATGCACCGAAAAACTCACAGTTGTATTTTTCACAACGGACGCACCCAATCATCTCCGTTTGACCCAAAACTCATGTTTGGTGGGGTTTTGGCACTTTCATTTCTGGAGGAACGGTGCCGCAAAACTCGTGCAGGAGGGCCGTTTAAACCACTGATGCACCGAAAAATTCACGGTTGAATTTTTCACAACGGACGCACCCAATCATCTCCGTTTGACCCAAAACTCATGTTTGGTGGGTTTTTGGCACATTCATTTCCGGAGGAACGGTGCCGCAAAACTCGAGCAGGAGGGCCGTTTTAACCACTGATCCACCGAACAACCCACGGTTGAATATTTCGCAATGGACGCACCCAATCATCTTTGTTTGACCCAAAACTCATGTTTGGTGGGTTTCTGGCACTTTCATTTTCGGAGGAACGGTGCCGCAAAACTCGCGCATGAGGGTCGTTTTAACCACTGATGCATCGAAAAAATCACGGTTGAATTTTTCGCAACGGACGCACCCAATCATCCCCGTTTGACCAAAAACTCATCTTTGGTGGGTTTTTGGCACTTTCATTTCCGGAGGAACGGTGCCGCAAAACTCATGCAGGAGGGCCGTTTAAACCACTGATGCACCGAAAATTGAATTTTTCACAACGGACGCACCCAATCAACTCAATTTGACCCAAAACTCATGTTTGGTGGGTTTTTTACACTTCCATTTTCGACGGAAAGGTGCCGCAAAACTCGTGCAGAAGGGCCGTTTAAACCACTGATGCACCGAAAAATTCACGGTTGAATTTTCACAAGGGACGCACCCAATCTTCCAAGTGTGACCAAAAACTCAGGTTTGGTGGGTTTTTGGCACTTTCATTTTCGGAGGAACGGTGCCGCAAAACTCGCGCAGGATGGCCGTTTTAACCACTGATGCACCAAAAAAATCACGGTTGAATTTTTCACGATGGACGCACCCAATCATCCCCGTTTGACCCAAAACTCATGTTTGGTGGGTTTTGGCACTTTCATTTCTGGAGGAACGGTGCCGCAAAACTCGCGCATGAGGGCCGTTTAAACCAATGATGCACCGAAAAATTCACGGTTGAATTTTTCACAACGGACGTACCCAATCATACCCGCTTGACCAAAAACTCATGTTTGGTGGGTTTTTGGCACTTTTATTTTCCGAGGAACGGTGCCGCAAAACTCGCCAGGAGGGCCGTTTTACCCATTGATGCACCGAAAAACTCACGGTTGAATTTTTTGCAATGGACGTACTCAATCATCTCCGTTTGACCCAAAACTCATGTTTGGTGGGTTTTTGGCACATTCATTTCCGGAGGAACGGTGCCGCAAAACTCGAGCAGGAGGGCCGTTTTAACCACTGATCCACCGAACAACCCACGGTTGAATATTTCGCAACGGACGCACCCAATCATCTTTGTTTGACCCAAAACTCATGTTTGGTGGGTTTCTGGCACTTTCATTTTCGGAGGAACGGTGCCGCAAAACTCGCGCATGAGGGTCGTTTTAACCACTGATGCATCGAAAAAATCACGGTTGAATTTTTCGCAACGGACGCACCCAATCATCCCCGTTTGACCAAAAACTCATCTTTGGTGGGTTTTTGGCACTTTCATTTCCGGAGGAACGGTGCCGCAAAACTCATGCAGGAGGGCCGTTTAAACCACTGATGCACCGAAAATTGAATTTTTCACAACGGACGCACCCAATCAACTCAATTTGACCCAAAACTCATGTTTGGTGGGTTTTTTACACTTTCATTTTCGACGGAAAGGTGCCGCAAAACTCGTGCAGAAGGGCCGTTTAAACCACTGATGCACCGAAAAATTCACGGTTGAATTTTCACAAGGGACGCACCCAATCTTCCAAGTGTGACCAAAAACTCAGGTTTGGTGGGTTTTTGGCACTTTCATTTTCGGAGGAACGGTGCCGCAAAACTCGCGCAGGATGGCCGTTTTAACCACTGATGCACCAAAAAAATCATGGTTGAATTTTTCACGATGGACGCACCCAATCATCCCCGTTTGACCCAAAACTCATGTTTGGTGGGTTTTGGCACTTTCATTTCTGGAGGAACGGTGCCGAAAAACTCGCTTATGAGGGCCATTTTACCCATTGATGCACCGAAAAACTCAGGGTTGAATTTTTTGCAACGGACGCAACCAATCATCTCCGTTTGACCCAAACCTCATGTTTGGTGGGTTTTTGGCACTTTCATTTCCGAAGGAACGACGGCGCAAAACTCGCGCAGGAGGGTCCTTTTAACCACTGATGCACCAAAAAATTCACGGTTGAATTTTTCACGATGGACGCACCCAATCATCCCCATTTGACCCAAAACTCATGTTTGGTAGGTTTTTGGCACTTTCATCTTCGGAGGAACGGTGCCGCAAAACTCGCGCAGGAGGCCGTTTTAACGACTGATGCATCCAAAAATTCACGGTTGAATTTTTCACGATGGATGCACCCAATCATCCCCATTTGACCCAAAACTCATGTTTGGTAGGTTTTTGGCACTTTCATTTCCGGACGAATGGTGCCGCAAAACTCGCGCAGGAGGGCCATTTTAACCACTGATGCACCGAAAAACTCATGGTTGAATATTTCACGACGGACGCACCCAATCATCTCCGTTTGACCCAAAACTCATGTTTGGTGGGTTTTTGGCACTTTCATTTCTGGAGGAACGGTGCCGCAAAACTCGCGCAGGAGGGCCGTTTTACCCACTGATGCACCGAAAAACTCACAGTTGTATTTTTCACAACGGACGCACCCAGTCATCTCAGTTTGACCCAAAACTCATGTTTGGTGGGGTTTTGGCACTTTCATTTCTGGAGGAACGGTGCCGCAAAACTCGTGCAGGAGGGCCGTTTAAACCACTGATGCACCGACAAATTCATGGTTGAATTTTTCACAACGGTTGCACCCAATCATCCCCGTTTGACCAAAAACTCGTGTTTGTTTGGTTTTTGGCACTTTCATTTTCCGAGGAACGGTGCCGCAAAACTCGGGCAGGAGGGCCGTTTTAACCACTGATGCACCGAACAACCCACGGTTGAATATTTCGCAACGGACGCACCCAATCATCTTTGTTTGACCCAAAACTCATGTTTGGTGGGTTTCTGGCACTTTCATTTTCGGAGGAACGGTGCCGCAAAACTCGTGCATGAGGGTCTTTTTAACCACTGATGCACCGAAAAAATCACGGTTGAATTTTTCGCAACGGACGCACCCAATCATCCCCGTTTGACCAAAAACTCATCTTTGGTGGGTTTTTGGCACTTTCATTTCCGGAGGAACGGTGCCGCAAAACTCATGCAGGAGGGCCGTTTAAACCACTGATGCACCGAAAATTGAATTTTTCACAACCGACGCACCCAATCAACTCAATTTGACCCAAAACTCATGTTTGGTGGGTTTTTTACACTTCCATTTTCGACGGAAAGGTGCCGCAAAACTCGTGCAGGAGGGCCGTTTAAACCACTGATGCACCGAAAAATGCACGGTTGAATTTTCACAAGGGACGCACCCAATCTTCCAAGTTTGACCAAAAACTCAGGTTTGGTGGGTTTCTGGCACTTTCATTTTCGGAGGAACGGTGCCGCAAAACTCGCGCAGGAGGGCCGTTTTAACCACTGATGCACCAAAAAAATCACGGTTGAATTTTTCACGATGGACGCACCAAATCATCCCCGTTTGACCCAAAACTCATGTTTGGTGGGTTTTGGCACTTTCATTTCTGGAGGAACGGTGGCGGAAAACTCGCGCATGAGGGCCGTTTTACCCATTGATGCACCGAAAAACTCAGAGTTGAATTTTTTGCAACGGACGCAACCAATCATCTCCGTTTGACCCAAACCTCATGTTTGGTGGGTTTTTGGCACTTTCATTTCTGGAGGAACGGTGCCACAAAACTCGCGCAGGAGGGCCGTTTTAACCACTGATGCACCGAAAAACTCGCGGTTGAATATTTCACGACGGACGCACCCAATCATCTCCGTTTGACCCAAAACTCATGTTTGGTGGGTTTTTGGCACTTTCATTTCTGGAGGAACGGTGCCGCAAAACTCGCGCAGAAGGGCCGTTTTACCCACTGATGCACCGAAAAACTCACAGTTGTATTTTTCACAACGGACGCACCCAATCATCTCCGTTTGACCCAAAACACATATTTGGTGGGGTTTGGGCACTTTCATTTCTGGAGGAACGGTGCCGCAAAACTCGCGCAGGACGGTCGTTTTAACCACTGATGCACCCAAAAATTCACGGTTGAATTTTTCACGATGGACGCACCCAATCATCTCCGTTTGACCCAAAACTCATGTTTGGTAGGTTTTTGACAATTTCATTTCCGGACCAACGGTGCCGCAAAACTCGCGTAGGAGGGCCGTTTTCACCACTGATTCACTGAAAAACTCACGGTTGAATTTTTCACAACGGACGCACCAAATCATCCCCATTTGACCCAAAAACTCAGGTTTGGTGGGTTTTTGGCACTTTCATTTTCAGAGGAACGGTGCCGCAAAACTCGCGCAGGAGGGTCGTTTTAACCACTGATGCACCAAAAAAATCACGGTTGAATTTTTCACGATGGACGCACCCAATCATCCCCGTTTGACCCAAATCTCATGTTTGGTGGGTTTTGGCACTTTCCTTTCTGGAGGAACGGTGCCGCAAAACTCGCGCATGAGGGCTGTTTTACCCATTGATGCACCGAAAAACTCAGGGTTGAATTTTTCGCAACGGACGCAACCAATCATCTCCGTTTGACCCAAACCTCAAGTTTGTTGGGTTTTTGGCACTTTCATTTTCGGAGGAACGGTGCCCCAAATCTCGCGCAGGAGGGCCGTTTTCACCACTGATGCACCGAAAAACTCACGGTTGAATTTTTCCTAACGGGCGCACCCAATCATCCCCGTTTGACGCAAAACTCATGTTTGGTGGGTTCTTGGCACTTTCATTTCCGGAGGAACGGTGCCGCAAAACTCGCGCAGGAGGGCCGTTTTAACCACTGATGCACCGAAAAACTCACGGTTGATTTTTTCACAACCGACGTACCCAATCATCTCCGTTTGACCCAAAACTCATGTTTGGTTGGTTTTGGGGACTTTCATTTCCGGAGGAACGGTGCCGCAAAACTCGCGCAGGAGGGCCGTTTTAACCACTGATGCACCGAAAAACTCACGGTTCAATTTTTCGCAACGGACGCACCTAATCATCTCTGTTTGACCCAAAACTCATGTTTGGTGGGTTTTTGGCACTTTCATTTCCGGAGGAACGGTGCCACAAAACTCGCGCATGAGGACCGTTTTACCCATTGATGCACCGATAAAAACTCACGGTTGAATTTTTCGCAACGGACGCAACCAATCATCTCCTTTTGACCCAAACCTCATGTTTGTTGGGTTTTTGGCACTTTCATTTCCGGAGGAACGATGGCGAAAACTCGCGCATGAGGGCCAATTTAACCACTGGTGCACCGAAAAACTCACGGTTAAATTTTTCACAATGGACGCACCCAACCATCCCCGTTTGACCCAAAAGTCATGTTTGGTGGGTTTTTGGCACTTTCATCTTCGGAGGAACGGTGCCGCAAAACTCACGCAGGAGGGTCGTGTAACCACTGATGCACCGAAAAACTCACGGTTAAATTTTTCACAATGGACGCACCCAATCATCTTCGTTTGACCCAAAACTCATGTTTGGTGGGTTTTTGGCACTTTCATTTTCGGAGGAACGGTGCCGCAAAACTCGCGCATGAGGGCCGTTTTAACCACTGATGCACCGAAAAAATCGTGGTTGAATTTTTAACAATAAACGCACCCAATCATCCCCGTTTGACCCAAAACTCATGTTTGGTGGGTTTTTGGCACTTTCATTTCCGGAGGAACGGTGCCACAAAACTCGTGCAGTAGGGCCATTTTAACCACTGATACACCGAAAAACTCGCGGTTGAATATTTCGCAACGGACGCACCCAATCATCTCCGTTTGACCCAAAACTCATGTTTGGTGGGTTTTTGGCACTTTCATTTCTGGAGGAACGGTGCCACAAAACTCGCGCAGGAGGGCCGTTTTAACCACTGATGCACCGAAAAACTCACGGTTCAATTTTTCGCAACGGACGCACCCAATCATCTCCGTTTGACCCAAAACTCATGTTTGGTGGGTTTTTGGCACTTTCATTTCCGGAGGAACGGTGCCGCAAAACTCGTGCAGTAGGGCCGTTTTAACCACGGATGCACCGAAAAACTCACGGTTGAATATTTCGCAACAGACGCACCCAATCATCTCCGTTTGACCCAAAACTTATGTTTGGTGGGTTTTTGGCACTTTCATTTCTGGAGGAACGGTGCCGCAAAACTCGCGCATGAGGGCTGTTTTAACCACAGATGCACCGAAAAATTCACAGTTGAATTTTTCACATCGGAGGCACCCAATCATCTCCGTTTGACCCAAACCTCATGTTTGGTGGGGTTTTGGCACTTTCATTTCTGGAGGAACGGTGGCACAAAACTCGCGCATGAGGGCCGTTTAAACCACTGATGCACCGAAAAATTCACGGTTGAATTTTTCACAACGGACGCACCCAATCATCTCCGTTTGACCCAAACCTCATGTTTGGTGGGTTTTTGGCACTTTCATTTCCGGAGGAACGGTGCCACAAAACCCGCGCATGAGGACCGTTTTACCCATTGATGCACCGAAAAACTCACGGTTGAATTTTTCGCAACGGACGCAACCAATCATCTCCTTTTGACCCAAACCTCATGTTTGGTGGGTTTTTGGCACTTTCATTTCCGGAGGAACGATGGCGAAAACTCGCGCATGAGGTCCGTTTTAACCACTGATGCACCGAAAAATTCACGGTTGAATTTTTCACAATGGACGCACCCAATCATCCCCGTTTGACCCAAAACTCATGTTTTGCAGGTTTTTGGCACTTTCATTTCCGGAGGAACGGTGCTGCAAAACTCGCGCAGGAGGGCCGTTTTCACCACTGATGCACCGAAAAACTCACGGTTGAATTTTTCACAATGGACGCACCCAACCATCCCCGTTTGACCCAATACTCTTGTTTGGTGGGTTTTGGCACTTTCATTTCTGGAGGAACGCTGCCGCAAAACTCGCGCAGGAGGGCCGTTTATCCACTGATGCACCGAAAAACTCATGGTTAAATTTTTCACAACGGACGCACCCAATCATCTCCGTTTGACCCAAAACTCATCTTTGGTGGGTTTTTAGCACTTTCATTTCTGGATGAACGGTGCCTCAAAACACGCCAGGAGGGCCGTTTTATCCATTGATGCACCAAAAAACTCACGGTTGAATTTTTCGCAACGGACGCAACCAATCATCTACGTTTGACCCAAACCTCATGTTTGGTGGGGTTTTGGCACTTTCATTTCCGAAGGAACGATGGCGCAAAACTCGCGCAGGAGGGTCCTTTTAACCACTGATGCACCAAAAAATTCACGGTTGAATTTTTCACGATTGACGCACCCAATCATCCCCATTTGACCCAAAACTCATGTTTGGTAGGTTTTTGGCACTTTCATTTCCAGACGAACGGTGCCGCAAAACTCGCGTAGGAGGGCCGTTTTCACCACTGATGCACCGAAAAACTCACGGTTGAATTTTTCACAACGGGCGCACCCAATCATCCCCATTTGACCCAAAACTCATGTTTGGTGGGTTTTTGGCACTTTCATTTTCGGAGGAACGGTGCCGCAAAACTCGCGCAAGAGGGCCGTTTTAACCACTGATGCCCCGAAAAACTCACGGTTAAATTTTTCACAATGGACGCGCCCAATCATTCCCGTTTGACCCAAAACTCATGTTTGGTGGGGTTTTGGCACTTTGATTTTTGGAGGAACGGTGCCGCAAAACTATCGCATGAGGACCGTTTTACCCATTGATGCACCGAAAAACTAAGGGTTGAATTTTTCGCAACGGACGCAACCAATCATCTCCGTTGGACCCAAACCTCATGTTTGGTGGGTTTTTGGCACTTTCATTTTTGGAGGAACGGTGCCACAAATCTCGCGCAAGAGGGCCGTTTTCACCACTGATGCACCGAAAAACTCACGGTTGAATTTTTCACAACGGACGCACCCAATCATCCCCGTTTAACCCAAAACTCATGTTTGGTGGGTTTTTGGCACTTTCATCTTCAGAGGAACGGTGCCGCAAAACTCGCGCAGGAGGGACGTGTAACCACTGATGCACTGAAAAACTCACGGTTAAATTTTTCACAATGGACGCACCCAATCATCTTCGTTTGACCCAAAACTCATGTTTGGTGGGTTTTTGGAACTTTCATTTCCGGAGGAACGATGGCGAAAACTCGCGCATGAGGGCCGTTTTAACCACTGGTGCACCGAAAAACTCACGGTTAAATTTTTCACAATGGACGCACCCAATCATCCCCGTTTGACCCAAAACTCATGTTTGGTGGGTTTTTCGCACTTTCATCTTCGGAGGAACTGATGAGGACATCAACACCAGCGATACATCCTCTCCGACACAACCTATAGCTGGTCCTCTTACTCGTGCTCGTGCTCATCAACTTAATCATCCAGTGAGTTCCATGGTAAGCTCTTGTCCATCTTGTTTAGACAATGGAAACGCGTGCACTCTTGTTTTGATTAGGAACCCAAGCGGGTACGCAACCTGGCTCCGATACCTTTCACTGATGCGAACCCGCTAGGGTTTTTGCCCGATCTTTCGATGAGAAACGGGGATAACTCGATTGGTGGATGGAGATGACGTTCACGGCCCGACTACAGCCCTCAAGACCGCGCCTTAGCAACCGATACACCACATCCAATAGCCGTCACGATCTTGTGGAGCGCGACAACCAGCCCCTAGGGCTCCCGTCCTGCAAGCAATCGAAGAACTAGCAAGAACGAGGAAACAAGCACTGAATTTGCAAGATGAAATTGAAGGTTTCAAACTGAATCTTAGTCTACAATGGGGTTCCGAAGACAAGGAGACGGGCGGCTGATCCTGCACGCGCGCCTACAAGCAAGTAGCTAAGGCTAAACTTGATCTAAACAAAACCCCACCCGACCATGGCGGCTATAGAGGGATATAAGTAGATGGATTGATGACCAAAAGAGTGTTGGGGTCGTCCTCCAACCCTAGGACGCGTCCCTAATGGACCCAACTTGATACATGGGCCATAAGCCCAAAATGAGGTGACGCAGCACCCTGGACAGCAAGACCTGTCGACGGTAATTGGATCATTGCCGCTGCTGCCGAACAGATATTGACGTGGGACTTGATTCATATGAAAGTAAACTTGATAAGCTTTCCAACAAGTCCTGAAGCGCCTGAATCCGAATCCGTATGCAACCGTGGTGGCGGTCACAAGTTGGCACTTTGCTGCAGTCCGAATCCAGCTAGCGCGAGTCCTTCTCCCTTTCGGTCTTCTCCTCGGTTCCTAATCAAAACAAGAGTGCACGCGTTTCCATTGTCTAAACAAGATGGACAAGAGCTTATCATGGAACTCACTTGATGATTAAGTTGATGAGCACGAGCACGAGTAAGAGGACCAGCTATAGGTTGTGTCGGAGAGGATGTATCGCTGGTGTTGATGTCCTCATCACAATCATCTCCGTTTGACCCAAAACTCATGTTTGGTGGGTTTTTGGCACTTTCATTTCTGGAGGAACGGTGCCACAAAACTCGCGCAGGAGGGCCGTTTTAACCACTGATCCACCGAAAAACTCACGGTTCAATTTTTCGCAACGGACGCACCCAATCATCTCCGTTTGACCCAAAACTCATGTTTGGTGGGTTTTTGGCACTTTCATTTCTGGAGGAACGGTGCCGCAAAACTCGCACAGGAGGGCCGTTTTACCCACTGATGCACCGAAAAACTCACAGTTGTATTTTTCACAACGGACGCACCCAATCATCTCCGTTTGACCCAAAACTCATGTTTGATGGGGTTTTGGCACTTTCATTTCTGGAGGAACGGTGCCGCAAAACTCGTGCAGGAGGGCCGTTTAAACAACTGATGCGCCGAAAAATTCACGGTTGAATTTTTCACAACGGTTGCACCCAATCATCCCGGTTTGACCAAAAACTCGTGTTTGGTGGGTTTTTGGCACTTTCATTTTCCGAGGAACGGTGCCGCAAAACTCGCGCAGGACGGTCGTTTTAACCACTGATGCACCGAAAAATTCACGGTTGAATTTTTCACGATGGACGCACCCAATCATCTCCGTTTGACCCAAAACTCATGTTTGGTAGGTTTTTGTGAATTTCATTTCCGGACGAACGGTGCCGCAAAACTCGCGTAGGAGGGCCGTTTTCACCACTGATGCACCGAAAAACTCACGGTTGAATTTTTCACAACGGGCGCACCCAATCATCCCCATTTGACCCAAAACTCATGTTTGGTGGGTTTTTGGCACTTTCATTTTCCGAGGAACGGTGCCGCAAAACTCGCGTAGGAGGGCCGTTTTCACCACTGATGCACCGAAAAACTCACGGTTGAATTTTTCACAACGGACGCACCCAATCATCCCCATTTGACCCAAAACTCATGTTTGGTGGGGTTTTGGCACTTTCATTTGCGGAGCAACGGTGCCGCAAAACTCATGCAGGAGGGCCGTTTAAACCACTGCTGCACCTAAAAACTCATGGTTAAATTTTTCACAATTGACGCACCCAATCATTCCCGTTTGACCCAAAACTCATATTTGGTGTGTTTTTGGCACTTTGATTTCTGGAGGAACGGTGCCGCAAAACTAGCGCATGAGGACCGTTTTACCCATTGATGCACCAAAAAACTAAGGGTTGAATTTTTCGCAACGGACGCAACCAATCATCTCCGTTGGACCCAAACCTCATGTTTTGTGGGTTTTTGGCACTTTCATTTTCGGAGGAACGGTGCCACAAATCTCGCGCAAGAGGGCCGTTTTCACCACTGATGCACCGAAAAACTCACGGTTGAATTTTTCACAACGGACGCACCCAATCATCCCCGTTTGACCCAAAACTCATGTTTGGTCGGTTTTTGGCACTTTCATCTTCAGAGGAACGGTGCCGCAAAACTCACGCAGGAGGGTCGTGTAACCACTGATGCACGGAAAAACTCACGGTTAAATTTTTCACAATGGACGCACCCAATCATCTTCGTTTGACCCAAAACTCATGTTTGGTGGGTTTTTGGAACTTTCATTTCCGGAGGATCGATGGCGAAAACTCGCGCATGAGGGCCGTTTTAACCACTGATGCACCGAAAAACTCACGGTTAAATTTTTCAACAATGGACGCACCCAATCATCAAGTTTGACCCAAAACTCATGTTTGGTAGGTTTTTGGCACTTTCATTTTCGGAGGAACGGTGCCGCAAAATTCGCGCATGAGGGGCATTTTAACCACTGATGCACCGAAAAAATCATGGTTGAATTTTTAACAACAAACGCACCCAATCATCCCCGTTTGACCCAAAACTCATGTTTGGTGGGTTTTTGGCACTTTCATTTCCGGAGGAACGGTGCCACAAAACTCGTGCACTAGGGCCATTTTAACCACTGATACACCGAAAAACTCGCGGTTGAATATTTCGCAACAGACGCACCCAATCATCTCCGTTTGACCCAAAACTTATGTTTGGTGGGTTTTTGGCACTTTCATTTCTAGAGGAACGGTGCCACAAAACTCGCGCAGGAGGGCCGTTTTAACCACTGATGCACCGAAAAACTCACGGTTCAATTTTTCGCAACGGACGCACCCAATCATCTCCGTTTGACCCAAAACTCATGTTTGGTGGGTTTTTGGCACTTTCATTTCTGGAGGAACGGTGCCGCAAAACTCGCGCAGGAGGGCCGTTTTACCCACTGATGCACCGAAAAACTCACAGTTGTATTTTTCACAACGGACGCACCCAATCATCTCCGTTTGACCCAAAACTCATGTTTGCTGGGGTTTTGGCACTTTCATTTCTGGAGGAACGGTGCCGCAAAACTCGCGCAGGAGGGCCGTTTAAACAACTGATGCGCCGAAAAATTCACGGTTGAATTTTTCACAACGGTTGCACCCAATCATCCCCGTTTGACCAAAAACTCGTGTTTGGTGGGTTTTTGGCACTTTCACTTTCCGAGGAACGGTGCCGCAAAACTCGCGCAGGACGGTCGTTTTAACCACTGATGCACCGAAAAATTCACGGTTGAATTTTTCACGATGGACGCACCCAATCATCTCCGTTTGACCCAAAACTCATGTTTGGTAGGTTTTTGACACTTTCATTTCCGGACGAACGGTGCCGCAAAACTCGCGTAGGAGGGCCGTTTTCACAACTGATGCACCGAAAAACTCACGGTTGAATTTTTCACAACGGACGCACCAAATCATCCCCATTTGACCCAAAAACTCACGTTTGGTGGGTTTTAGGCACTTTCATTTTCGGAGGAACGGTGCCGCAAAACTCGCGCAGGAGGGCCGTTTTAACCACTGATGCACCAAAAAAATCACTGTTGAATTTTTCACGATGGACGCACCCAATCATCCCCGTTTGACCCAAATCTCATGTTTGGTGGGTTTTGGCACTTTCATTTCTGGAGGAACGGTGTCGCAAAACTCGCGCATGAGGGCCGTTTTACCCATTGATGCACCGAAAAACTCAGGGTTGAATTTTTCGCAACGGACGCAACCAATCATCTCCGTTTGACCCAAACCTCAAGTTTGTTGGGTTTTTTGCACTTTCATTTTCGGAGGAACGGTGCCACAAATCTCGCGTAGGAGGGCCGTTTTCACCACTGATGCACCGAAAAACTCACGGTTGAATTTTTCACAACGGACGCACCCAGTCATCCCCGTTTGACCCAAAACTCATGTTTGGTGGGTTTTTGGCACTTTCATTTCCGGAGGAACGGTGCCGCAAAACTCGCGCAGGAGGGCCGTTTTAACCACTGATGCACCGAAAAACTCACGGTTGATTTTTTCACAACAGACGTACCCAATCATCTCCGTTTGACCCAAAACTCATGTTTCGTTGGTTTTTGGCACTTTCATTTCCGGAGGAACGGTGCCGCAAAACTCGCGCAGGAGGGCCGTTTTAACCACTGATGCACCGAAAAACTCACGGTTCAATTTTTCGCAACGGACGCACCCAATCATCTCTGTTTGACCCAAAACTCATGTTTGGTGGGTTTTTGGCACTTTCATTTCCGGAGGAACGGTGCCACAAAGTCGCGCATGAGGACCGTTTTACCCATTGATGCACCGAAAAACTCACGGTTGAATTTTTCGCAACGGACGCAACCAATCATCTCTTTTTGACCGAAACCTCATGTTTGGTGGGTTTTTGGCACTTTCATTTCCGGAGGAACGATGGCGAAAACTCGCGCATGAGGGCCGTTTTAACCACTGGTGCACCGAAAAACTCACGGTTAAATTTCTCACAATGGACGCACCCAATCATCCCCGTTTCACCCAAAACTCATGTTTGCTGGGTTTTTGGCACTTTCATCTTCGGAGGAACGGTGCCACAAAACTCGCGCAGGAGGATCGTGTAACCACTGATGCACCGAAAAACTCACGGTTAAATTTTTCACAATGGACGCACCCAATCATCTTCGTTTGACCCAAAACTCATGTTTGGTGGGTTTTTGGCACTTTCATTTTCGGAGGAACGGTGCCGCAAAACTCGCGCATGAGGGCCGTTTTAACCACTGATGCACCGAAAAAATCATGGTTGAATTTTTAACAACAAACGCACCTAATCATCCCCGTTTGACCCAAAACTCATGTTTGGTGGGTTTTAGGCACTTTCATTTCCAGAGGAACGGTGCCACAAAACTCGTGCAGTAGGGCCATTTTAACCACTGATACACCGAAAAACTCGCGGTTGAATTTTTAACAACAAACGCACCCAATCATCTCCGTTTGACCCAAAACTCATGTTTGGTGGGTTTTTGGCACTTTCATTTCCGGAGGAACGGTGCCGCAAAACTAGCGCATGAGGACCGTTTTACCCATTGATGCACCGAAAAACTAAGGGTTGAATTTTTCAAAACGGACGCAATCAATTATCTCCGTTTGACCCAAACCTCATGTTTGGTGGGTTTTGGCACTTTCATTTCTGGAGGAACGGTGCCACAAAACTCGCGCAGGAGGGCCGTTTTACCCACTGATGCACCGAAAAACTCACAGTTGTATTTTTCACAACGGACGCACCCAATCATCTCCGTTTGACCCAAAACTCATGTTTGGTGGGGTTTTGGCACTTTCATTTCTGGAGGAACGGTGCCGCAAAACTCGTGCAGGAGGGCCGTTTAAACCACTGATGCGCCGAAAAATTCATGGTTGAATTTTTCACAACGGTTGCACCCAATCATCCCCGTTTGACCAAAAACTCGTGTTTGGTGGGTTTTTGGCACTTTCATTTTCCGAGGAACGGTGCCGCAAAACTCGCGCAGGACGGTCGTTTTAACCACTGATGCATCGAAAAATTCACGGTTGAATTTTTCACGATGGACGCACCCAATCATCTCCGTTTGACCCAAAACTCATGTTTGTTAGGTTTTTGACACTTTCATTTCCGGACGAACGGTGCCGCAAAACTCGCGTTGGAGGGCCGTTTTCACCACTGATGCACCGAAAAACTCACGGTTGAATTTTTCACAACGGACGCACCAAATCATCCCCATTTGACCCAAAAACTCAGGTTTGGTGGGTTTTTGGCACTTTCATTTTCGGAGGAACGGTGCCGCAAAACTCGCGCAGGAGGGCCGTTTTAACCACTGATGCACCAAAGAAATCACTGTTGAATTTTTCACGATGGACGCACCCAATCATCCCCCGTTTGACCCAAATCTCATGTTTGGTGGGTTTTGGCACTTTCATTTCTGGAGGAACGGTGCTGCAAAACTCGCGCATGAGGGCCGTTTTACCCATTGATGCACCGAAACACTCAGGGTTGAATTTTTCGCAACGGACGCAACCAATCATCTCTGTTTGACCCAAACCTCAAGTTTGTTAGGTTTTTCGCACTTTCATTTTCGGAGGAACGGTGCCACAAATCTCGCGCAGGAGGGCCGTTTTCACCACTGATGCACCGAAAAACTCACGGTTGAATTTTTCACCACGGACGCACCCAATCATCCCCGTTTGACCCAAAACTCATGATTGGTGGGTTTTTGGCACTTTCATTTCCGGAGGAATGGTGCCGCAAAACTCGCGCAGGAGGGCCGTCTTAACCACTGATGCACCGAAAAACTCACGGTTGATTTTTTCACAACAGACGTAGCCAATCATCTCCGTTTGACCCAAAACTCATGTTTGGTTGGTTTTTGGCACTTTCATTTCCGGAGGAACGGTGCCGCAAAACTCGCGCAGGAGGGCCGTTTTAACCATTGATGCACCGAAAAACTCACGGTTCAATTTTTCGCAACGGACGCACCCAATCATCTCAGTTTGACCCAAAACTCATGTTTGGTGGATTTTTGGCACTTTCATTTCCGGAGGAACGGTGCCACAAAGTCGCGCATGAGGACCGTTTTACCCATTGATGCACCGAAAAACTCACGGTTGAATTTTTCGCAACGGACGCAACCAATCATCTCCTTTTGACCCAAACCTCATGTTTGGTGGGTTTTTGGCACTTTCATTTCCGGAGGAACGATGGCGAAAACTCGCGCATGAGGGCCGTTTTAACCACTGGTGCACCGAAAAACTCACGGTTAAATTTTTCACAATGGACGCACCCAATCATCCCTGTTTGACCCAAAACTCATGTTTGGTGGGTTTTTGGCACATTCATCTTCGGAGGAACGGTGCCGCAAAACTCGCGCAGGAGGGTCGTGTAACCACTGATGCACCGAAAAACTCACGGTTAAATTTTTCACAATGGACGCACCCAATCATCTCAGTTTGACCCAAAACTCATGTTTGGTTGGTTTTTGGCACTTTCATTTCCGGAGGAACGGTGCCACAAAGTCGCGCATGAGGACCGTTTTACCCATTGATGCACCGAAAAACTCACGGTTGAATTTTTCGCAACGGACGCAACCAATCATCTCCTTTTGACCCAAACCTCATGTTTGGTGGGTTTTTGGCACTTTCATTTCCGGAGGAACGATGGCGAAAACTCGCGCATGAGGGCCGTTTTAACCACTGGTGCACCGAAAAACTCACGGTTAAATTTTTCACAATGGACGCACCCAATCATCCCTGTTTGACCCAAAACTCATGTTTGGTGGGTTTTTGGCACATTCATCTTCGGAGGAACGGTGCCGCAAAACTCGCGCAGGAGGGTCGTGTAACCACTGATGCACCGAAAAACTCACGGTTAAATTTTTCACAACGGACGCACCCAATCATCCCCGTTTGACCCAAAATTCATGTTTTGTAGGTTTTTGGCACTTTCATTTCCGGAGGAACGGTGCCGCAAAACTCGCGCAGGAGGGCCGTTTTCACCACTGATGCACCGAAAAACTCACGGTTGAATTTTTCACAACAAACGCACCCAATCATCTCCGTTTGACCCAAAACACAAGTTTGGTGGGTATTTGACACTTTCATTTCCGGAGGAACGGTGCCGCAAAACTCGCGCAGGAGGGCCGTTTTACCCACTGATGCACCGAAAATCTCACGGTTGAATATTTCGCAACAGACGCACCCAATCATCTCCGTTTGACCCAAAACTCATGTTTGGTGGGTTTTTGGCACTTTCATTTCTGGAGGAACGGTGCCGCAAAACTCGCGCAAGAGGGCCGTTTTAACCACTGATGCACCGAAAAATTCACGGTTGAATTTTTCACAACGGACGCACCCAATCATCTCCGTTTGACCCAAACCTCATGTTTGGTGGGGTTCTGGCACTTTCATTTCTGGAGGAACGGTGCCGCAAAACTCGCGCAAGAGGGCCGTTTAAACCACTGATGCACCGAAAAATTCACGGTTGAATTTGTCACAACGGACGCACCCAATCATCGCCTTTTGACCCAAACCTCATGTTTGGTGGGTTTTTGGCACTTTCATTTCCGGAGGAACGATGGCGAAAACTCGCGCATGAGGTCCATTTTAACCACTGATGCACCGAAAAATTCACGGTTGAATTTTTCACAACGGATGCCCCCAATCATCCCCGTTTGACCCAAAACTCATGTTTGGTGGGTTTTTGGCACTTTCATTTCTGGAGGAACGGTGCCGCCAAACTCGCGCATGAGGGCCGTTTTAACCACTGATGCACCGAAAAATTCACGGTTGAATTTTTCACAACGGACGCACCCAATCATCTCCGTTTGACCCAAACCTCATGTTTGGTGGGGTTTTGGCACTTTCATTTCTGGAGGAACGGTGCCGCAAAACTCGCGCATGAGGGTCGTTTAAACCACTGATGCACCGAATAATTCACGGTTGAATTTTTCACAATGGACGCACCCAATCATCTCCGTTGGACCCAAACCTCAGGTTTGGTGGGTTTTTGGCACTTTCATTTCCGGAGGAACGGTGCCACAAAACTAGCGCATGAGGACCGTTTTACCCATTGATGCACCGAAAAACTCACGGTTGAATTTTTCGCAACGGACGCAACCAATCATCCCCATTTGACCGAAAACTCATGTTTGGTGGGTTTTTGAAACTTTTATTTTCGGAGGAACGGTGCCGCAAAACTCGCGCAGGAGGGCCATTTTAACCACTGATGCATCGAAAATCTCACGGTTAAATTTTTCACAATGGACGCGCCCAATCATCCCCGTTTGACCCAAAACTCATTTTTGGTGGGATTTTGGCACTTTCATTTCTGGAGGAACGGTGCCGCAAAACTAGCGCATGAGGACCGTTTTACCCATGCACCGAAAAACTAAGGGTTGAATTTTTCGAAACGGACGCAACCAATTATCTCCGTTTGACCCAAACCTCATGTTTGGTGGGTTTTTGGCACTTTCATTTTCGGAGGAACGGTGCCACAAATCTCGCGCAGGAGGGCCGTTCTCACCACTGATGCACCGAAAAACTCACGGTTCAATTTTTCGCAACGGACGCACCCAATCATCTCCGTTTGACCCAAAACTCATGTTTGGTGGGTTTTTGGCACTTTCATTTCCGGAGGAACGGTGCCGCAAAACTCGTGCAGTAGGGCCGTTTTAACCACTGATACACCGAAAAACTCACGGTTGAATATTTCGCAACGGACGCACCCAATCATCTCCGTTTGACCCAAAACGCATGTTTGGTGGGTCTTTGGCACTTTCATTTCCGGAGGAAAGGTGCCACAAAACTCGCGCAGGAGGGCCGTTTTAACCACTGATGCACCGAAAAACTCACGGTTCAATTCTTCGCAACGAACGCACCCAATCATCTCCGTTTCACCCAAAACTCATGTTTGGTGGGTATTTGGCACTTTCATTTCCGGAGGAACGGTGCCGCAAAACTCGCGCAGGAGGGCCGTGTAACCACTGATGCACTGAAAAACTCACGGTTCAATTTTTCACAATGGACGCACCCAATCATCTTCGTTTGAACCAAAACTCATGTTTGGTGGGTTTTTGGCACTTTCATTTCCGGAGGAACGGTGCCGCAAAACTCGCGCATGTGGGCCGTTTTAACCACTGATGCACCCAAAAATTCATGGTTGAATTTTTCACAACAAAGCCACCCAATCATCCCCGTTTGACCCAAAACTCATGTTTGGTGGGTTTTTGTCACTTTCATTTCCGGAGGAACGGTGCCGCAAAGCTCGCGCATGAGAGCCGTTTTACCCATTCATGCACCGAAAAACTCACGGTTGAATTTTTCGCAATGGACGCACCCAATGATCTCCGTTTGACCAAAAACACGTGTTTGGTGGGTTTTTGGCACATTCATTTCTAGAGGAACGGTGCCGCAAAACTCGTGCAGGAGGGCCGTTTAAACCACTGATGCACCGGAAATTAATTTTTTCACAACGGACGCACCCAATCATCTCAAATTGAACAAAAACTCATGTTTGGTGGGTTTTTTGCACTTCCATTTTCGACGGAAAGGTGCCGCAAAACTCGCGTAGGAGGGCCGTTTAACCACGGATGCACCGAAAAACTCACGGTTTAATTTTTCACCACGGACGCACCCAATCATCCCCGTTTGACCCAAAACTCATGATTGGTGGGTTTTTCGCACTGTCATTTTCGGAGGAACGGTGCCGCAAATCTCGCGCAGGAGGGCCGTTTTCACCACAGATGCACCGAAAAACTCACGGTTGAATTTTTCACCACGGACGCACCCAATCATCCCCGTTTGACCCAAAACTCATGATTGGTGGGTTTTTGGCACTTTCATTTCCGGAGGAACGGTGCCGCAAAACTCGCGCAGGAGGGCCGTTTTAACCACTGATACACCGAAAAACTCACGGTTCAATTTTTCGCAACGGACGCACCCAATCATCTATGTTTGACCCAAAACTCATGTTTGGTGGGGTTTTGGCACTTTCATTTCCGGAGGAACGGTGCCACAAAGTCGTGCATGAGGACCGTTTTACCCATTGATGCACCGAAAAACTCACGGTTGAATTTTTCGCAACGGACGCAACCAATCATCTCCTTTTGACCCAAACCTCATGTTTGGTGGGTTTTTGGCACTTCCATTTCCGGAGGAACGATGGCGAAAACTCGCGCATGAGGGCCGTTTTAACCACTGGTGCACCGAAAAACTCACGGTTAAATTTTTCACAATGGACGCACCCAATCATCCCCGTTTGACCCAAAACTCATGTTTGGTGGGTTTTTGGCACTTTCATCTTCGGAGGAACGGTGCCGCAAAACTCGCGCAGGAGGGTCGCGTAACCACTGATGCACCGAAAAACTCACGGTCAAATTTTTCACAATGGACGCACCCAATCATCTTCGTTTGACCCAAAACTCATGTTTGGTGGGTTTTTGGCAATTTCATTTTCGGAGGAACGGTGCCGCAAAACTCGCGCATGAGGGCCGTTTTAACCACTGATGCACCGAAAAAATCATGGTTGAATTTTTAACAACATACGCACCCAATCATCCCTGTTTGACCCAAAACTCATGTTTGGTGGGTTTTTGGCACTTTCATTTCCGGAGGATCGGTGCCACAAAAATCGTGCAGTAGGGCCATTTTAACCACCGATGCACCGAAAAACTCACGGTTCAATTTTTCGCAACGGACGCACCCAATCATCTCCGTTTGACCCAAAACTCATGTTTGGTGGGTATTTGGCACTTTCATTTCCGGAGGAACGGTGCCGCAAAACTCGCGCACGAGGGCCGTTTAAACCACTGATGCACCGAAAAACTCACGGTTGAATATTTCGCAACAGACGCACCCAATCATCTCCGTTTGACCCAAACCTTATGTTTGGTGGGTTTTTGGCACTTTCATTTCTGGAGGAACGGTGCCGCAAAACTCGCGCATGAGGGCCGTTTTAACCACTGATGCACCGAAAAATTCACGGTTGAATTTTTCACAACGGACGCACCCAATCATCTTCGTTTGACCCAAACCTCATGTTTAGTGGGGTTTTGGCACTTTCATTTCTGCTGGAACGGTGCCGCAAAACTCGCGCAAGAGGACCGTTTAAACCACTGATGCACCGAAAAATTCACGGTTGAATTTTTCACAACGGACGCACCCAATCATCTCCTTTTGACCCAAACCTCATGCTTGGTGGGTTTTTGGCACTTTCATTTCCGGAGGAACGATGGCGAAAACTCGTGCATGAGGTCCATTTTAACCACTTATGCACCGAAAAATTCACGGTTGAATTTTTCACAACGGACGCACCCAATCATCCCCGTTTGACCCAAAACTCATGTTTTGTAGGTTTTTGGCACTTTCATTGCCGGAGGAACGGTGCCGCAAAACTCGCGCAGGAGGGCCGTTTTCACCACTGATGCACCGAAAAACTCACGGTTAAATTTTTCACAACGGACGCACCCAATCATCCCTGTTTGACCCAATACTCATGTTTGGTGGGTTTTGGGCACTTTCATTTCTAGACGAACGGTGCCGCAAAACTCGCGTAGGAGGGCCGTTTTCACCACTGATGCACCGAAAAACTCACGATTGAATTTTTCACAACGGGCGCACCCATTCATCCCCATTTGACCCAAAACTCATGTTTGGTGGGTTTTTGGCACTTTCATTTCCGGAGGAACGATGGCGAAAACTCGCGCATGAGGTCCATTTTAACCACTGATGCACCGAAAAATTCACGGTTGAATTTTTCACAACGGACGCACCCAATCATCCCCGTTTGACCCAAAACTCATGTTTTGTAGGTTTTTGGCACTTTCATTTCTGGAGGAACGGTGCCGCAAAACTCGCGCAGGAGGGCCGTTTTCACCACTGATGCACCGAAAAACTCACGGTTGAATTTTTCACAACAAACGCACCCAATCATGTCCGTTTGACCCAAAACACATGTTTGGTGGGTATTTGGCACTTTCATTTCCGGAGGAACGGTGCCGCAAAACTCGCGCAGGAGGGCCGTTTTACCCACTGATGCACCGAAAATCTCACGGTTGAATATTTCGCAACAGACGCACCCAATCATCTCCGTTTGACCCAAAACTCATGTTTGGTGGGTTTTTGGCACTTTCATTTCTGGAGGAACGGTGCCGCAAAACTCGCGCAAGAGGGCCGTTTTAACCACTGATGCACCGAAAAATTCACGGTTGAATTTTTCACAACGGACGCACCCAATCATCTCCGTTTGACCCAAACCTCATGTTTGGTGGGGTTTTGGCACTTTCATTTCTGGAGGAACGGTGCCGCAAAACTCGCGCAAGAGGGCCGTTTAAACCACTGATGCACCGAAAAATTCACGGTTGAATTTTTCACAATGGACGCACCCAATCATCGCCTTTTGACCCAAACCTCATGTTTGGTGGGTTTTTGGCACTTTCATTTCCGGAGGAACGATGGCGAAAACTCGCGTATGAGGTCCATTTTAACAACTGATGCACCGAAAAATTCACGGTTGAATTTTTCACAATGGACACCCCCAATCATCCCCGTTTGACCCAAAACTCATGTTTGGTTGGTTTTTGGCGCTTTCATTTCTGGAGGAACGGTGCCGCAAAACTCGCGCATCAGGGCCGTTTTAACCACTGATGCACCGAAAAATTCACGGTTGAATTTTTCACAACGGACGCACCCAATCATCTCCGTTTGACCCAAACCTCATGTTTGGTGGGGTTTTGGCACTTTCATTTCTGGCGGAACGGTGCCGCAAAACTCGCGCATGAGGGTCGTTTAAACCACTGATGCACCGAAAAATTCACTGTTGAATTTTTCACAACGGACGCACCCAATCATCTTCGTTTGACCCAAACCTCATGTTTGGTGGGGTTTTGACACTTTCATTTCTGGAGGAACGGTGCCGCAAAACTCGCGCATGAGGGCCGTTTAAACCACTGATGCACCGAATAATTCACGGTTGAATTTTTCACAATGGACGCACCCAATCATCTCCGTTTGACCCAAACCTCAGGTTTGGTGGGTTTTTGGCACTTTCATTTCCGGAGGAACGGTGCCACAAAACTAGCGCATGAGGACCGTTTTACCCATTGATGCACCGAAAAACTCACGGTTGAATTTTTCGCAACGGACGCAACCAATCATCCCCATTTGACCGAAAACTCATGTTTGGTGGGTTTTTGAAACTTTTATTTTCGGAGGAACGGTGCCGCAAAACTCGCGCAGGAGGGCCATTTTAACCACTGATGCATCGAAAATCTCACGGTTAAATTTTTCACAATGGACGCGCCCAATCATCCCCGTTTGACCCAAAACTCATTTTTGGTGGGTTTTTGGCACTTTCATTTCTGGAGGAACGGTGCCGCAAAACTAGCGCATGAGGACCGTTTTACCCATTGATGCACCGAAAAACTAAGGGTTGAATTTTTCGAAACGGACGCAACCAATTATCTCCGTTTGACCCAAACCTCATGTTTGGTGGGTTTTTGGCACTTTCGTTTTCGGAGGAACGGTGCCACAAATCTCGCGCAGGAGGGCCGTTCTCACCACTGATGCACCGAAAAACTCACGGTTCAATTTTTCGCAACGGACGCACCCAATCATCTCCGTTTGACCCAAAACTCATGTTTGGTGGGTTTTTGGCACTTTCATTTCCGGAGGAACGGTGCCGCAAAACTCGTGCAGTAGGGCCGTTTTAACCACTGATACACCGAAAAACTCACGGTTGAATATTTCGCAACGGACGCACCCAATCATCTCCGTTTGACCCAAAACGCATGTTTGGTGGGTCTTTGGCACTTTCATTTCCGGAGGAAAGGTGCCACAAAACTCGCGCAGGAGGGCCGTTTTAACCACTGATGCACCGAAAAACTCACGGTTCAATTCTTCGCAACGAACGCACCCAATCATCTCCGTTTCACCCAAAACTCATGTTTGGTGGGTATTTGGCACTTTCATTTCCGGAGGAACGGTGCCGCAAAACTCGCGCAGGAGGGCCGTGTAACCACTGATGCACTGAAAAACTCACGGTTCAATTTTTCACAATGGACGCACCCAATCATCTTCGTTTGAACCAAAACTCATGTTTGGTGGGTTTTTGGCACTTTCATTTCCGGAGGAACGGTGCCGCAAAACTCGCGCATGTGGGCCGTTTTAACCACTGATGCACCAAAAAATTCATGGTTGAATTTTTCACAACAAAGCCACCCAATCATCCCCGTTTGACCCAAAACTCATGTTTGGTGGGTTTTTGTCACTTTCATTTCCGGAGGAACGGTGCCGCAAAGCTCGCGCATGAGAGCCGTTTTACCCATTGATGCACCGAAAAACTCACGGTTGAATTTTTCGCAATGGACGCACCCAATGATCTCCGTTGGACCAAAAACACGTGTTTCGTGGGTTTTTGGCACATTCATTTCTAGAGGAACGGTGCCGCAAAACTCGTGCAGGAGGGCCGTTTAAACCACTGATGCACCGGAAATTAATTTTTTCACAACGGACGCACCCAATCATCTCAAATTGACTCAAAACTCATGTTTGGTGGGTTTTTTGCACTTCCATTTTCGACGGAAAGGTGCCGCAAAACTCGTGTAGGAGGGCCGTTTAAACCACTGATGCTCCGAAAAATTCACGGTTGAATTTTCACAAGGGACACACCCAATCTTCCCTGTTTGACCAAAAACTCAGGTTTGGTGGGTTTTTGGCACTTTCATTTCCGGACGAACGGTGCCGCAAAACTCGTGCAGTAGGGCCGTTTTAACCACTGATGCACCGAAAAACTCATGGTTGAATTTTTCACAACGGACGCACCCAATCATCCCCATTTGACCCTAAACTCATGTTTGCTGGGTTTTTGGCATTTTCATTTTCGGAGGATCGGAGCCGCAAAACTCGCGCAGGAGGGCCGTTTTAACCACTAATGCACCGAAAAACTCACGGTTGATTTTTTCACAACAGACGTACCCAATCATCTCTGTTTGACCCAAAACTCATGTTTGGTTGGTTTTTGGCACTTTCATTTCTGGAGGAACGGTGCCGCAAAACTCGTGCAGGAGGGCCGTTTTACCCACTGATGCACCGAAAATCTCACGGTTGAATATTTCGCAACAGACGCACCCAATCATCTCCGTTTGACCCAAAACTCATGTTTGGTGGGTTTTTGGCACTTTCATTTCTGGAGGAACTGTGCCGCAAAACTCGCGCAAGAGGGCCGTTTTAACCACTGATGCACCGAAAAATTCACGGCTTAATTTTTCACAACGGACGCACCCAATCATCTCCGTTTGACCCAAACCTCATGTTTGGTGGGGTTTTGGCACTTACATTTCTGGAGGAACGGTGCCGCAAAACTCGCGCAAGAGGGCCATTTAAACCACTGATGCACCGAAAAATTCACGGTTGAATTTTTCACAACGAACGCACCCAATCATCGCCTTTTGACCCAAACCTCATGGTTGGTGGGTTTTTGGCACTTTCATTTCCGGAGGAACGATGGCGAAAACTCGCGCATGAGGTCCATTTTAACCACTGATGCACCGAAAAATTCACGGTTGAATTTTTCACAACAGACGCACCCAATCATCTCCGTTTGACCCAAAACTCATGTTTTGTAGGTTTTTGGCACTTTCATTGCCGGAGGAACGGTGCCGCAAAACTCGCGCAGGAGGGCCGTTTTCACCACTGATGCACCGAAAAACTCACGGTTAAATTTTTCACAACGGACGCACCCAATCATCCCTGTTTGACCCAATACTCATGTTTGGTGGGTTTTGGGCACTTTCATTTCTAGACGAACGGTGCCGCAAAACTCGCGTAGGAGGGCCGTTTTCACCACTGATGCACCGAAAAACTCACGGTTGAATTTTTCACAACGGGCGCACCCAATCATCCCCATTTGACCCAAAACTCATGTTTGGTGGGTTTTTGGCACTTTCATTTCCGGAGGAACGATGGCGAAAACTCGCGCATGAGGTCCATTTTAACCACTGATGCACCGAAAAATTCACGGTTGAATTTTTCACAACGGACGCACCCAATCATCCCCGTTTGATCCAAAACTCATGTTTTGTAGGTTTTTGGCACTTTCATTTCCGGAGGAACGGTGCCGCAAAACTCGCGCAGGAGGGCCGTTTTCACCACTGATGCACCGAAAAACTCACGGTTGAATTTTTCACAACAAACGCACCCAATCATCTCCGTTTGACCCAAAACTCATGTTTGGTGGGTATTTGGCACTTTCATTTCCGGAGGAACGGTGCCGCAAAACTCGCGCAGGAGGGCCGTTTTACCCACTGATGCACCGAAAATCTCACGGTTGAATATTTCGCAACAGACGCACCCAATCATCTCCGTTTGACCCAAAACTCATGTTTGGTGGGTTTTTGGCACTTTCATTTCTGGAGGAACGGTGCCGCAAAACTAGCGCATGAGGACCGTTTTACCCATTGATGCACCGAAAAACTAAGGGTTGAATTTTTCGAAACGGACGCAACCAATTATCTCCGTTTGACCCAAACCTCATGTTTGGTGGGTTTTTGGCACTTTCATTTTCGGAGGAACGGTGCCACAAATCTCGCGCAGGAGGGCCGTTCTCACCACTGATGCACCGAAAAACTCACGGTTCAATTTTTCGCAACGGACGCACCCAATCATCTCCGTTTGACCCAAAACTCATGTTTGGTGGGTTTTTGGCACTTTCATTTCCGAAGGAACGGTGCCGCAAAACTCGTGCAGTAGGGCCGTTTTAACCACTGATACACCGAAAAACTCACGGTTGAATATTTCGCAACGGACGCACCCAATCATCTCCGTTTGACCCAAAACGCATGTTTGGTGGGTCTTTGGCACTTTCATTTCCGGAGGAAAGGTGCCACAAAACTCGCGCAGGAGGGCCGTTTTAACCACCGATGCACCGAAAAACTCACGATTCAATTCTTCGCAACGAACGCACCCAATCATCTCCGTTTCACCCAAAACTCATGTTTGGTGGGTATTTGGCACTTTCATTTCCGGAGGAACGGTGCCGCAAAACTCGCGCAGGAGGGCCGTGTAACCACTGATGCACTGAAAAACTCACGGTTCAATTTTTCACAATGGACGCACCCAATCATCTTCGTTTGAACCAAAACTCATGTTTGGTGGGTTTTTGGCACTTTCATTTCCGGAGGAACGGTGCCGCAAAACTCGCGCATGTGGGCCGTTTTAACCACTGATGCACCAAAAAATTCATGGTTGAATTTTTCACAACAAAGCCACCCAATCATCCCCGTTTGACCCAAAACTCATGTTTGGTGGGTTTTTGTCACTTTCATTTCCGGAGGAACGGTGCCGCAAAGCTCGCGCATGAGAGCCGTTTTACCCATTGATGCACCGAAAAACTCACGGTTGAATTTTTCGCAATGGACGCACCCAATGATCTCCGTTTGACCAAAAACACGTGTTTCGTGGGTTTTTGGCACATTCATTTCTAGAGGAACGGTGCCGCAAAACTCGTGCAGGAGGGCCGTTTAAACCAAAGATGCACCGGAAATTAATTTTTTCACAACGGACGCACCCAATCATCTCAAATTGACCCAAAACTCATGTTTGGTGGGTTTTTTGCACTTCTATTTTCGACGGAAAGGTGCCGCAAAACTCGTGTAGGAGGGCCATTTAAACCACTGATGCTCCGAAAAATTCACGGTTGAATTTTCACAAGGGACACACCCAATCTTCCCTGTTTGACCAAAAACTCAGGTTTGGTGGGTTTTTGGCACTTTCATTTCCGGACGAACGGTGCCGCAAAACTCGTGCAGTAGGGCCATTTTAACCACTGATGCACCGAAAAACTCATGGTTGAATTTTTCACAACGGACGCACCCAATCATCCCCATTTGACCCTAAACTCATGTTTGGTGGGTTTTTGGCATTTTCATTTTCGGAGGATCGGAGCCGCAAAACTCGCGCAGGAGGGCCGTTTTAACCACTGATGCACCGAAAAACTCACGGTTGATTTTTTTCACAACAGACGTACCCAATCATCTCTGTTTGACCCAAAACTCATGTTTGGTTGGTTTTTGGCACTTTCATTTCTGGAGGAACGGTGCCGCAAAACTCGTGCAGGAGGGCCGTTTTACCCACTGATGCACCGAAAATCTCACGGTTGAATATTTCGCAACAGACGCACCCAATCATCTCCGTTTGACCCAAAACTCATGTTTGGTGGGTTTTTGGCACTTTCATTCTGGAGGAACGGTGCCGCAAAACTCGCACAAGAGGGCCGTTTTAACCACTGATGCACCGAAAAATTCACGGTTGAATTTTTCACAACGGACGCACCCAATCATCTCCGTTTGACCCAAACCTCATGTTTGGTGGGGTTTTGGCACTTTCATTTCTGGAGGAACGGTGCCGCAAAACTCGCGCAAGAGGGCCATTTAAACCACTGATGCACCGAAAAATTCACGGTTGAATTTTTCACAAACGAACGCACCCATCATCGCCTTTTGACCCAACCTCATGGTTGGTGGGTTTTTTGGCACTTTCATTTTCCGGAGGAACGATGGCGAAACTCGCGCATGAGGTCCATTTTAACCACTGATGCACCGAAAATTCACGGTTGAATTTTTCACAACGGACGCACCCAATCATCCCCCGTTTGACCCAAAACTCATGTTTTGTAGGTTTTTGGCACTTTCATTGCCGGAGGAACGGTGCCGCAAAAACTCCGCGCAGGAGGGCCGTTTTCACCACTGATGCACCGAAAAAACTCACGGTTAAATTTTTCACAACGGACCGCACCCAATCATCCTTGTTTGACCCAATACTCATGTTGGTGGGTTTTTGGGCACTTTCATTTCTAGACGAACGGTGCCGCAAAACTCGCGTAGGAGGCCGTTTTCACACTGATGCACCGAAAACTCACGTTTGGAATTTTTTCACAACGGCGCACCCAATCATCCCCATTTGTGGACCCAAACTCATGTTTGGTGGGTTTTTGGCACTTTCATTTCCGAGGAACATGGCGAAACTCGAGCATGAGGTCCATTTTAACCACTGATGCACCGACAAATTCACGTTGTTGAATTTTTCACAATACAACGGACGCACCCAATCATCCCCGTTTTGATACCAAAACTCATGTTTGTGTAGGTTTTTTTGGCACTTTCAATTTCTGGAGTACGGTGCGGCAAAACTCTCGCGCAGGGGGCCGTTTCACCACTGATGCACGAAAAACCACGTTGAAATTTTTCCACAACAACACCCAATCAATCTTCCGTTTGGACCCAAACCCATGTTTGGTGGGTATTTGGCACTTTCATTTCCGCCGAGACACGGTCCCGTCCAAACTCGCGCAGTGAGGGCCGTTTTACCCACTGATGCACCGAAATCTCATACGACGGTTATAATTTCCGCACAACAGACCAACCCAATCATCTCCGTTTGGACCAAAACTCATGTTTGGTGGGTTTTTGGCACTTTCATTCTCGGGAACGTTGCCGCAAACTAGCGCAGATGACCGTTTTAACCACTGATGCACCGAAAACATGTCAGTTTGAATTTTCTACAAGGACGCAACCCAATAGTCTCCGTTGACCCAAACCTCATTTTGGTGGTTTTTGGACTTTCATTTTTCGGAGGAACGTGCACACTAACTCGGCATAGAGGGGCCGTTCAATACCACCTGATGCCCCGAAAAACTCACGGTTAAATTTTTCCAACGCACGACCCAATCACTGCCTTTGACCCAAACCTCATGTTTGGTGGGTTTTTGGCACTTTCATTTCCGGGGACGGATGCGCAAAACTGTGCAGATGAGGCCGTTTTAACACTGATGCACCGAAATTTCACGTTGAATTTCCACAATGGACGGAGCCCCCAATCATCTCCGTTGACCCAAACCAATGTTTGGTTTTTTTGGCCGTTTCATTTCCGGAGGAAGGTTGCGCAGCAAAACTCGCGCATGCAGGGCCGTTTTAAAACCACGATTGCCACCGAAAACTTCACGTTTCGAATTTTGCACAACGACGCACCAATCATCTCCGTTTCACCCAACTCATTTTTGTGGGGTTTGGCACTTTCCTTTCGGAGGAACGTGCCGCACAACCTCGCGCATGAGGGTCGTGTTTAAACCACTGATGAAAACACCGACGGTTCACTGTTGATTTCCCAACGGACGCAACCCAATCATCTTCCGTGTGACCACAATCATGTTGGTGGGTTTTGCACTGTTCATTTCCGAGGAACGTTGCCGCAAACTCGCGCAGTGAGGGCCGTTTAAACACTGATCACCAATAATTCATCGGTTGAATGTTTTCATCACGAGAGCCACCCAAGTTCATCCCGTTTGACCCAAACCTCATGGTTTGGTGGGTTGGTTGTCACTTTCCATTTCCGGAGAAACGTGCCGCAAACTCGTCGCGCATGAGAGCCGTTTTACCCATTGATGCCCGAAAAACTCAGTTGAATTTTTCGCAATCGACGCACCAATCATCCCCGTTTGACCCAGAACACTCTGTTTGTGGGTTTTTGTTGAACGTTTCATTTCTGGAGGAACGGTGCCGCAAAACTCGCGCATGAGGAGCCGTTTAACCATGATGCCCGAAAATCTAACGGTGTAATTTTTCACGGACAGCCCAATTACTCTGTTTTGACCCAAACCTCATGTTTTGGTGGGGTTTTTTGCACTTTTTCATTTTCTGGAGGAACGGTGCGCAAAACTAGCGCAGGAGGGACCGTTTACCACATGTTGCACCGAAAACTCAGTTCAATTTCTCGACACACGGACCGCCCACCAATTAGCTCCTCTTGAACCCAAACCTATGTTTTGGTGGGTTTTTGCACTTCATTTTCGGAGGAACGGTGCCTGACAAACTCTTGCCAGTGGGCCGTTCGCAACCACTGATACACCGAAAAAACTCACGGTTATAATTTCCAACGAACGGACGCCCCAATCATCTCCTGTTGACCCAAAACCATGTTTGGTGGGTTTTTGGCACTTTCTTTCCGGGAGGAAGGTGCCCAAACTCGTGCACGTAGGGCCCGGTTTATAACCATGATGCCAACCAAAAACTCACGTTTCAATTAGTTCGCAACGACGCACCCCATCATCCTGTTTGACCGCAAAACCCATGTTTGGTGGTTTTGGCACTTTCATTTTCCGGGGAAAGGTGCCACAGAACTCGCGCAGAGGCCGTTTTAACACATGATCCCAAAAGCCTCACGGTTCAATTCTTTCCAATCGACCCAACATCATCTTGTTTACCCAAACCATGTTGGTGGTTTTGGCACTTTCATTTCCGGAGAACGTGTGCCGCAAACGCGCGCATGGTAGGGTCCTGTTAACCACTGATGCACCAAAAATTCACGTTAATTTTTCACAACTACCACCCAATCACAAAACAAAAAAAAAAATGCCCATATTCGGAACCAAAACTGCATGTTTGGTGGGTTTTTTGCACGTCATTTCCGGAGGAACTGGTCCGCACAAGCTGCGCATGAGAAGGCCGTTTTACCCGTGATGCACACGAAAACTCATTCGGTTGAATTTTTCCGACAAGACAGCCACCCAATCATCCCTTTTGACCACAAACTCTGTTTGGTGGTTTTTGTTGTCACATTCATTTCGGTAAGGGCAAAGGGCATAGCGTTCATTGTGCCGACAGGAATTCGCATGCCATACTCGTTTGACAACGTGTGGGTTACTCTCGAGGCGGTCCCATCCGTAGGGCCTTAAAACCCAAACATGATGCACCGGAAATTAATTTTTTCACAACGGACGCACCCAATCATCTCAAATTGGACCAAAACTCTGTTTGGTGGGTTTTTTTTTGCACTTCCATTTTCGACGGAAGGTCCGCAAACTCGTGTAGGAGGGGCCTTAACACTGATTGCCCGAAAAATTCACGGTTAAATTTTCTCACAAGGACAAAACACCCCATCTTTCCACTGTTTGAACCACAAAACTTCAGGTTGGTTGTTTTGCATTTCTTTCCGGACAACGGTGCCGCAAAACTCGGTGGCAGTAGGCCGTTTTACCATGATGCACACGAAAAACTCATGGTTGAATTTTTTTCACAACGGACGCACCAATCACCCCCATTTGCCCTAAACTCTGTTGGTGCGGTTTTGGATTTTCATTTTCTGAGGATCGGAGCCGCAAAACTCTCCGCAGGAGGGCGTTTTAAACCATGATGCAGCCCGAAAAACTCACCGGTAATTTTTTCACACAAGACGCTACCCAATCATCATCGTTTGACCCCAAAACTCTGTTTTTGGGGTTTTTGCAACAATTTCATTTCTGGAGGACGTGCCGCAAAACTGGCGTGAGGGGGCTTTTACCACTGATTGCACCGAAAAAACTCTCACGGTTGCATTGTCGAACACGACGCACCCAATCATCTCTTTTGTACCCAAACTCATGTTTGGTGGGTTTTTGGCCTTTCTTTTTCTTTGGAGGAACGTGGTCCACAAACTCGGCAGAGGGCCGTTTTAACCACTGAGCACCGAAAAAATCACGCGTTAATTTTCCCAACGGACCACCCATATCACCTCCGTTGTGAACCGCAAACCTTGTTGGTGGGTTTTGTGCACTTTCATTTCTGGATAACGGTGCCGCTCAACCTCGCGCAAGAGGGGGCATTTTACACCCTATCACCGAAAATCACGTTGAATTTTTCCAACAACGCCACGCACTCCACATCTCTGCCGTTTTGACCACAAACTATGTGTTGGTGGGTTTTCACTTCATTCTGCGGAGTAAGGTGCGCAAACTCGCCATGAGGCCATTTTAACCCTCGGATGCAAACCGAAAAGTTCACCGTTGAATTTTTCACAAAGACGCACTCGCAATCAATCTCCGTTTGACCAAACCCTATGTTTGTGGGGTTTTTGGCACTTTCATTGCTTTTGGAGGGAACGGTGCCAAACGGCAAAACTCGTCGCAGGTTGGCCGTTTAATTCACCACTGATGCACCGAAAACCCACGGTTAATTTTCACAACGTGACCCACCCATCATCTCCGTTTGACCCACTCTCATGGTGTTTGGTGGTTTTGGCACTTTCATTCTTAGACATACGGTGTCCCCCTAAGGCAAAACTAGGCATAGAGGCCGTTTTACCCACATGATGCACCGAAAACTAACGGTTGAAATTTTTCACAACGGCGCACCCATACATCTCCGCATTTGACACCAACTCATGTTTGGTGTTTTTGGTCACGTTCATTATTCCGTAGATGAACGATGCACAATCTCGCGCAGAAGGCTTCTCATTTACCACTGACTTCACCGTACAATCACGGTTGTAATTTTCACAACGGACGCACGCCCAATCATCCCGTTTACCCAAACTCATTTTTGGTAGGTTTTTGGCACTTTCATTTTCCGGAGGAACCGGTGCCAGCAAAACTCGCGCGAGGGGCCGTTTTCAACCCAGATGCACGAAAAACATCGGTTGAATTTTTCTACACGAACGCCCAATCATCTCCTTTGATACCCAAACTCATGTTTGGTGGGTTTTGGCACTTTTCATTTCCGTAGGAACGAGGTCCACAAAATCTCCTCATGAGGGCCGTTTTAAACCCACTGATGCAACCGAAAATCTCACGTGAATTATTCGCAACATCGTAGGCACCCAATCATCTCCTTTGACCCCAAACCTCATGTATTGGTGGGTTTTTGGCACTTTCATTCCTGGAGAACGGTGCTACAAACTCAGCGCATGAGAAAAGACGTTTTAAATACCAGCCTGATGCACCGAAAATCCACGGTGTGAATTTTCAACGGAGCGCACCCAATCATACTCTGTTTGACCCCAACCTCATGTTTGGTGGTTTTTGGCACTTTCATTTTCGAGGACCGGTGCCACAAACGCGCGCAGAGGAGCCGTTTTCCACATTTATAGCAACCGAAAACTCACGGTTCAATTTTTTTCGGCACGGACCGCACCAATCGATCTCCGTTTGACCCAACCTCAGTTGGTGGTCTTTTGCACTTTCATATCCTTTCGAAGGACGATTGGCCGAAAACTCGCTGCAGAGGCCGTTTTAACAATAAACACTGATGCACCCAAAACTCACGTTGAATATTTCGACACGTGAGCGCCCCAATCATCTCCGTTTGACCCAAACCTCATGTTTGGTGGGTCTTTGGCACTTCCCCCTCATTTCCGGAGTGAAAGGCTGCAAAACTCGCGGCTGGGTCCGTTTTAAAAAAACCACGACTCACCGAAAAATCCGTTATCACAGATTCGATTCTTCGCAACGCACTACCAATCTTCGTTACCACCCAAACTCTGTTTGGTGGGTATTTGGGCAACTTCATTTCGGAGGAACGGTGCCGCAAAACTCGCGCAGGAGGGCCGTTGTACCACTGATGCACTGAAAATCACGGTTGAATTTTTCCACAATGGACACCCAATCACTTGTTTGACCAACTCAGTTTGGTGGGTTTGCACTTTCATTTTCTGGAGGAACGGTGCTCAAAACCTCGCGCATGTGGGGCCGTTTTATAACCACTGATGACCGAAAATTCACTGTTGAATTTTTTCACAATCGGAAGCCACCCAATCATCTCCCTTTGACCCAAAACTCAATGTGTTGTGTGGTTTTGGTCATTTCTTTCGGAGAACGGTGCTGAACAACTCGCGCATGAGAGGCCGTTTTTAAATCCACTTATGCACCAAAATTCACGTTGAATTTTTCGAACTGGACCGCACCCAACTGCTCGCGTTTGACCCAAAACCTTCGTTTTCGTGGGTTTTTTGGCACTTCATTTCCATGAGGAACGGTGCAGCAAAAAACTCGCGCTGCAGGAGGCCAGTTTAACTACCAATAGAGCACCGGAAAAACCATTAATTTTTCCGACAACGGACGCACCATACATCTCCAAATTGCCCAACCCTCATGTTTTTGGTGGGTTTTTGGCCTTGCTATTTTCGAGCGAACATGGTCGAAAACTCGGTGAGTCCGTTTAACAAACCTGATCTCGAAAATTCACGGTTGTAATTTTCACCAGGCCACAAACACCACATCCCTTTGTTTACACCAAACACTCATGTTTTGGTGGGCTTTTGGCAGCTTTCATTTGGAGGAACTGGCAGCAAAACTACTCGCATAGTGGCCGATTTTAAACCACTGATTCACCGAAAAATTCTATGTTAATTTTTCACACACCGAGCACCCAATAAGCTCCATTTGAACCCAAACTCATATTGGTGGGTTTGGCATTTTCAATTTTGGAGGAACGGAGCTCGCAAAATCCTCGCATGGTGGCCGTTTAACAACTTGATGCACCGCAAAACCACGTTATATTTTTTCACAAGACGCTACCCATCATCTCTGTTGAACCCAAAACCTCATGGTTGGGTGGTTTTTGGCACTTTCATCGGAGGAACGGTGCCACAAAACTCGCGCGAGAGGTCGTTTACCCACTGAGCCCGAAAAACTCACGTTTGAATTTTTTTCGCAAACGGACGCACACCAATCATCCCCATTTTTGACCCAAAACTCATTTTTGTGGGTTTTGACACTTTTTATTTTCGAGGAAACGGTGCCTGCAAAACTCCTCGCGCAGTAGGCCGTTTTAAAAACCACGGGATGCACCGCAAAACTCACGTTAAATTTTCACAATGGACGCGCCCAATCATCCCAGTTTGACCCAAAACTCATTTTTGGTGGGTTTTTGGCAACTTTCATTTCTGGAGGAACGTGCCCGCAAAACTAGCGCATGAGGACCGTTTAAAACACCCTTGATGCAAGAAAACACGGGTTGAATTTTTCGAAACGGACGCAACCAATCATCTCCGTTTGAACCCAACCCTCATGTTTTGGGGGTTTTATATGGCACGTTCATTTTGCCGGAGAACGTGCCACAAATCTTCGCGCAGAGGGCCGTTCTCACACTGCACCCAAAAACTCACGGTTCAATTTTTCGCAAACGGAACACCCAATCAGCATCCGTTTGACCCCAAACTCCTGTTTGGTGGGTTTTTTGGCACTTTCATTTCCGGAAGGAACGGGGTCCGCAAAACTCGTGCATAGGGCCTTTTAACACCATATCACAACCGAAAAACTCAGGGTTTGAAATATTTCGCAAACGACACACCCAATCATCTCCGTTTTACCCAAACTTATGTTTGGTGGGTTTTTGGCACTTTCATTTCCGGAGAACGGTGGCCACAACTCGCGCAGGAGGGGGCCGTTTTAACCAAATGAATGCATGGAGAAACAAGATACGAAAGGAAACAGGAGAAAGACGGAAATGGAATAGGCGAAATGGGGACGAGAGAAAACAGATGGGTGGGGGGAAAAAAAAGTAGAATAAGGATATATTAGAGGGTAGTGACGCCGAAAAGGAACAAATATAGGACAGAACGAGGATTAGAAAAAGAAGAATAAAAAAATATTGGGAAACGCAGGAAAAAAAGAAACAGAGTACGGGTGAAGAAGGAATGATAGAGAGAATAAAACGAAGAGTAAGAAGAGACTCACGGTTCATTTTCGCAACGGACGCACACCCATCAATCTCCGTTTTGACCCCAAAACTCATGGTTTGGTGG